>VHKM01000205.1:0-82151 GCA_007210695.1 Neogobius melanostomus | reverse complement strand
TCCGGGCTTCGTCCCAGGTGGACCAGTCAGGTGCACACACCTGGACTGTTCATAATGACGCTCCATTCACTCCACTGTCATGCACAGGGAGCAGCCTAACACCACGGCAGGAGCACGGGGAAGCTCCACAAACTTAACAAAAGACTCTCAACAAACACTGAGCGGGACCGGGTTCTCACTTTTAGAGCTGAAGAGACTGCCGGTAAGCGCCAGCGTGTGCCTTTATGTTGAAAGTGAAGCTATGTGTTTCTGTTCTGTTGTGCTAAAGGTGCGTTCAGACCGAACGTGCATCCACGCTCCGTCAGCCTCTAGTTGGACGCCAAACATTGCCGCTTCACACTCGCGAGAAACGCCCGTTTGCTGGCGCGTGAAGTTTTGCAAGCGTCATAATTAGGAGGCGTGTCCTACAACTCAGGCCGAGCGCAAACCACGATGATCAACTTCTCCTCCATGCTGCAGGTCAGGGGCGCAACTACCCCCCCCTCCCACACACACAAATACACACATGGCTCTTTGATGTTTCTTTTTTTTTTTAAAGAAAATAAATACCCTCTGAATTGACTTTATTTTAATGAAAATGTCACTATTTCACACAATATAACATCGATATTTCCCTCTATGGAGTTTGTTATCACAAAAAACAATCACACGGCCCGATTAAAAGCTTCTGTTGCTTCATTCACGTAACTTTTCCTCCTCTCCCTCTCTCTCCCTCGCGCAAGAGGGGAGAAAACAACGCAAGCTTCAACGCGATCTCCTCTGTAACCGTGTTTATTATTTCATTAGGACTTTTATTTCTCAAACGTGTTGCCTTATGCTCACTTTGAGCTCCTCGTGGGGCTGCAGCAGCAGCAGCAGCGGTGGAGATGACAGTCCCTCTGCACTTCTCTCTGCCCCACTCCAGCAGTGACTTTTGTTTCGCAAAATAAGCATGCACAACTAAAGCGACGCCCGTCCCCCAAAGAGGAATAAAAAAAGAACACTTCACCACCGCGAACCTGTTCATATCGTTCACTGTAAAGACTCGTTCAAGAGAGCCGGATCGTTCACGACCGACACACATAGACTGTTAAAAAGAACACATCACTATTGGCGCCTCTATGAAAGGCATATATTGCGTCTGCCCTTTTTGCTCCACTGCTGCAGGTAACAGGTGACGCTTGTGCTCACTATTTGAGCCCAGTCCCTGATTGGTTAACAAGGCGTAAATGAACGCACGTGTAGATTGTGATTACTTGAGTGCATGAAGCAGTGGGCGCGGCATCCCTGCTCTGTACTGCGCTGTTCTCACTGGTTTTGACGCGTGTTTATCCTCATCTGCTCGCGTTTGGAACGCTTCATACGCGCGGACGGCTTTGCTTACATTTCGACGCACGTCTACATAGGGTTAACATGGAAGTTGGTGGCGTGTCAGCGTTTGGTCTGTACGCACCATAATGCTGCGTTCGGCAGCACTTTGTAAATAGTGATTTGTTTTGTGTGGGAAAGGTATACACGGGTTTAAAGCAGATATTGTGGGTTATGTAAAATAGTCTAATTCATCATTGTTTAGTAAACCATCAACAATCTTGTCAACTTATAAAAAGCATAAATAATTTGGTTTAAAATGTGCTGTGTAAGTCATACGCATTTACAAGGTGGATAAAACGTTGAGCATTCATTCATAATCGCTGGTATAAAAGTTAAAAACATTTATAAAATCAAATTGTGAAATGTTCTAAAATCATTAATATTAATTCATATATGAAATTCTGTAAAAGCTATATGGGTGAAAGTGCTTTTGATTATGTAACCTGATTGCTACCTGTAACAAATGTGTGGGGTTTTGCATTTTAATAATATTTGCCTGTAAATCTGTATATTGTATTCTGTGTTTCCACTAAGGTTTTTTACCTAACTGGCTAACTAACTACCTAACCAACGGATGGTTAAAAGGAGAAAAGGAAAACTTCCTGCCTCCAGAGTTTGAGTGAAATCCTGTTTAACTTCAGTAGTGAGCCCATCTCACGTCAGGTGTGGGACCCCGCCCAGCAAACCCTAGGATAACCTGACAGCTACTATTGTAGCCATAGCTGCCCTGGGTAGTCTGACGGAAGCGAGGCAACCAGTCTGCGCCATCGGCCCCTCCGACCACCACCAACCACTCACAGATGGTAACACAAAATGAAACATGTCAATTTTCTAAGCGGATAAAAAGGGGCACTATATTGTAAGGCGTAATAACACCAGGAGCACTTCGACGTCCGCACAGTAAAGTCGAAGTGCTCCTAAGGTGTTATTACGCCTTACAGTATAGTACCTCTTATTATCCGCTTAGAAAATCGATATGTTTCATTTTGTGTAACTAGACTTGGATCGTGTAACTACTCGTGTAACCATATTTAAATATGGAAAGTGTGGAAGAGCTTAGTCGCTTCTAACTTCACCCCGTTTGGCCCCTCAGAGGAGAGGAGAGGCTAAATGCTAACAACATCTTTGGTCTTTGTGCGTGACTGAGCGCACAAAGACCAGACAGGTATGCATCAACTTCTTTTTAAAGTTGTGGACAATCTCATTAATTGATGATTTCATTTAAATGCTCAAGACTCTGTGGACTTCAGGACAAAGAGGCGGGTCTTTGACATAGTCAATTCTAGAAGAAGACTACAAGAGGAGAAAAAGATTCTGGTGGCAGAGATGGACCGTCACTGGAAGTACCTATCAGCCCGGGTTACCTTCCTAAAAGAGCTTTCTGAGGATTGTTTTACAAGTATGTTATCTCTATCCAAAAAAAAAGTAATTGGCTAAGACTAACAATCTTTCTATTACCTTTTAGATACTCAGGACTCAATGTTGGGCTTAAAAGAAGAGGCAATAAGTGGACTTCACTGCTGTATTAAAAAGAAGCAGAGGGAAATCAAGTTGGAGATGGAGGATGTGCGGCGCTGCTACATGACAATCTTTTCTGGAGCTGAGAAACACTTCTTGCAGGACATGTCAGATTACTCTGAGAGTGACGGTGACTCTGACACCTCCGATGACATCCACTAAGAGAATACTAGTGATAAGACTTATGGGGCCTTCGTCCACCCATCCATCCATGTTCTTCCACTTGTCCGTTGCCGGGTTGTGAGGGCAGCCGTTGGTGCTCCGCCACATTATGGTTCTTTAATTTGAGCCAAATCTTAAGCTGTTTTTTTTCGGTCCATGAGGTCAGACTAAAACTACTATTGTTGAAATGAAAAACCTTTGACTGTAATAGGTTCATGTTCTAAAATGTGATGTTTGATGAAGGGCATGAGGCCCGAAACGTCACATATCATATATTTATGGTGTAAGAAAAAATTGGGAGCTTTCACTGCTGTGCGGACTCTTACTTTAATCTCTGTAATCTTATTTTGGGTCCAGCACGCCGGTTTTTCTGCCTTTGGATGTGCGTGCCCTTCTTTTTAACTAGAATGTGGTGATATGTCATAATGTCAGGTGGAGGGCAAGGGTTACTACAACATTAGTATGTAACTATAACATTGTGCTATAGTGTTTTTTTGTGTGTGTGTGTAAAAAGCTGAGCTGATTCTTGAGTTAGGGAAAATTTTGTATAAAATATATATACACACGCACACACACACAATGTATTTCTTATAATACTAATACTTGGAAACAGCCAACAGAACATTTAGTTTCAATCTGTCACAGAAACCACTCCAGTCTTCGTGTCCGTTACATCATGCACAGCTGTTCCTGTGACCCACACTACACTCTTACCTATATGCAGCATGCCACAATAATCTGAGCTTCCAGGGTAATGAAACATAAATGTAATGCTTTTCAAAAATGACATTGCTTCACTTCTATTTTTACTGCATAAGATAATTGACAAACAATATTGTCCAATACATTCAACAGTAGTTCTGAAAAAGAACAGTTATTAGCTCAAAAGTAGCGTTGTTCACAGTTTGCTGTTAAATATTAAAAA
This sequence comes from Neogobius melanostomus, assembly GCA_007210695.1. NCBI lineage: Eukaryota > Metazoa > Chordata > Actinopteri > Gobiiformes > Gobiidae > Neogobius > Neogobius melanostomus. Next base: position 78,196 of record VHKM01000205.1, on the reverse strand, counting down.
TGTCTCTTATTCCTCCGTTTGATGAAATGTTATGAAGTGGAATAGGCACAGATTTTTGGCATGTACAGACCCTTTACAAAATTAGATCATGAAAAAGTTTATTTCCATAATTCCATTCAAAAAGTTAAACTTCCATAGATTACAGATTCAGGGCCCACAACTTTAACAATTTTAAGTATTTAGTTTAAGTGTACATAATGTGGGCTTCCATCTCACAAAACCCATGAAAACATGATTTCCAAAAATTATAATACAGTGAAGAAATTACCCTTTACTTCTCAGTATTTTCAGTAAAAAAAGAAATTAGGATCACTTCAAATCAGTGAAAATATGGTACTTTCAAAATGATACATCAATCTTCAATACTTTGTAGGGAATCCCTTTGCCTTAATCACTGCCTCGATGCGCCGTGGCATTGCCAGATTTCCTTGACGCTTGCTGTCAGCTCTTCTTTGTTTTTGGGTCTGGTTTCCCTCATTTTCCTCTTGATAATACCCCATAGATTCTCAATGGGGTTTAGGTCCGGCGAGTTGGCTGGCCAGTCAAGCACTGAGATGGCCTGGGCATCAAACCAGGTTTTGGTGCTACTGGCGGTATGGGCAGGGGCCAGGTCCTGCTGAAAGATGAAGTCTGCATCTCCATACAGATCCTCAGCAGAAGGAATCATGAAGTCCTCTAAAACATTCTGCTAGACTGATGCGGTGACCTTGGATTCATGAATCTTCTCTGATAATCCACTCAAGCCCACGGTCAGCTCTTCTGCTGGTGCATCTTCTGCCACATTTTGCCCTTCCACTAGACTTTCCATTGATGTGCTTGGACACAGCACTCTGTGAACAGCCAGCCTCCTTAGCTATGAACTTTTGTGGCTTACCCATCCTGTCAAGTCTGCAGTCTTCCCCGTATTGATCCTAACTGAGACAATTGAACCAAAGTGAAGCAATGACACTTGGGAAAACCGGTGCAGGGGTTTGGAGTTTAGTAGATGAGTAGGGTGTGACACTTTTCCATGATATTCCATTTTTTTGGAAAGGGTCTGTATAGCATGACATCCCAATGTGACTTAAAGATAGTATAATTTTTAGTGTTGTTGCTGTGGCAGTTGGCTCATGGAGGCATAAAAAGGGTAATGTGTAGAACCAGATAATAGGCCTAAAGTCCTGGCTGCTCTTCGCTTAATAAAACACAAATCTGTTCAAATATATATTCAGGTATGATGTCTTTAACCAATAATGAACCGAATTGGACAGTTTCACAAACGTTCTTATGTTTCATTTCTTTGTGGGTGCAGTGCAAAATGGTGTGTGAAAATATACTTGCATCATGGCCTCAAGGCTGACGTGAAAAAAATGATATTTTCTCATAACAGCATATTAAATGCATTTTTAGAAAGCTTAGGATTAATGGATTATGATGATATAATTATTATGGCCGTGCCCCTCACCAGATTTAAAATATTTAAGCCTAAATACCACATTTGGGGCATTTTTTGATGCACATTTCTTCGGAACCATAATAGCTAGAATCACAAACTAAATTGTTTTGGATCAGTTTTTACCTGATTGTTGACATACGAATACTTGACAGTATGGGGTGCAATGATTTAATTGCATAAACAAAATAAATGTGTATAACACATAATAAATGGAATGACATTTACATGACAATTGTTTTATTGTATATTTAAAATCATCATACATAGAAATTTGAATAAACACATTTAGAAAAAACTTTCCCTTGAAAGGAGCCGTACTGCCATGTAAGGAATGCATTTTGATTCCGGACTTTGGCCTGATTGAGGGAGGTGGGCAGGAGCCCGGCTCGCGCTCGTCTCTCCCGGACGCCCCACGCAGTCCCCCGCTGCCTCGCTCTCGCCTCCCCGGCTGCCTCACGGTCGTCTCGGGGCTGACTCTAGGGGGAGTGGCCTGTGTTTCTTCCACGCTGTGTCCGAGTCTCAATTCTCTGCTACAGTACCCTGGTTTGGCAACAAGCTTTTGTCTGACAGATAAGATTAAAGCTGCGGGTACATTTAGATCACTTGTGATTTTGGTGTTAAGTGCTTTCTTGTAACGTAGGCCTATAGCGTACAAGCAGGAGTTACAAAGCCGTTGAACTGGTGGCCGAAGCAACAATGAATGACATAAACCGAGCGTCATATCTTCTGTTCGGGTCGCCTTTTTCAAGGCTGTATTTTATCCATGAATCCATGGAGGAAAGGCTCAGAGCGACAGGTGCCCCATTTGCCCTGCCCCTGCCTCAACTGAGCGGGGGACAGGGGAACGCGCACAGGCACAGCTATATTTCAGTCACCTTTAAGCGACTATTGTTTTCACCATAGTCCCTTTTATTCAAACTGGAGTAAATGCAAATAAAAGTGGAATAAACAGATTTGACAACGGGGCTCATAGACTTGCATTATTTATGTTTCCTTGCTGCCTCACATATAAACAAAAACAACTCCACGTGCAGCTCTAATCGCGCGAGGCATCCAGACCTTTCCTCAAACGAGGTTCTGTGCGCCCTAAACTGATGTTCATAAAAACTAATGTTTTCATATTGAGAATGGCAAAAATAAAATAAAGTGTGGTGTTAGCTAAATATTATATTTTACACAGAAATGTCTGTTTAGATTAATAGAATGAGTTTACCCTCTACATCTATTGAGTTTTAGTCATAGTGCACTAGTTGTTTCTTCAAGATATTTATTTTTATTTTTACTGCATTATTTAGGTAATAAGGCATGGCCAAATATAATTCAGTGTAGCATACTAACTGTGCTTTGAGTAGGCTGTGAGACATGTTGTAGTTTATTGCATATCTTTGTATATGAACAAAGGGCACAGAACGCTGTTGACTGTTGGCCACAGCACTTCATTTCATTAGCTACTTAAGAAAAACTACAGAAACTTCAGATCAAAAATAATGACAGAAAAAATGGGTTAGCCAATTTTTTATTGAACACAAAAAAGTGAAAATAATTACTTTGTGCCCCTCAAATACATGCATAAGGCACAATTTACAACATGTATTGCAACACATCTGGTAATTATATGCACCATGAACAGTATATGCTTTAAAATGACCAAAACACACACGGAATAAAACTAAAAATGAAAATAGATAAATAATAATTATAAAATAGACTGCACACCTACCTTGGTGTAGAGAAATAATAAATAAAGGGAAAAAAATATACATTTTGAATCAGCAAAGAAAAATGATTAAAATTGTAATTAAAAGCATATTATAACATATATAAAGTATGAACTCAAATTCAAACTTCCGCTTGTGACCCACGTGGAAACCCTGATAATAGATGGTGATTTCATTTTTTCAAGAATGTATGGGCTGGCTCCCATGTCTCGTCCCACTGCTTTCCACTGTAAACAAAAGACACACAATCAGAATGTTTTTATTGCCATTGTGTGAGAACACAAACTAGGAATTTCTCACGGTACAATTTTGCAACATAAAACTTATAACACAGAATTTTTAAAATGATGAAGGCTCACTTTAGCCTAAATGTGGTAGGGCTTTGCTCGTCTGGGGAGCGATATGACTTCGAGATGTGGCCACAACGCGGACGGGTTACACATCACATCCCTACACTTCCACATTGAGGTCGGCTACACTGGCCATTACTGCCGTGCCTTTTTTACGCATTTATCACTGACGTGCCACCCTCCCTCTGCCCGCAACTGCACCTTTCTCCTGGATGAGGGGCCTCTTCCTCCTCATCTGCACCATGGGTCGCTCTGAGCGGATGCACGGCACTATGAAAACCTACGGCTTGTATTCGAGTGCGGCCTGTATGTGTGCAAGGCTGCACATTTACCTGGCGCGGCTTTTAGTAAGGTGTACCACTTTGTGCATGGAGCCCACTTTACTTTAACTTCATGCTTTACCTAAAAATGCATTTAGAGGGGATGAGATACAGAGACAAAGAAATATACTTAAATTGAAGCTATTAAAGACATATGTAGTCATGACACTGTAGAACTTTTAAGCAGCGCTGTCTGTTATTTATTCGACGCTGGTCCTGTCTGGTGCAATGTTATACTTACATTTAGTACTCTTTTGTCAAGTACTTTTTCATAATTGAAGACTTTCTGTGCCTTATGTCGTCTGCATTCTATATTGAAAAAGAAAATAAATAAGTATTGTGTGACATACAAAACAAACACCAAACAATTAGAAGTTCCACCTTTCAGTCGCGGCCTCTTAGGAGGAGGAGCAAGGTGATCAAACAGAGGCTGCTGGGAGGACAGAGGCTGCTGGGAGGACAGAGGCTGCTGGGAGGACAGAGGCTGCTGGGAGGACAGAGGCTGCTGGGTGGACAGAGGCTGCTGGGAGGACAGAGGCTGCTGGGAGGACAGAGGCTGCTGGGAGGACAGAGGCTGCTGGGAGGACAGAGGCTGCTGGGAGGACAGAGGCTGCTGGGAGGACAGAGGCTGCTGGGAGGACAGAGGCTGCTGGGAGGACAGAGGCTGCTGGGAGGACAGAGGCTGCTGGGAGGACAGAGGCTGCTGGGAGGACAGAGGCTGCTGGGAGGACAGAGGCTGCTGGGAGGACAGAGGCTGCTGGGAGGACAGAGGCTGCTGGGAGGACAGAGGCTGCTGGGAGGACAGAGGCTGCTGGGAGGACAGAGGCTGCTGGGAGGACAGAGGCTGCTGGGAGGACAGAGGCTGCTGGGAGGACAGAGGCTGCTGGGAGGACAGAGGCTGCTGGGAGGACAGAGGCTGCTGGGAGGACAGAGGCTGCTGGGAGGACAGAGGCTGCTGGGAGGACAGAGGCTGCTGGGAGGACAGAGGCTGCTGGGAGGACAGAGGCTGCTGGGAGGACAGAGGCTGCTGGGAGGACAGAGGCTGCTGGGTGGACAGAGGCTGCTGGGAGGACAGAGGCTGCTGGGAGGACAGAGGCTGCTGGGAGGACAGAGGCTGCTGGGAGGACAGAGGCTGCTGGGAGGACAGAGGCTGCTGGGAGGACAGAGGCTGCTGGGAGGACAGAGGCTGCTGGAGGACAGAGGCTGCTGGGAGGACAGAGGCTGCTGGGAGGACAGAGGCTGCTGGAGGACAGAGCTGCTGGCGTGAGGTGAAGAATAAATTGATGAGCCGCAGACGGGGCGCACACCTGTGGAAGATGTAACCCTGCAAATATATCAAATAAAAATACATCTACAGTGGTAATATACAAGATGATTTGTTCATGCGTTTTTCCTTTCACAGTTTATTTTTTTGATGCACTTTGTCACAATATTTTTTTTCTTGTTTTAATCATAAAATAATGATCTTACTTTTTAGGAGGTGCTCATAGAGCTTCTTCATTTTTGTTATTATCTGAAGCCCCAAGGAGTCCATTTCCAGATGGTGCAGGAGATCACCTGACAGCGTTGGTCCTTTTCGGGTTTTACAGCCCATCAACAGAATTGTTCTATATCCCACTTCATGTAACTTTGTGATCTGGGAAAAAGGTAATCATTGGTCAGTGGTGTGTACGCTAAGGCTTGCGTGATTAAATAAATAAAAATGACATAAAAAAAAAACATAAACTCACAGAAAGCTGCGCTGTCTTCACAGTTCTCTGCTCATTCCTACATTTTTTTGATGTTGGAAGCCCAACTTGTCTCCCTGAGACCTTGCTGTTTGAGCTTTAATTTTTCGTTTACAGGCAGGGCTTCAGAGCAGTGTCTGCAGGTGCACTGCCTTACTGGGTTTTCCCCACCACAGTGTGGGCACCTCTTTATTTTTGGCTTCGTCATTTCTGGTAAACAAACAAACAAACAAACAAAATAGATTAAAAAAGTAAATAGGCTATATATTGTGAATAGAGTTTGCCTCTACCAGTAACACCAGATTAACATAATGGTGACATCTAGATTTTGTGGCAATAGCTAGAATTGTTTCTTTCAGTGATATCACTATGTTTATCCAATCTTCTCCAATCTGAAAATCTACCATGTTAAGTGAATTTCAGTTACGTTGAGTGATCATACGAGTGAACATGTAGAGTGCTAACGCTACTATACATACAACTTCTACTCATCTGGGCTCTTTTGAATGTCCACGCAATTGATGACAAACTGTTATGGTGATAGTTGCTGGTGGCAGAAGATTGTTTAATCTAATACATTTATTTCGAAATTAGTTTATGCTTTTTTTTTTTGGAATTAATTGAGTTACTAGATTTCTGACTTACCGAATGCAGAGCTCCGTGAAAATGCAGATTTTGGCGGATGGGGCGTAAACACTGACGAAATTGGCGGGGTCAGTCCGGGGTCAGTGTAAAATAAATAAATAAATAAAATAGCTTTACTTATGTCGTATGTAGGACATATTTACAAAAATAAAAATAAAAGTAATACAAGTTGTGGACGGACATAGCTAAGAATTCTGGGAAGTGTAGTGTCTGGCAACATTTCCCTGTAATCATTGGTCAACAGCGACACGTGACATGTAAGCGCTCTCCTCGTGAGTCGTGAATATGTCTATGGTCGTGACCCAAACAAAATGTGTCATACTTTAAACCCCACTGCGTCAAGCGAGACGCAAACCTTTTGCGTACTATGTTACGCAAAAGGTGAGTGACCATTCGTCAATTTATGACGCTTTCGGAGTGAGACTGTGTTGCAGAGGAAGACATTTTAAATTTGTATACATTTATTTGATTAAACTTATATATAGTCTCTTTAAGCTCCTTTTGAAACACTGTAAAGGTGGAAGACTCTCAAATAGTAATTGGAAGACTATTTACCATTGGAAATTTCACCTCCCATCCAAGAAGCTTCCTCAGCAGCACTAATGATTCATTTTTTTGCAGCAGGCAGGATGTGAGCCTGAGACACAGGCCAGAGCAGAGGAACATTGATTGAAGAGTTTAGAGTAAGGCCAAGGCAAACAGAGAGGGAAATGACTTTTACTCTGGTGAAATAATACATCCTGCATAATTTAGCAGTTGAGCCTTGTATAGGAAACCGTTGATTAAGAGTTGCCAGATCGCGTGTCGTTTTCCTCTTGGATTGCGAGCAGCTGCGAGTGGCTCATATGGAGGAGTCCACAGGGAGCAGCCGTTATGGAGGGGCAGGACATTACGGCGGCATATTAAACATTTTATCATGGTTCCGTGGAAGGAGCAGTCACCCACAGAGGCAGATTCACCGCTATGGCCTCGACGAAAATGTGGCAGGTGACACAACAATGGGCTTAAAGACAATAGACACGAGGCATTTATGGAACTGTGCTGATGAACTCAGGAGACAAAAGCTACACCTGCAACTTTCTCTCCCGACACAGAAATGAGTCAGGCATTGTTTCGATTGATTTCTTTCTTTCTCAAAATATTCTGCTGAAAGCGTCAGAACCGCTGTCAATGGACTTTTTTCTTTTAGTTTTTAGTCTTAGTGGGATGAATCAGTTTCCCTTCCAAATAGGTTCTCCAGCTTAACCAGGACAAAACTGAAAACTGAAGTTTTAGTCATCGGTCCTGAGGCCCAGAGAGAGAAGCACATGTGTATATATGTGTGTGAATGTATATATGTGTGTGTATACATACATATAAACACATGTGTATATGTATGTATACATATGTATTTGTACTGTATGTGTGTGTGTGTGTGTGTGTGTGTGTGTGTGTGTGTGTGTGTGTGTGTGTGTATGTATTTATGTGTATGTATATATCTAGCATAACTAGGACTACAGATGGAAATTATCTTGAAAAAGCTACAGTCTGGTGCAAGCATCTTTGCTCACGAGCATAATGTAACTGTCCTGATAAATATATATATATATATATATATATATATATACTGTATATATAAATATTGTAATCTGTAAAGCACTTTGTGATACATTTCGGTATGAAAAGTGCTTTACAAATAAAGTTTGATTGATTGATTGATTGATTGATTGATTGATTGATTGATTGATAATACAATGAGGGTCCCAAAAAAGTTGGGGACTTTTACTTAAAGAGGGGGTATTATGCTTTTTTCAATCACATAGCACCAGTCTATAGCATACTACAATGATGACGTAACCTTCTGTTGGTCTGTACACTCAAAAAAATAATTGACCCAAAAAAGCAGACTTTAAGTGATTGAATTGAGTGCAGATTTTCCATATGAATTTATCACATACATGCTATCTAAAGGCCCCTCCTGGAACCGCCACCTTAACGTGGTGGAGGGGTTTGAGCGCCCAAATGATCCTGGGAGCTCTGTTGTCGGGGGCTTCGTGCCCCTGGTAGGGTCTCCCATGGCAAACAGGTCCTAGGTGACGGGTCAGACAAAGAGCGGTTCAGAAGCCCCTTATGAGAGACCAACAGGCCCGGTTAGAACCATGAGGCCGTCCTTCTGTGGACCCACCACCTGCAGGAGGAGCCATAAGGGGCTGGTGCAATGTGATTTGGGCAGCTCCAACACCTGCCCCCACGACCCGGCAACGGACAAGTGGAAGAAAATGGATGGATGGATGGATGGATGCTATCTAAAGGATGCCGTAAAACTTAAAGACTTTCTATAAGTACACTTTAGCCAGTTAAATCACATAAACATCACGCAAAAATCCAATGACAACACGGCAACAATGCAAGGCAAAAAGACCCATTTAGATCAGTTTTGTTGGTCTTTACTTTCAAATGAGGCATTACATACAGTAGGCTGTAACCTTTTAGATTTGGAATAAAGCCAAACTGGACAAAATGCACTTGGTTAAGGAGAGGTTAACACAAACCAACTGGGGACAATGACGTCCCATCTCGGGAAAACAAGCACCCCAGTTCACGTGAATACAGCATAAGAACCCGGGATACTTTATGAATGAAGTGAGATACTACTACCGTTCTGATTTTGAAGAGGGAATATACTACCATGGAGTAAAGTTCGATAACTGTGTAAAGTTTAAATCGTTTTAAGTAAGTAAGTGCTTTATTTGTCATTGTAAAAGCGTACAAAATAGTGTTCAGGTGTTAGTCCTGAGCCATAGCGACTGAGCCGTGCCGCCACTGTGGGTCAACCTGACCTGGAGGTCGGGGAAACTGTAGCACCCGGATGAAACCTAGCTGCCTTCAGTCTCCTCTGATCCTCTGAAACAGTGCAGCGCCTCCTGGGTTTGTCCCTGTTTCAGAGCATGGTGTCCTGCACTGGTCAGCTCCAACTCCTCCTTCATCTTCCTCCTGCACAGCTCCCTCTGCTCCACAACAGTCTTTCTCCATCTTCTGGGAAGAGCTTAATCTGTTTTATGTCCATCACACCAACATCCTCTGGGTCATCATCTTCGTCTCTTTCTTCATGTAGAATCACGTACACTCCCATCATGATTGGTGCCATGCTGTTTGCACTTCCAGCATCGGAGTCCTGGATATAATGGAAAAATAGGTTAGGAAAATTGATGATATTATTTTAAACAATAAGATTACTTCTGAGAGCCTGGTGTGAATTACGTATAATCGTGTAGACTTAAAGGTGCTATGCGCAACTGTAAATAACAGTTTTCTAACCCATACATGCTTAAACAATTGCCTGATGTGCTGAATGAGTTCCTGTCTGATCACTGCCATTGCCCCTATAATCCTGTGCAGTCAAATAAATAAGAGGGATTCGGGTCGGAATCTTAAGGTTTGAGCCTGGGCGTGACGTCATGCGCGTTCACGCGCACCTGGCTAGCTCTGGGGAGTTTGTGTATTCCGCCATTATCCGCATCAGCGAAGACTCCAGCGACTTTTGCCAAAGTAGAGGATGGATTGTAAGAGAAGATGAACTCCAGTTCATCCCAAACAGCAATGCAAACTCCATGTAAGATAAAACGTTTGTCTAGTTGAACCAAAAGGGGCAAATTGGAGTGAGACAGGCGTCGGAGTAAGACGAGAGTCAACATCGGAAAGGCAACAACAAATGGGGAGACCTCAGCTCCGCTCTCAGGCTCAAACGGACCCTCAGTTGGCTTTCTTCTTGCTAAAATGGTAAGATACCGTCTGTAATGTCTGATACGGTAAATCTATGTGAACAAATGATGATGCGTAATAGTTGTAATGCTATGTGTTTAGCGTGTAGTGTAGCGTTAGCTAAATGTAGAATCAGAATTGGTTTTATTGTCATGGTCAGTGAACATGTTCACAAACTAGGAATTTTGTCCGGAGCAATCGTGCAACATAAAACATATAACATAAAAGATGCTAACTATGTTTTTGTGTATGGTTTACCGGTAGCCTTTTGTACCGCGGTCAAGCCAGCCCCGTCTGGCGGTTGGAAGTCAAGCCAGCCCCACCAGGAACTCTTCGGGTGCGCTTGTTCTGTATACCGTCACCACCTTGCATTATTGCTATAAGAATATGGCAACAGCATTCCAACAGATGTCGCTATTGTCCTACTGAACACATAGCACAACATCATAATGCTCCGTATAAGCCTCATGGATCTAATACAATAAGCCCAGTGCCCATATCGACCGCGCATGCGTCAATCAATCAGGCTCCAGGGCAAGAGGAATATCAAGTGGTAAATAGAACAATTCAGAAAATGTTTAATCTTCAATATCCTGTAACATCATATCAACTTGATAGACAAAACAAATGAGCTGTGTTGCAGTCAATATCATTTGAATTGTTCGCAAATGTTGAATGTGATTGTTCAACCGGGAAGGCCGGTGTTCCGGTTCTCGCCGTGACCCTGTCACAATGTGATGTTTACATTTTGAACGAGCTCGGCACATGGATATTTCATAAAATATCGTAGCTAGCTGTGCGCCACCATGGCCAATTAGCTGTTGTGGACCTGCTGTCTCCCCCTGAAGTCGACAGGAACAGGAAAGGATCGCTACGAAAATTGTGTGTGATGTTCATGATAACTGTACTGACATTGAGATAAAGGGTAATAAAGGCTTCAGTCTTACCATATGAGTGCGTTGGCGTCTTTTACACTACACGCAATGAATAATAATTAAAAGAATAATCACTCTCTCAACCAGTCTCGAACTCACTCCACGTGTTTGAAAAAGGTGTGCTTCAGGACACCTGCGCTAACCCCTACACTACAGCACCACACCAAGTGTTGTCTCAATGCTTGTATTTATCAGATATTCTGTACCCATCACAGCAAGCCATGCCATTCCATCGGCCATGTCAAAATGTGACAGTCACCAATTGACGTGGGATGTAATTAATTGTACAACGAGGCTGCGTCCTTTCCTCATCCTGTTAATGCATATATGTGCGCCTGACATCGCTGGTGACACTGTTTGCAGCAGTTGGCTGTCGGTAGGGATTTTACGATCTAAAAGCCACAAAATAGCAGAAGCTCTAATCAACATGGTGGCCTATGCACCCATTTGACCACGGCGTGTCGCTGTTGTACTACAAACTTTTGCCAATGGAATTTAGCTTATTTGTGCAGATTACTTTTTTTTTAACAAGAGGCTCCATACAAGCATCATCTCCTCATCATTAACATCAAACCTATTAAGAGGAATATTGAATAGGCGTAAAGTTCAGCTCTGCATTTATGGCGCAATGTTTTCAGCTCTGCTCCGTCGAAATTCGAACAGCGACACGCTGTGGTCAAATGGGTGCATAAGCCACCATGTTGATTAGAGTTTATGCTATTTTGTGGCATTTATTTCGTAAAATCTCTATCGACAGCCATGCAAACAGTGTCACCAGCGATGTCAGGCGCACATATATGCATTAACAGGATGAGGAAAGGACGCAGCCTCGTTGTACAATTAATAACATCCCACGTCAATTGGTGACTGTCACATTTTGACATGGCCGATGGAATAGCATGGCTTACTGTGATGGGTACAGAATATCTGATAAATACAAGCATTGAGACAACACTTGGTGTGGTGCTGTAGTGTAGGGGTTAGCGCAGGTGTCCTGAAGCACACCTTTTTCAAACACGTGGAGTGAGTTCGAGACTGGTTGAGAGAGTGATTATTCTTTTAATTATTATTCATTGCGTGTAGTGTAAAAGACGCCAACGCACTCATATGGTAAGACTGAAGCCTTTATTACCTTTTATCTCAATGTCAGTACAGTTATCATGAACATCACACACTATTTTCGTAGCAATCCTTTCCTGTTCCTGTCGACTTCAGGGGGAGACAGCAGGTCCACAACAGCTAATTGGCCATGGTGGCGCACAGCTAGCTACGATATTTTATGAAATATCCATGTGCCGAGCTCGTTCAAAATGTAAACATCACATCGTGACAGGGTCACGGCGAGAACCGGAACACCGGACTAGCCCACTGTTGTTGTGCTACCGCTAAACATCGGTCAGAAAGTCATTCCCCTCTCATAATTTCCTCAACTCAAAAGTATTTCAAGAGTAATCTATAATGGCCAACATTCTTGACACTTTCTGGCAATTATGAAACATTGGAAGAGGCTTGGTTAAGATGATTGTAGAGTGGGTGTATGCAGAAAGAGTGCATGCTCTTAACTGAAACATGATGAATGATGGTTTGTTGCTGATTGAGTGCACCGTGATGGAGATGGGTGAGTAGGCCTGGCCCGTTAGTGGACAGATCATGGAAATTAGCTTTGGTTGCATTATATGTGTACCTTGTTTCTATCACACTTTGCCATCAAATGTAGTATTTTTAAATGACAGACACCATGAAAATGTCAACCATAATTAGTGTACCTTTACAATAATTAATGAATCAAATATATAATTAATTTATTTACCCACCCCTCCTGGAACCGCCACCTTAATGTGGTGGAGGGGTTTGAGCCTGAATGATCCTGGAGCTCTGTTGTCGGGGGCTTCGTGCCCCTGGTAGGGTCTCCCATGACAAATAGGTCCTAGGTGACAGGTCAGACAAAGAGCGGTTCAGAAGCTCCTCATGAGAGACCAACAGGCCCGGTTAGAACCATGAGGCCGTCCTTCTGTGGACCCACCACCTGCAGGGGCGCTATAGGGGGCTGGTGCAATGTGACTTGGGCAGCTCCAACGTGGGCTGCACCCACGACCCACCAACGGACAAGTGGAAGAAGATGGATGGATGGATGGAATTAATTAATTAAATGAATTAATTAATACATGTATGCAAGTGGGGTGCAAAACAGTATGACATCATAGAAATATTTTCAAAATAGTTCAACATGCTGCGTCATGTCACAGCTCCATTCCTTTGGTGCATCTCATGAAGTCTGTCACACTCGGTCAGTGTAGCCACACAATGAAGAGTACTTTCTCAGAGAAAACTTTGTATAGCTATACAAATGGTACACACTGTAATACGTATTGGGTCTTTGCTCAAGTGTGCAGATGTCCACATATTCAGTGCTGTAGTCTATGGCTGTAGTCCAATACCATTAAGCCATCACTATATTGACCTTCAGCTTGTAATTCATCCCATAACCAAATTCTCATCTGTATCAGTGGCCCATCTTAGGCCCTCTCACTGGAGACCAACCTGACTGTAACTCACATATGGAGTTATACGACGTCAATCCTCAGTACTTTGAAAGTAAACTCAATCACCTTGCATTTGTTTTTCTTGCAGGTCCATTGCTACAGGTGGGTGGAGCCAGTCTAGGGTTCGCGAGAACCAACTTCAACCAAACACTGACAACTCTCTCCAGGATACCTAAAACTGCGCACTCACGCTCCCAGTTTGTTTTGGAAGGGGGACTGGTGGCACATCGACAGCTAGCCCCTAGGAACTGTTTCCTCAAGATGGCCTGCGATGTCTGCCACATAATTTCAGTTTTGATGAATGCAGTGAGCAATGGATGGATGGATGGATGGATGAATGTGAGAATGACATACCCAGACATGGCAAACGTATCAGCTTTAGGCCAGTTGTTGCATTGCATAACATGTAGGCCTATAGTCAGTAGTCTATAGCCTACTGTTTTCTCAATTACAGGCCTCCTTAGGCCTACTTACCACATTATTTGATCCACATGGGACATTTTACATGAGAAGACTACGTGCTACAATAAACATGTTCCAAAGCTACATTCTGTAAAGCCAACATGTCTCTTTGTGTAGATGGAAAAAGTAGGCTACTACTTACATTTTCGAAGTATTGTAAGTCAATGATAAGAAACTGTCTCAGTAGCATTCCTTATCCATTCCATGAAACACCTCATAGACAACAGAAGATCATACATCGTTGGAACGACTACAGACTTACACCATGAGTCATTTCCTACATTAACTCAATTTTGAGGTGAAATAGTAGTGGTACAGTAGCACACTTGTATGTTAAAGAGCAGTGTGTCAAATAAAACAGTGAAGTCGACTTGCATTCCCTGTTTTCTTCCACTTTGTTTACTTCAATGTCCTCCGATACAATCAAACTTAACTTATGGTGTTTAAGTCTGGGGTGATGATTGCAAAGTGCCCTTAAACCATGTATTAGCCCAGTGGTTCCCAACCTTTTTTCCTTGAAGCCCAAATAATATCATTTATTACCTGACCCTCTGATCCCCCCAAACAATCCCAGGCGCCCCCTCTGTGGGCCCACCCCCAGGTTGGGAACCACTGTATTAGCCTATAGCAGGGGTCTGCAACCCACAACATCAAAAGAGCCATTTTGGAACATTTCTAATCAAACTAAAATCTCAAACAGCTGCAATAGTATTAACGCTCAACCCACCGATTAATATTATTGTTGATATGTGAAAAAAAAAACTTTAAAAAAACTATTCATTCACAATATTGATAGAAATGATTCATTATGTTTTGTTTGTTGCATATAATACTTATTTGTTCATCGATATTAATAATATTGATAATTTCTCTTATTGATACGGTTCCTTATCGTTTCTCTTATCAAATCATTAAAAGATTTTGGTTTTCATTTAAACAGGAGAGATAGTAAATTGACCTATTTTGACATAAACTTCCTCATACCAAGCATTTTTAATAAAGGCTAATGTAAAATGGTTATTAATGAACGGGATTTAAAACTATTTCAGGGGCAGACAGTCTTTTCTCTAAAAATGTTCATTTGACTAATTCATCTTGTAACAGCCAGTTAACACTAGCTGTTACAAGATGAATGAGTCATGGTGTGCAGAGGAGGAGCTGCACATTAACAGGTTGTTAGTGATGTTCTTACCTTTCTCTCCATTCCACTATTTTCATGAACGAGGGTCGAAGGATATTCTTGTCAGCCCTTCAGGCCGTAGTTTCTGAATAATACGAGCGAGCGCGCAAAAGCATGTTTCAGCAGTTTTGGTTTCTAAAACGTAGCAGCTGCACGTATAAGCATCTATAAAGAGGACAGATTTAGACGGACTCATTACAACGTGTAGCGCCGATCCTGAAACAGCGCAGACGTTTGGGATATTAACGTGAACCTGGCCCCCCATCATACTCAGAATTATTTTTATTTTTTAAATGTCAATCGTTTGTGCTACGTCTGTGCTGTACACATGTTTGTTTGTGCTGTTATCGTTTTTGAGATATGAATGATTGTTTTTTGCATGCAGTGTGTGTTGTCGTGCACTCCTGACATGTGCGCCCTTCAAATGAGGACGAGCATGGATGCCTCAAGGCTCTAAAGTTTGTAATAGTGTAAAAACAGAACCAGCACAAACGGAAATCTTTACAGCACAAAACAGCACAGATGTAGAGGAAGCGGTTGACACAATTTTAACCCGTTTTGGAGCTTTATAACGAGCAGGGTAGATCTGACTAATAAAACAATCATTAATATCTCAAAAACGATAACAGCACAAACAACATTTTTACAGCACAAAACAGCACAAACGATTGACATATTTCTACACTGTAATAAATAAAAAGTTGAGTCAACTTAAAAAAGTAAAGCAACTGGCTGCAAAGCTTTTTTGAGTTTACTCAACTTTTAAGGTTTTTTGTTGAGCCAAATACAAACTTTAAATTAATCCAAATTGAAAGAAAAACTTTACCAACATAGAATTAAGTGTTTGCTGGACTTAAAGCAAAACGTTTGGTCAACTACTATAGTTAATTTCTTGAACAAAAACAAAAGAGTTGAATCAAGTGCAAAGTTAACTTTCAAATATATGTTGGCACAACTTGCTTCTTGATAAAGTTGAGTGAACTCAAAAAAGCTTTGCAGCCAGTTGCTTTACTATTTTAAGTTGAGTCAAATGATAAAGGTTTACACTTACAATTTGTTTATGTAATTTAGGGAATAACTTCAAGATGGAACATGTCATTCTTGAAAACAGAATGCACAACTGAGCTTACTATAAAAACACAAACATCTTAGAAGAAGCCATCAATCAATATCTAAAAAAGTATTTCATTATAATTTTCCATTTGGTTGTTAATTGCATGAAAATTCTCTTGATCTGACATTAAGATGCATGAAATCTGGGGTCCTGTACCGTGTATCATTTCAATATTTAACAAATAAAAGGATAACAAATCAACATTTGAGGAATTTATTAAGACAAATATAAAACTCACAATATGTTTTGAAAATTACTCATCTCAGAAACCTGAGCATTGCACTGACTAGTTTACTTTTTCCCCAAGCACTGCCCTATACCTCTGGCAACAATTCAAGCTTAACTAAAAATAATATTTTCTGTTCTACAAACATTAAGTGTTCAACATATTGCAGTGCAATTATTCAAACAGCTGCAGCAATAAAGCTTGTTATGGTTAAGTGTTTAACATGGTAAAGTGCAATTATTTAACAGCTGCAATAGTTGTGAGCAAAACAAGTGCAGTACAACTGGCTCTTATCAAACTAGAAAAATCTTTAGTCAAAGTAAAGTATGCATTAGGGCTGAACGTTATAGACAAAATTTCATCTCGATATTCATGCCAGATATCTCTATCGATACGATACAACTATGGGTTAGGTGAAAACTAAGCATTTTCAGAAAAATAAAATCATAATACAAAGAGTGCAGTTTTATTGATGAAATCTATATCGTTTATATCTTGCTTTTTTGATTTTAATATTTTGAGTGTTCATATCGCGATATAAATGCAATATATTTTTCTTTTGCGACATTGATATTTTGAATGTTCATATATCGTTATCATATCGATAGAGATATCTTTCAGCCCTAGTATGTATGCAAGTGTATATTTCTTTTATATGAAAGTTTTTAAAAACTGTCAATACAAAAATATAAAAAATCAAAGTAAAGCGTAAATTGTCAACTGGACTGGGTTAGTTAAGTAAGCTTTGCAACATCCACAAACCACATACCTTAGTTTCCACATTTTTTGTAAGCATTCAGTTGTTTCAAAGCAGGATGGTGGGTCAGATCCAGGCAAGAGCTTCTTTGCTTGGCATTAGAGCGCTGCTAATAATGTAAACGGCAGTAAATTAAAAAGGTATATAAAGCGCTAAAATTTGCCTTACCATCATAACTTTGATGTTGAGCGTTTTGTTGCTGTATATTCCTTTCTTTTACTGCTGTTCACATTGTGCTCTAATGTAAAGCTGTAGCCTGGATCTGACTGCCCTGCATTGAAACCATGAAATGTTTACAGAAACCATGGAAACCAATTGGCCAATTAATTGATTCTGTAAACAACTAATGTCTTATGTTAAGCCACTCCAGAATGCATGTGGTCAATTGCATGCATTCTATGATTCTACTAGCTTTTACGATTTGAAGCAAAATATCCTAATACAACACTTTAATTGAGCACACTTTGTCCAGATTGGCATTACCCAAAACTAAAAGCAAAAAAGTGGCTAAAGAGTGACAAAACATCCCGGAAAAGCAACATTAACACAATGACTAAAGAGTGAGGGAAAAAAAGGACATGCTGGGAAAACAACAATAACACAACAAAAAGCGACAAAAACGCGACTACAGTGACGAAATAGCAAAAAATTATAAATAAAGCGACGAAAGAAGAGACAAAATGCAATGAAAAAGTAACCACAACACGACAAAAAAAGTTTTGATCAGTTTTGTAGGTATTAGCTTTCAAATGAGGCATCATACCGGCCTATAAGTCAGTCAAGAAGCTTTTAGATTTGGGTAAAGCTGAACTGGAGAAAATTTGCTCGGTAAACCCAGACCAGTAAACGATTGAAGATTCACATCAATTTGTAGTCCCTGTACAAATGAGAGCTTTCACAAATAGATGTTTTTCTTGTGAGCAGTTGAACCACCAGAACTCTTTGTACAATCTCGATCAATATCTTAACATTTTGTTTTTGAATGACTGTACTCTAGCAGACACATGAACATCTTCTGAATAGTTTCAAACGTGTATTCAAGTTCATTTGGGTAGTCCATGTTCAGCGCATGTAGTCCAAATAGGAGCGCAACGGCATTTGGCAGGTCACTTACTTCATCCACAACAATCTGTTCTTCAAGCACAACCGCGAAAAACCTGATGTTTGGGTCACACGCAACAGTCTCGGCATCATCCTCGATGATGGTTAAAGCTTCCATCTTCATTCCACCAACACTATATTCTGGAGGCTCCATCTCCTGTTTTAAAAGAAGACATTTTGTCAAAGATTTTACAAGTAATTAAAGGGGTACCAAGTAACTTTTTTGTTGAAAAAAATAAAAACTTGATATTTTTGTGTAATTAAAAGGAACAGGCCACCGTTTTTACATACTGAGATATGTTCTTACCTGAGCTTAGACGAGTTGATGCGCAACTGTCTGGTCTTTGTGCATGAGCCAAGTCACGCAAAAAGACCAAAGATGTTGTTATCATTTGGCCTCTCCCAGCATATTCCTATAGCTCCAAACGGAGTGAAGTTGGAAGCGACCACGCTCCTCCACAGGCACAAATACCAGACAGGTACGTATCAACTCGTCTAAGCTCAGGTAAGAACATATCTCAGTATGGAAAAACGGTGGCCTGTTCCTTTAAACTTTTGGTGGCCCAGTGGCTGTGGCCATTTTTTTAGGGTGTGGGACCCAAACCGAACAGAAACCCTTAAACAATTAGTCCTGGAGCATAGTAGAGGCCACTGTGATGTTTCTATACTTTGTCCCCGTGAGGAAATTTGTCTTCTGCATTTGACCCCATCCTTCGATGCCACCGTAAGGAGCAGAAGGCGACGGCAGTGTTGTGCCCGGGGACCCATCCGCAGATGTGTAGTCAGGCTGGAGGTCAGAATCACCTGGCTGGAGGATTCACCCATTATAATGCATGTTTTTAGTGGTAGGGGAAACCGGAGTACCCGGAGGAAACCTACGCAGACACGGGAGAACATGCAAACTCCACACAGAAAGGCCCCGTCCTGGTGGGAATCAAACCCAGAACCTTCTAGCTGTGAAGCACAAATGATAACTCACCAAACATGTTCTCAGGAACTTTTGAGAGTCCTCCCACATGACCAATGGCAGACCTTTAAGAGCAGCAGATTTCCTTTGGGCATGCATTCCGGTGGTCTGAAATACACAGGGTAAAAATTAAGAGGGAAAATGGAGAAGGCAAAATGACAAAGAACACTCACCTGATCATCAAGATGCCCTAACAGGGTTTTCATGTCTTGCTCATATGAAGCAGTGTGTGCCCTGTACAACTTTGTCATCTTGGGTGCATAGGGGCCAACACCACACGAAGACGCACCATCTACAAAAGACCAACAGTAAAGTCTTTCAGAAAACATAAAAATGTGCTAGGTTGACATGTCTCCAATTAGGTAATGATAATACATGTATTTATATTACACTTTACATTTAAAAAAACCTCAAAGTGCTACAACAGGTGAATGAATCAGATTAAAAAATAACATTGACATAATAAAACAAAACAAGCACAAGAACAAAACAGTCAAAGGCTGCATAGAAACTTTAACAGACTAATAGGCCTTTTAAAATAAATGTATTTAGGTGAATTAGGTTTAATAGGTTTTCCTTGCACATGGCAGCCTTTTAACCTCTTAACCCCCGCCTTAACCAAGTGCGTTTTCTCCAGTTCAGATTTACCCTAATCTAAAATGCTTGTGTAACACCTCATTTGAAAGTCAAGACCAGGAGCCGATAAAACTACTGACTTAAAATGTACTACTGCAAAGTACAGGATTAGGGCTAAACATAGTCAATATAAGGTATAATAGTGTCACCTCACCTAAGGTGCACCCTTCTAGTTCTACACATCTCCATCCCTCCCTCAGCGGTGACCTGCAGCTTCCCCTCCTCTCTACTGAGAGTCTGTGCCTTATGCCAAACACTGACGATGTTTAACCAATCATTTCGTTTCTGTCTCCATTAAACAGTAAATCGCTATATCTATCAGCTCTCAGGGCTACAATTAAATATTAGCTAGAACTTGGCGATTAACCCCATTCAGCCTGATAAGATTCATCAACAAACTTTACCTTCGTGAAGTGAGCGACTGACTCGCGCGCACGCCTCACTTAATGCGTGTCAACACACACATACACACGCAAAAAAAAAAAAATCTACAACATCGCAAAAACAGCAGCACAAACGAACAACTTCATAGCACAAACGTATCACATACGAATGGCATAGCTTGCGTTCCGGTGGGGACAGGGGCAATTTCACAATGGTAACTTTGCTAACAGCTAGCTTTGTCGTGCTGCTACAAATACACTTTCAAGTCAGGGGAGGCTAGCTATACACACACATACAGCGCTAAATCTCACAGTCAATGCAACGTCTTGTGTTCTCGGTGATCTGACCGGTTGGAGGCGGGTTGGTGTGGAGCCTACAGCGCAGACACCGGGCCGTTGTTCCTCCTGCGCAGGTGAAGCGAGCGAATGCGGCCCGCACACAGCCTGGCGCTTACCGGAAATGGGACCGGGACCGCCCCGCCTACTCGCTCGATTTAAATGTTCATTTATTATTTTTTTATTCAAGCAGCAAGCTACATCCATGGATTCACATGAATGTCATTTTCAGATGTCAAAATGAAATCGCTATAATAGCTATAACACAGGGGCAAACAGAGGTTTAGCCAAATTGGCAGGACCTCATTACTCAGAGACTTCAAAATAATCTAAAGTGACCCAGTTTGTTAATTTACACAAAACACATTTAACACGAACATAATCCTTACCTTTGTTTTCACTTGAGCAGCAGGAGACTCTCTGGCGCACGGTAGCGTGGTGTAGCGGAGCAGAAATGGCAGGACGGAAACCCCCTACATTTTACTGCCACGCATGCGCGAACAAATAACGGTCAAGGCTTGAAATGAAAAATTATCATAAGAAGTTATCTCAACTTTTCGTCTTGCAGTCACTGAACATGAACATATTTAAACGTTGTTTAATTGAATTTACATGCTGACTCAACTTTTAACCAGTTTAAATATTCACTGGACTAACATTTCTATATTCTGATAACAAATAGCAAGTTGGGCTTTATGAGGGGCCAGGTTCACATTAATGTTTGGGATGAAGTGCAAGTGGTGCGTGTATCTGCAGCGGCACCGCGCCTGCAGGTTTATAGTATAAAGAGGGCGCGGCGCTAAGCGGCATCGTTAATGAAGGAGTCATACGATAACTCAATCAGAACCAATACTCCTTGTAGATACTCGTGGCTGCTCCAGTGGGCCAAAGAGCCACTACAAGGAGGCTGAAGAGCCGCATGCGGCTCCGGAGCCGCGGGTTGCCGAACCCTGGCTTATAGAGAGAGAGACTGACTTCTATGACAATCGTCTGCAGTAATCCCACTGCGTGTCTGCGCGTCAGAAAAGACGCGCAGACACGCAGTGGGATTACTGCAGACGATTGTCATAGAAGTCAGTTCAGAGTCAGGCTTCTATGTAACTACAGACAAATATATCAAACTGGAACCTTCAGGTACCGAGACAATTTGTGACTTAGAGTCATACATTGACACGTTCTATGAGATGACACAACCAGATACTAAACGTGGAAGGCAAGAGCTAGGCTCGAGCGACACCGAAACCGATATCTCCACTGATATTCGCCAAATGCGCGAGACTATGGAAGCAATGCAGCAACAGCTAACAAAACTGGACATACTGCAAAAGCTGAAAGAGGATGTCGAGGATCTAAAACAATCCTTGGACTTTCACGTCGCTTTAGTGGATGTCTTGAAAAAAGACAACGTGACGCTGCGTCTGGAAGTAAACGAGCTCAAAACTTTGACGGGTAAACTACACTACGAGTCAATAAAAGCACAAAATCACATCCTCGACTTGCAATGTAGGAGTATGCGGGACAACTTTATCATACACGGTCTACCAGAGAAACCAAAGGAAACCTACCAGACAACGGAACAACTAGTGAAGTCCTTTCTCAAAACACCGGCGTCAAGCCAGCCTCCACTTGCGAGGTTTGTTATGCTAGCTCTCCACCCGAGCCGCGGGTGCGCTTGATTTGGACACTGTCATCGCGCCCTTGTTATGGACCTCACACAAATGCCAGCTGCCCACGCCTAACATCTCATCATACTGTAAACATGTCAAGCCTTGCATCAACATTGAAAATGTATCAAGTGACAGTGGTATCAACTCCATAATAAAAAGAAAACAAAAAGGAACTGCACTGATCATTGCATTGCAATTATCCCATCAATCCTGTAGATGTCGCACTTAGGTCTCTTGCTGTGTCCATATATTGTACCACAAGCCACTTCCATGCCCCAAAATACATGTCATTTTGATTTTCCACTGGATATTTTGCATTCTGCCACAGACTACACATGACCACGCATGTGTACAGTTAATATCACATGCCTGTAACCTGGGGCTCTGGAGAAAATGGACAGGGAAAGTGCTTCCAAAGTCATTTTACACCAAGTCACAAAGCCTTCACAAGCCACTTCCATGCCCCAAAATACATGTCATTTTGATTTTCCACTGGATATTTTGCATTCTGCCACAGACTACACATGACCACGCATGTGTACAGTTAATATCACATGCCTGTAACCTGGGGCTCTGGAGAAATGGACAGGGAAAGTGCTTCCAAAGTCATTTTACACCAAGTCACAAAGCCTTCACAAGCCACTTCCAGGCCCCAAAAAACATGTCATTTTGATTTTCCACTCGATATTTTGCATTCTGCCACAGACTACACATGACCACGCATGTGTACAGTTAATATCACATGCCTGTAACCTGGGCTCTGGAGAAAATGGACAGGGAAAGTGCTTCCAAAGTCATTTTACACCAAGTCACAAAGCCTTCACAAGCCACTTCCATGCCCCAAAATACATGTCATTTTGATTTTCCACTGGATATTTTGCATTCTGCCACAGACTACACATGACCACGCATGTGTACAGTTAATATCACATGCCTGTAACCTGGGGCTCTGGAGAAAATGGACAGGGAAAGTGCTTCCAAAGTCATTTTACACCAAGTCACAAAGCCTTCACAAGCCACTTCCAGGCCCCAAAAACATGTCATTTTGATTTTCCACTCGATATTTTGCATTCTGCCACAGACTACACATGACCACGCATGTGTACAGTTAATATCACATGCCTGTAACCTGGGGCTCTGGAGAAAATGGACAGGGAAAGTGCTTCCAAAGTCATTTTACACCAAGTCACAAAGCCTTCACAAGCCACTTCCATGCCCCAAAATACATGTCATTTTGATTTTCCACTGGATATTTTGCATTCTGCCACAGACTACACATGACCACGCATGTGTACAGTTAATATCACATGCCTGTAACCTGGGGCTCTGGAGAAAATGGACAGGGAAAGTGCTTCCAAAGTCATTTTACACCAAGTCACAAAGCCTTCACAAGCCACTTCCAGGCCCCAAAAAACATGTCATTTTGATTTTCCACTCGATATTTTGCATTCTGCCACAGACTACACATGACCACGCATGTGTACAGTTAATATCACATGCCTGTAACCTGGGGCTCTGGAGAAAATGGACAGGGAAAGTGCTTCCAAAGTCATTTTACACCAAGTCACAAAGCCTTCACAAGCCACTTCCATGCCCCAAAATACATGTCATTTTGATTTTCCACTGGATATTTTGCATTCTGCCACAGACTACACATGACCACGCATGTGTACAGTTAATATCACATGCCTGTAACCTGGGGCTCTGGAGAAAATGGACAGGGAAAGTGCTTCCAAAGTCATTTTACACCAAGTCACAAGCCTTCACAAGCCACTTCCATGCCAAAAGTATTTCTCATAACATTTGCATACATTTGGATTCCCAGATATCTGTAGATTTTAGTTGGGAAAAGGATTCTATTCACATATTGATAATTCCACATTTAACACATACATGTCCATTATGTACTGCAGATTATTTCATCAAGAGGATATCCAGTCAAAAGGCAATTAGGTAAATGTATATGACACACTTTCACCTGAACACAGACATAACCAAATCTTCTGCAACACTTTATTGTACACTACCCTTCATACACTGTACGTAACCAAATTTAGTACAGTGTAATGTGCTATGTAACAAAGTGTAATAACTTGTATCACACTTTGTAATACAAGTGTAATACAACTTAGATACACAATGATGCACAATGTAATATGTATTAGTAGTTTGTAGGTACATAATGTGAAACGACATAACTAACCCTAAGGTCTCATCCTATTACCTTATGTACCTACAAAGTACTAATACAAGTTATTCCATTGTATATCTAACCCATAGGTACAAGTTATGGTACCCATGGGACTGTAAATAACCGCAGTCACATACCCCTTCCTAACCATGCCCCCATCTTTCTTCGTCTGCCTCAACATGTTTTTTTAGCCCGCCCCCCGGTCAATGGCCGGTCATCCTTCCTGTCCCAAGAAAAAATCCGCACGTGACCTTGTGTGCTGTGCATTTCTCATGTCTTGATGTGTCTATGTGCTTTGCCTTAACATGATTGTAATTTCGCATTATCTATTGTAAGGCGCATTGAGTTGCCTTGTGTACGAAATGCGCGGTATGAATAAAGCTGCCTTGCCTTATTACAGATGGTTACAGAGCACATTACATAGTACTAAATTTAGTTAGGTACAAGGTATTGTAAAATACAGTGTAACCAAATCTTCTTCATAAAGGAGTTGAATTATTGCACTGATTAAATGGTTCCCCATACATTCATACAGAGCATCATTACTTCAAAAGCCACAGTCTCACTACACACTTTTCTTACACTCTTGCAACTACATTGTCCCCGTCTTGTGACTGTATTTTGATCTTGGAAGGTGACTTAGTAAGTCACACAAGGACTGCAATACGGAGTGTGGAACTAAAAAATAAAATAAAAGATTCAGAGCATTCAGAACATTAACGCAAATTTCGAATGCGTTACAGTTTGATTCACTAAGTTTATGCAAAACCCACACGATAACTAGTATACAAACAACTCATACATTTATATATCATTAAAAGGAAAAGTCAAATCAGACTATATACACAATTTTATTTTGTTGCTGAAAATATATACAATGTTGGCCGTTTAACTAATCAGTGTTGGGGTAACGTATTACAAAAGTAATGAGTCAAATATATTACTTTTTCCAGGAACAAGGGAATACAACATATTACTCACACAAAATACGGGAATATATTAGCTGTTACAATTCAAGTAACTCGAGTTACAAGAGCATTTAAATGTATGAAAGAAATGCCAAACTCCTCCAAAAATAAAACGCAGCATGCCAGATCAAGTTGGACACTGGTGTATAAGATCTACATTTGCTTGTACTTAATGTCCTCAATACAAAACAAAAGACAATGGAGGAAAACAAAATCTGAAGGCACGTTTGCTCGGTGGCATTATTACCAAAGTCAAATCATATTTTGCCAAAAGTAACTCAAGTAGTTCAGCTCAGCTACATGTTTGAAACAATATGTAATACAAATAATGTAACACATTTTTAGAGCTGTAATTACTAATAGACTGTGTACAATTTATAAGAAATTTGCCCAACACTGCACAACTCACAGTGCCAGTCTTCAGTTCTGGCTTTGGTGAGGGCGGTTTCTGTCATCCCCAGACAGTTCTCATGAAACCAGAGCGGACAGGACTCGCACTGAATCTAATAAGTATGAAACATACTGATCATATTTTCATATCCATCAACCGTTAAAATGCTCCACATTCCTTTACATACATGTTCAGAATAAGTTGCTTATCCGAACATGTGGCTGTACATTGAATACATACCCATTGAATGACATGTCCATCATCATCAGCAGAATGTTTTAATGGCGCCATCTCCATGCTGCACATGGCACAATGTTTTGTTTCATCGAACACTACGACAAATAATTAAAACCAAACAATTTATACATTTACTGTGTTTTTCACGTTTGCTTACAGATGTTACCACATACCAGATTTGGTCATGATTTGGATAGCCATTTTTACTCGTTCTGATGCCATCTGTTGTATGGACGTGTCCAGGGTAATGTTTGGGAGTTCTGGAAACATCCTCAGAACTTCTTTAGCCATCTAGTAAATGCAGAAAGAGTAGCTTCAATATTCAAATTAGCTATTAACATGTAGATACTTGTTTTTTCTCTCTCATGAAGGTAAAGCTCTTTCATAATATCTGTACATGACTATCATCCATCATTTTAAATATTTTGTATGGCAACAGTATGAAGCCAGTATTATATAATGGAAATTAAATAAATACAAAAATGTTCCACTAAATTATGGAATATACTTGCCAATGACTACAGCTTTCAATAACCACGCTTACATGCTTCTCTGGGCATGTACAGCATAAGACAACTTTACTTATTCTATCAACTTACCATACACATTGCACCTTAAAAAGGCAAACTTATAACATAGCACTCAGCAATTACTGCCAGATAATCTATCTGTGGAATACACAAATCTCTCCTTACCACACCACCAGAACCCCACAGCTGTTTCCATCCTGTTGGAATGAGTGCCGGATCACGCCACCTCTCCATTTTACACCCATCCAGTCAGTCTTCCCCTGGCTGAACCGTCTCATCAACAAATATTTTCTGTATGCGGCATTGCACATATAACATTATCATAGCTGGGCAAATATTTGTGTAAATTGTAGCATGCTATGTACGTGAATCTTGTAGCAGCAATATTGGAATCCTCTCCTTCTGTTCCACTGGCAGCTGGGTCCATCAAGCACACCATACCTTTTCGGGCATTGATGTACTGGAAACAAATAACTTTAGAATACATAGCCTATTTTACAAATCAATATGATGACTTACCAACAGTTTCCAGTGAACATTGTTGATGTTGATGCAGGCTAAGATGCCCTCATAATCGTCAAATGTCACCTGTAAATTAAATGGATTTTCATTGCATATAAAGTCCATGCACAGTTAAGCCAATGTAAACCAACCCAAATCTTGACATTTTCACTCATCACAACCGTAGTCGATTATTGCAACTCCCTTTACATTTGACTTCCACATTCACTCATCACTAAACAGGTCCCAAAAAAAAAAGAAAAGAAAAACGGATCCTGGTCACATTCAGAATAGGAAATTATTTGTCCTCATAACAGTTATGATTTCTTATCACTGTTATGACAATATTCAAACCTTCGCTTCCACAGATCCTCCTCTCACCGTCTCATAACAAATTTTGAGCCGAGATGGAGAAATTGCCATTTTTCCTTTTTATTCTACTGTATTTGAATCATAGAAGAAACCCTTATGGGGTCACCTGTTGCAAACCAGTTTGGTGCTACTAGTTTTTGAAGTCTTCTCTGAGCATATGCATGTTATAACAGAATGACAGTTTGCATTTCATCAAGCAACAGCTACGAATTAAAATATGCAAAATGTGCATAACCTGCATTCATAAATACAACTTATATCTTTTGCCTATATGCATATTATTTATTACCCACCTTTCTCAAAGAGGTTCGAGCCACTGATCGTGGGTCCCAAACAACAACACATGGCCAGTGTAAGAATCCATTATATACAAATTCTTGCCAGACTCTGCTCTGTTTATGTGAAGCAAAGACCCTATTATCTATAAGACAAAACAACAGTCACCACACAAGGGCAATTAGGTCCGGTTACCTGTCAAGGGGACACACAAAGTGTCAACAGGCTTGTTGAGATGTGGTTGAACATTAGCTGGATAATTTAAAATACATCCAATATCCATGGATCATGGCTATTGTGCCTCAGCAGTTAATTGGATTTATGTTGTTCTATTCATGTTGTTAACATGGAGTTGATGGGCAAGACGACTAAAGGGGCTAGAAAATAATTCTTTATCACAGTGTGTCTACATTTTAACTACAACAAATATATTCATCAAAGTACATTAAGATGCAATATATTGACCTATAGTTTATATAAAATATGAACACGAGTATAGTTCATGGCAGATGTTAATAGCCCCACAATCTACAAACATCAGCATAATGACTATTCTAGAATTCGATACTATTGTATGGTAGTAACACTATAGTTTCTAATATAATTACTTGTCCACAAAAGGCTTGTTAAATTGTTGTCATTCCAGATGAACACCACCACCCAACCCCTGAGCATGTATGGAATGTAGGAGAATTAAGTGACTATGGAAATGATAATGTCTTTTTATCACCTCGCCATACAACCATGTGTGGGGCCGTAGAGACAGCAACTCCCTGTGATGAATGGCAATAGTCGCCTTGCGACTCTCCGTCTCTATCATTGCCACAATCACCTCTGTGGGGAGCTTGCTCCACAAACGTTCCAGCTGCTGGAAATTAACAAAAGAACCCATTAATATACATGGGTTGTGTTGCACAGAATAATCACTAATGCATGAGTGAATGTAATGTATGAGTGAGTGGTAGGTGGTCGGAGGGGCCAGTGGCCAAGATTTTCAGCCTCACTTCATCAGCTGTGGCTACAATGATAGCTTACCACCATAGAGTATGGAGTGAATTAATAATGCTATGCAATCTGTGTTTTAGTGGCCAGAAAAACTTGATGTAAAAAATAAATTGTCATTTATGTATATCATATATGACTTAGCCTTGTCATCCCCCACTTGTACCTCTTGGTCTTTGGGAGTCAGTGTTGGTGCCACTGCCAGAGGTGCTGCTGTGGCTGCCTCATCTTTCTGGTGGGTTGGCAAATATCAGACATTATTAGATGCACAATCGCTTTCACCAAAACTAGTCATTTACCACTTGTACCTGTTTATCTTTCAATGTTCCCAATGGTGGTGTTGGAGTCATTGACTGCGCATCCTGCTTTTGGGACAGTTTAGATATGACACGGCAAAAAATATGACACGGGGATATATGAACATTGACAAATATGCATACCTTCATAAAAAGGAATGCCTTTTTGAGGGCAGACACATATTGTCCCCTCGAATGTATGTGGCGAGACCTCTTTTTCACTTCTCCACAAGGACTTTGTGGGTCTGCATAAATGTGATACAAACCACAAAACTCCAAAGTCTGAGACCATAAATCAGAGATGCCAAATATGCAGCCCATTGGCCACATCAGGCCCCTCAGGCGTGATCAATTTATTAATCATATATTCCAATCAATAATTGATATGCAAATAAATAACTGAAATGTAGTGAAAGTAATAATCAAAACACATGATTTTGTGTTTAGTTTGCACAATGGCAAAAGCAACGTCCTCACTATATCTGCATCAATATATGGATGTAGATATGAAGAGAAATATAGATGTCACGGCAAATATGTCATACCAATCCATCTGTACTTATTAAAAGGCATATTACTGTCACTGCATGACAATTTCCACACATACTGTAATGGCCTGTACTTATCTACCTTTGTGATGAAGTTGCTGAGCAACATGCATCTGATCATATTCTATTGCCACATCAAGGCGGCAGTAGCGGTGTGAGTGGAACCGCAGATGTTTTAGGTCCCACTGGCTCTTTTCCATTATACCTTGGGTGCGGTTATCAATTGTTGTGTTCTATGGACAGTTCAGAGGTTAATATTTACTTTACATAAAGTAAACATCAAACTTTACATTGCAAATACATTAGCTTTACCTGTCTTGGGAGTGCCCTAATTGCATGGAATCTTTTGGAGGCCTCCATGTAGGCTTCTCCAGTTCCATGCCTGCCAAGGTCCCCTTAATAGACAAAGAAAATACCCTGATGGTCACGTGCTAAATATTTACATACGAGCAAAAGAGATGCAGATATACAGACACAGTTCTGACCGAGCATGATCTCACTCCACAATAGAAAGTAGGGGAAAAAATATTTCCCCAAGTGCTCCATGAGGCCGGGGAGTAATACGGGTTCGCCTCCCCCTTTGTCTCAATTGGAGCACCCTCCATTATGCTTTCTAGATGTGCCCCAATGTTGGTGTCTGCCTCCTCCTCCTCATCCTGCATGGCAAAAATTAGTTCACAAGATTGTTAAAGAGCCAAGTCACATTTCATGTTGAAATACACGAAATCTGAGATTTTACCTCGACACCGTCTTCAGCCACATCAAGCGGTTCTGAAATGTTCAGCAACATCACCTGGATGATACCAAAATGATGTTTCACATTTTGGCCGGTACATGGACTGGCCAGAACCACGGTGGCACTGTTGACCATCTCGGCCAGTTGTTTGACAGTCTGCGCCGTGGTGAACAGGCCGACCGTGTGCATGGCCAACTTGTAGTTCCCTGGAGCACTGTGGGAAAAGTATGCAGGTAAATTTTACTTATTCAATGGTCACAGGCAGCAGATGACAATGCAAGGTGAAAATGTGCATTACATGTAAAAATAAAAAAATAAAAAGATTCTCCATATACCATGGCCTGTAGTGTGTTCCAAAGTGTTACTGATCACACATTACAGATCACATTAGACCGTCCCTATGATAGAGCTGCCTCAAGCATGTACAGGATGAAGTGGGATTCTAAGTTGTAGGTGTTGTGAACATGGATGTAATGTACCAGTTACAAAACACTTTGTCTGGAGATTGTTCAATATGAAATCCAATTATGATATTTTGTCACTTGGAAAGTCAAAATGACAAAACAGTTGCAAACATGTATGCCCTCTATAAGGTCAGAAGGCATATTAGAGTGATAGAGTAATGGATAATACTTACTATCGCTTGCACATCTGCTTCGCATTCTTCATTATGTGGCTGAGGCAGCGATGGAGGATGGTGAGCCTCCAGGCCTGGGGCTTGGCCTTCCCAGTTGCTATTCTATGGTATGCCTCCAAGGTGTCCTCCAGTCCTTTATGCATGAAGGCAAAGCAGATTGCCTTCATGAGCACAATGGACCCATCACACATCATCATCACAGGATTCTTTGTGCCACTACCATGCCACTTTTTCACATCAGTGACAAATGCTTGTAGAAAATAGTGGACAGAGGCAATTGTCTGTTCAGTGGTGATGAACGTAGCCACTGCAAGTGGTGCTGAGCCCTTTTGTGGGTGCCTAATGACCAATTCATAAATATAATATGAAGGACTTTTTCTTTTGGTTCTGAGTAGGCTTCCAGTGGCATCCAAATATACAATGTCTTCCTGACATCTCTGTTGGTATATTTGGATGCCACTGGGAGACCACAGCATTATGCCCTTGGGCTGCAGCACCACTTTTTGAAGGTACCCGTTTGCTTATTCTGGAGGCAAACCAATTTTTGGAGGCTCACCATCTCCTGCCTATGGAGCCGCTGGTTCCTTCTATGCTCATAGTATATATTCCTTAGGACAGCCACAGGGGGAGCCTCATCTCTGCAGCCGGTGTTAGTGTTTACTTTCTTTAACATGTCCAAATGCAGAGCCCTGGGTTTTATTTGTTGGAGTTTGGCTCCCATATCCGCCCTCTCCTGAGCCCGCACTGGCCGGCTTTTAAGTTCATGGGACCTGTGGCTCCGATGTCCTCCCATGAGCCTTACCACCGCTTCAAGGTTTGCCTGTTTTGCCACTGTAACAGTGGCTTTCACAGGGCAGTCCTCAAAGCGGCAGTAGGCCAGGCACCAAAATACTGGACTGTTTTGCAGAGATGTGGTTGCCTTCAAGCGGTGCCTCTTGAAGGCAAAACTGCAGCCCGAGTAAACCGTCCTTAAGCCTTGAGCAATTATCGTAGTCCATCGAAGTCCTTTGAAACCCCGTGGACTTCGGTTGGCCATAAGACTTGACCAGTCTTTGGGTCAATGGTGAAATGAAGGGGGGACTGGGGCAGTCTGGTTCTCCACTCTTATGGAGTCTCCACTCTGGTCAATAAAAAAAATCACATACAGTAAATAAATAGTCTTTCACAGTTTGTAAGTCTATTGCAGTCACCTGTTCTTCTGAGCTGTCAGTCTACAAGGCAAATAGGAAAGTAGTTTATACATGTAATGGTCATATGTGCAAAATTGGACATGGAAATAATAGCATGTTATGGAATGTATCACTGTGGATATTGAGATGGAAAAAACTAAGAATGTGAGTATAAGCTGTATCTATAGGGCGCCAGATTCAAATATAGATCTCTTCATTGACACAATGGAAAATTTGTTTTGCAATCAAAGACAGAAAGACTTACTTATATGTGGAGACTTCAATATAGATGTCTTAAAGGCAAAAAGTCATAGTCCTACTGAACAGTTTATTAATTCAATGTATAGTATGATGCTGTACCCGAGAATAACAAAACCAACAAGAGTGACCACACACAGTGCTACAATAATAGATAATATCTTTACCAATATGATTACTGAAAATATCGTTAGTGGAATTCTTATTAACGATATAACTGACCACTTACCAATTTTTGTGTTCCTAGAGGGCAAGCAAAAGAAAACTTATAGCAATTTAAATGTAGCAAACTATAAAAGAGTAATAACTACGGAAACCATATGTGCTCTGAAGCAAAGTCTTGAATCCCAAAACTGGGAAAATATCATAAGTGGAAATGATGTAAACATTGCGTATGAGAAATTCCTGTCTGTTCTTGAATCATGTCTTAATGAACATTGTCCTATTAGAAAACGAAACAAAATCATACAAAACAAAAATACTATAACCCATGGATGACAAAAGGCTTATTAAATGCCTGCAAGAAGAAAAACACTTTGTATAAAAAAATGATTAAGAAAAGAACGATAGAATCGGAAAATAGATATAAAAAATACAAAAATAAATTGACTGATATTTTGAGGAAATGCAAGAAAGATTATTACAGAGCTTTGCTTGATAGCAACAAAATAACATAAAGAGTTTTTGGAAGGTTTTGAATGAAATAATTAAAGGAAAGCCTAAAATGAGTAATATTGTAGATTATTATACCCACAAAAATAAGACTGTGACTAATACTCAGGAGGTTGTGGAATGCTTTAATGAATATTTTGTTGAAATTGGTCTGGAACTTGCAAAGACATTTGTAACACAAGACGCTGCCCCAGAACAAACTGCTGTCCATGGAAATGACCGCTTTAGTTCCTTCTTCCTCAACCCAGTAGATGAAATGGAGATTTTGCAAGTCGTTGGACGGTTCAAAAACAAAAAATCACTCGACTGCAATGGCTTGGATATGAGCCTAATTAAAAATGTTATAAAGGAAATAATAAAACCAGTAACACATATTTGTAACCTGTCATTCTCAACTGCCACATTTCCATCTCTTATGAAAATAGCAAAAGTGATACCAATTCATAAAAATGGAGATAAACATTATCTTAGTAATTATAGACCCATATCATTGTTGCCACAAATATCCAAAATACTTGAAAAACTTTTTGCAGTTCGATTAAATAACTATATCGATATGAATAATTTATTGCATGAAAGCCAGTACGGGTTTAGGGAAAAACGTTCCACAGCATTGGCACTGATGGACTTGGTTGAGGAGGTAAGTAACTGTATTGAAACAAAGACTATTCTATAGCCATTTTTATTGACTTGACAAAAGCTTTTGACACGATAAATCATAGTATCCTAATTAAAAAGTTAGAAAATAATGGTATCAGAGGTTGCCCACTACAGTGGCTGAAATCTTATTTATCCAACAGACAGCAGTTTGTCCAGATAAATGAATACAAATCTACCATGAAATACATTTCATGTGGGGTACCACAGGGTTCAGTGCTGGGCCCAATTCTCTTTTTACTGTACATCAATGATTTATGCTTCGTATCTAACAAATCTAAATTAGTCCTCTATGCAGATGACACTACAATTCTGTTTTCTGGAAAGAACTTGGAACAATTATTTTTTGAGATCTCAACAGAAATGGAAAAATTAAAGGAATGGTTTTACTGTAACAAATTGACATTGAACTTGAAAAAAACAAAATTTATGGTGTTTGGTAACAGGAGAATTGATACTGAACTGAAATTAACACTAAACAATGAAGCAATAGAATGTGTTGATAAATATAATTTCCTTGGTGTTATCCTTGACCGCAAACTCAACTGGAAATCACACCTTAAATTCATTCAAAATAAAATTGCAAAATGTATTGCAATTATGGGGAAATCTAAATACTTACTTAATGAAAAAGCACTTCATACTGTTTATTGCACATTACTCCTACCGTACATCAGTTACTGTACAGAGATATGGGGTAATACCTATAAAACCAATCTTAATCCAGTTCACATTCTTCAGAAAAAGGCCGTCAGGATAATATGCAGCGCTGGTAAGGGGGAACATTCTAACCCTCTATTTTTAAAATCAAAAATCTTAACAATTTATGATTTGGTCAAATTTAAATCCTTACAAATAATGTATAAAGTAAGGTATCGATTGCTTCCAAACAATATCCAAAAAATGTTCAGCAATAGAGACGGCAAATATAATCTGCGAGGTCCAATGAACTTTAAGAAACAAATTATAAGTACTACCCTAAAAGCATGTTCATCACTCGCCGCGGGGTTGATCTGTGGAATGAACTCGAGGAGGACTTGAAATGTTGTAGCTCACTGAATAACTTTAAACAAATGTACAAAGAAAAGGTATTTAGTAACTATGCTAAAGGAAATGAAGAAGTGTAAATCTATACTACAAAAACTATTCTTTGGCTCTGAATGATATTTGTATTTTTTGTATTTTGTATATATATATATTTTCTTCTCTCTCCTTTGCTAGATCTGCTTCGTTCTCTTTTGTGTACACTTTCTGTTTGTTTTCTTATAGTACACGTAACTTGTGTTCTACAATGTATGCATTTAATTGAACTTTACCACTGTCGGTAACAACGCAATTGTTGTCAAGAAAAAGAATATGAGAAAGGGGTAAGCATTAACAAGTTTTATACTTCAGCTTACTCCTTTGAGCTTTTCTGTGTGCCTTGCTTTATTATTGCATACAGTGCAAATTATGCCTGTTTGTTTGTTTATTTTCTAATTATTTTTTTTACACAAATAGCTCAAATAAACGAAATGAAATGAAAAAAAAAAAAAAATGAAATAATAATTACCTGGACAGAAGACGCAGTAGCAGTGCTAATGTCCTCCTGCAGAAGACAGTTTACACATTACAAAGTATTAATTGATTGTGTCTGTGAAACTTCTTTCTTTATTGTTTTTTTAAAAGGTCCAACACATTATGCTGGGTGTCTGTACAATGGCTTTACTGAAAGGTAATAGGAGCACTGATGCTCACAGTTCCAAATGTCTGTACAGTAAGTGCATTTACGTTTGCAAGATAACACTTTTCATAGTGATCACTAATAAGTACCAATACTAATGTTGTACGGGTCGTCATTGTATGTCCACCTTTTTTCTGTGATAGTACCACTACAATGCAACATTGAGAGCATGAAAGCACTTTCATATTATTGATTTCGGAGGAAATAGTGGCGATCTTGACATGTAATGGGTGCATACTAGGATGTGTTAAGTTAGAACATTGACACAAGTGGATAACTACACCACCCATCATTCATTTGGATAATAGTGTCATACAGTTTGTCGCCAATAGCTGAGTTGTATGTAAGGTGCGTCACTGTTCAGTATGAAACCTCAAGGACCCTGCATCTCTACTTCAAACCAGATGATAGTACCACACCAGCAGCTCTAATTGCAATGAATGTGTGGTTAAAAATAAAAGAAAAAAGAGGTTTCTGACATAATTGTGTTTTCAGCCGAGTTGCTGGTTAAAATAAATTGAGCACCTCAACTTGATCAACAAGTGGGAGGGCCACCTCCATTGCTGACTCCTGACTGGAAACTTGTATCGGGTAACTAGGAAGGGCAGTGGCATCCTCCTCATTATCCTGGAAAAGACAGGACACATGTGGGCCTTATGTACAATCAAAGACTCCATGGTATATGGATATAACAGTTAATATAATAGAAGCATGCATTAAATGGATACATCAATGTAGGACTGATAGGCCATTCTTTTTTGTCATATTTGGGTCATTCACCTACAAAAGACAAGGCAAAGGATGAACATTTGGTCAAACTTGATCAAGACCAATTTAATAATGCAAAACCACATACCTGTGGTAAGGATGCACTTGTGATCTAAAAAGAAACATACAAATAAGTAAAGCAATACGGTGTGTGAAATTATGTGCAAACAAGCTTTTGACAATGTTTTACCGCTATAGACTTGAATGGCTTTTCAAGACGATATCTACAGTCAATGCCATTTTGTTTTGTCGTCCTCATTCCGCTTTCCGTGATCACGCAGTTGCGTGAAATATAATACATCTTATCGCCACAAGGTGGCAGGTGAAGTCCACTTCAGCTCTGCCGGCGCCGTAAACTCAGCTATAAAACTGCTTGTAAACTTTGCCTGGTCAGTGTGAGTATGCTGGCGTAATGGTGAGTGCAACAGACTGGCACGCTGTAGACCGGGGTTCGACTCCCGTCTGAGGCAGTTTTGCTCCGTGCCTTTTTTTTCTTTTTTTTCTTTTTTTTTTTTTTACATTTTTATTGTTTCATATACTGTATGTATTCATGTAAATATCTTGTATAATCTGTGACAAAATAAATATCCTTGCATTGATTTCATATTCCTTTTTTAAACACTGCTATTTTGGTTGTGCAACAATATCACTGTTAATAATATAGTTTAAAAAAAATGTCATTGACAATCGACTGAACAGGTAAGGTTTTGTAAATGAAATCAAACATCTCTGTCCAATTAATCCCACAATTATCAGTGGTGTGAAAGTATGCCCGCACTGTCTGCTACTGCTGTATTCGAACGCACTCACTGGCTGCATCACGTTTATGTTATGTTATCTAATCGCCCCAAAATGTAATTTTTTGTGAGCACCCCCAATGTTGTGCTTTATTGTCATAATCTTTATTCAGTGAACACCAGTTTATAACCTAAAATAAACTATGACTACCCTGTGGCTTAATAGCTCAGTCATAACGCGCAAGTTTCTGGTGCAGAATGAGCAGGGTTCAACACTATACTCCAGTGTTGAAAGCTTCTACTAAATTATTATTAAATGATTACATTTTTTTGACATTTACATTTTTTTTACAATACTTAGTAACCCGTGAGTATTTTTTTTTTTTTTAAGTTTACATGTTTATCAAGCTCCACGTGTACCGGTCTCCGCAACACTCACCTCAGTGATAGGCTATTAAAAATGTCTTGTCCTAAATAAAGGACGCACAGGCTCCTTTCACTTTATGACAGATAGTAAAGAAATTGCAACCAGATCAAATGTCGGCGCGGTTCATGCTAAACGCCCCACCAACACCTCTTAACTCCCACCTAAACCGAGCCCATTTTCTATACTGAAAATGTCAAAGTAATCAAACACCGCCTCTGTGGCGAAACGGGATTATGAATGACTCTCACACCGGCGACCGGGGTACGAATCCCGCTCAGGCCATACTCTTAAACTTTTATGTTTTTATTTTATGTTTAAACGTGTTAGTATTAAATGCTATTTCTAAGTAATAGAATACCAAGAAGTTTAACTATTTTACTCTGATAAAAATCAAAGTATTTCAACACTTTCAACAAAATGTATATTTTATTGATTTTAAACAATATTGTACTGCATAACTGCTGTATTTGCCAAAATTTGCCCACACTGCACATTTATTTGTTTGTTCTAAATCTAATAGTTCCTATATTAAGGTAAATAATAAAAGGCCATAGTTCAGTGGAATACAATGTAATCCATAGGTACAAAAGCAACAGCTGCACATGTACGCCTGCACACTTTATTGAATTGCGAACATGGCAGTAATGATTTTGCATGGGTCGCGCCACGTGCTGCCATACGCTTTTAGATTTGGGTGAAGCTGAACTGGAGAAAATGCCCTCAGTTAAGGTGGGGTTAGGAGGTTAATTTATGTCATTAGACCTACTGCATGACCCCTCCCCCCAGAGGTGTGAAAACGCAGGGTCTATTCATTTGTAAATAGGCCTGAGAAATCAGGGCGGCGGGTGGAGCGTAGATGTCTCCTTTAAACACACTCAACTTACGTGTAAAGTAGTGAAAAGGAGTAATGACATACTGTAGTAGTGATAAAAAAAAAAACGTACTATACTGAATAAGGGCATAATAGATGTAATAATAGATATTGGATATATATATGAACCAGGTATGCATAATATAGGACTAATTTCACTTTATTTAAAAGGTCAGTTTACTATATAAATATATAAAACGATACAATTATCGTTGTATCACAAGACAGACATTTTTTGGCTTCTTTAGCTCAGGGGCTGGCTGCTGCTTCTCCATGATGTCTAGCACAATCTTCTCAATGGCGTGTTGAGTGAGAGATGAGGCGACTGAAAGAGCGGGGGGGGGGGGGGGGGATTCACAGTGGCAGGCGGCATGGTGACAGGCACCGTTGTGCTACCTGCTGTGAGAGACTGCCACAGTGTCTGTGTTTCCTCAAGTTTTTCCGGACTGGTGTTCAGTGATGAGGATGTGTTTAGTTGTTTGCAGGTGTGTTTGATGTATTGTGATATGTCTAATCTGGTGGTTGGGTGCAGCAGGCTGTTGGGATCAGAGCTGGAGTTGTGGACAAGTGTGGCATACTCCTGATCCACAATTTTCAGCATGTCCTTCTGTCCGCGGTGTTTATTGAGACGACCATCAATAACTGCCTTCATGGGAGCAGGCCAGCGCTTGTGGTCCAACACAAAAACCCTCCCTCCTGTCTTCACTGGTCCGGTACGGGCTGCGGATGGAGAAGGCTTGATGGGCAGCGGGAGCAGCAGAGGTGTGGGCTCTAGGCAGAAAGAGAAATAGAATACGAGTGTCATCTATTTTATATTTGATTAAACTATTGCTATACATTGTTTTGACATAGCTAGTGGGCTGTTACCTAACTTGGATGTGGAGCCTGGTTTTGCGTCAGCGTCTACAGAGGAAGCCAGAGCAGCAGCGGCTGTGGGAGCTGTCACAGCAGTAGTAGTACATGGCACAGGATTAAGAGAAGAGAAGCTGAAGAGCCTGGTGAGAGCAGTTCCACTCGCTGAGCTCCTGCTCAGTGGGAAGCAGCGGAGGAGGTGGCCTATTGACTGCAGCTGTGGGCTGGACTGGACGCTGGATGGCTGGACGGGCTAAATGATGAAAAAAAAAGAAAAGCTTTATTCAATTTATACTCGTCTGA
This sequence comes from Neogobius melanostomus, assembly GCA_007210695.1. Classification (NCBI taxonomy): domain Eukaryota; kingdom Metazoa; phylum Chordata; class Actinopteri; order Gobiiformes; family Gobiidae; genus Neogobius; species Neogobius melanostomus. The sequence goes on along the minus strand of VHKM01000205.1, from coordinate 38,831 downwards.
GCACTTATACCATTTTCCCACTCCTCCACCTTATAGATAAGGCCACACATGAACAACAGCAGAAAGCAATGTGTCTCTTGCAATAATCTACTTCATGTTTAACTTGGGTTTGTTATTAAATGTGTCATTAATTATATCAATAATATGGTGCTTTGTTTGTGCACAGCACAGCTTTGGTTGTGAAGCACTTTAGAAATAAATCTGATTGATTGATGTACTGTAATCGTTGAGGGGAAACCTGAAATGACATTCTCACTTTGCTGTCTTTCTTCATTGGAAGGCTCTGAGTCGGCTGAATGAGCGCTGTAGGAGGAGTATCAGAAGGGGAAAGAGTTTCTGGGAGTAAACATTAAAAAATTAAATACAGAAGGTGCATCGTGGTATGTAAGAAATGTATCACAAAAACAGACCTGGAACTGAGGTGTTTCTGGCCTCAGGAAGCAGAAACTTAAGCTCTTGTGGAAGAGGCAGAGGGGACTTCAGAGGCACCGCAGCTGGAACAGCTGGAGAGAGGAGAGAGGTTAAAGTATCCACTGTAAAGGCTGAGCTGTAGTTATACACTGAGTTATTGTAAAGTGTTTTGGGTGGACCATCTCCTGATTCCTCCAGGGCAATGGGCACGGACTAAGCAGCTATAGAGAAGAAACTGCAATTAGTTTTTATTTTTGTTAAATCATTTACAGTTTAACCAAATGTTAGTAAAATGAACACACAGCATTCAGCTGTTACTTCTCCTGCTCGTTTGCTGACTTGTCATGTTTTGAGATTATTTAACGTTTCACATTATCTAGAATAAACATAATTTGAGGAGGGGAAGCACTCACATCAAATGTTAAAATACAAACAGCACTCACCACTTCACACATATTCACAACCATGCATAATAAAAAAGTCACTTACCCTCATCGCAGATGGTATCAATTCATAGTCACTTGGACTTTAGGCAGAACACACATGAGAGGAACAAAGCAGAAAGTGACCGGAACGTGGTCGTTGGCCCTTGCGGAAAACCACATTGACTCGGCCAGGGGAAAACAACTGTCTTCTTCATTTTCTCTGAAATGACACAAGAAATTGTAATCAGAAACCATGAAATATTAATTTAAAAAATAACAACTAAAAGAACATAGTGTGCAATCATTCACCAATCAAACTACTATAATTACATCATTATAAGATGTTAAATGTTGAAGTACAAGTAATATATCTAATTCCATTAGATTAGTTGTTTATCATGATACCACTCAACCAAATATTACAAAGCATTATAAAAAAATACAAATTATATGCCTCAATTTAATTAGTACACAAACAAAACAATCAGGATAACAACGTGAATGAAATAACTTGATTTGTGAGTAGCTTTGTATTTTATTACTCTAACTCATAACTTTACAGTACATGACAGCAATAAATCAAAATATAAACGTAGCACAAAAAGCTTTTAATCCAAGTTGCAGTCGAGTGAACAACAATAAAAAAAAAAACTCCGACTTTGGGTCTACTGTAACATTGTTTACGCACGTACTTATTGATTTGAGCCCTAAAACTAAAGGATGATAAACAAAAGTACCATATTAACCAAAATCATAAAAAACCCTGACAAATCCAGGAATAAATGTTAGCTTTAGCGTAGAATTACTACATGTGACTGATCGAGTCAATACATCGCAACCGCGTTACTGTAAACAATTAAACACACTCAACTTACGTGTAAAGTAGTGAAAAGGGTAATAATGAAATAGTAGTGATAAAAAAAAGTGTTCTACACTGAGTAAGGCATCAAACATAATGAAAAATAAAGCTACGTTGAAACAGCATGACAGTAACTTAACCATAAAAACTACTCAATGTCTGTTCTAAAAGACAATCTATCAGAGTGTTTTGCAAACTTAAATGACTAAAACAGTGAAAAGATTACCCAATCTGGGAAGAAAAGTTGCTTACCGTTTTGTTACTCACGGGACGGGACGCCAATGCCAGAACTGGAAAATTACTAGCAAAACGGAGCCGCCGGGACAGCGACGCCGCAGGCCAAACGTGTAATTGCAAGGAGGGCAGTGGTTTAGCACTACCATTGAAAATGACTGGGGCCGGTTAAGAGCTGTTTAGCAAAAGAATCATTTGTATATTTAATCATTTCTCTCCATGTTTTGTGTCTCATGAAATAGAGCATGTCGCTGCATTATCTGCCACTTTTTGCTATATGTATCCACGTTGAAGAGAAAAGGCAAAAAAACAGCATTCAGTGCCCGGGGTTCGAACCCACGAAAAGAACACTAAGATTATTTAGAGCCAGGTACTCTACCCATGAGGCCACCGTATTCTCACTGTCAAAATACTGTTTCCATGCGGACTTATACCTCATTACCTGAGCGAGTAATTCACCGACACAGCTACAGCACAAACATGTAGGCTATTACAATGCGAGATATACAAGGCTTATAATATGTTATAAAAGAGTAGGGTTATGAGTGAAAACCATTATCTCTGCTGTGCTCCATTATCCGCGTGTACCAGGCGGTGAAGAGAGAAGAAAGAGCTCACAAGTGCCACCTGGTGGTTGTTTGGGTCATTGCAGCCACTGGGGGAAAAAAAAAAAAAAGACGCGTGATTCACACGTGATACCACGTGTGTTTCACGCGCGGGAGGCGACAAAACAAAGTGGCACCCGCTGTATGGTTTTTGGTATTTGGTATACCAAGTGCCACACACAGCTGGCCCAATAGACGTGCTTATTGGCAGGTTCAAGGGTAATGCCCATTTTTACCAACTCTTTAATCTTTTTCACAATATCGGCCATCTGTAGTTGGAGGATCTTCTTCCTCTAGGAATATGAAAACAAAGCATGTTATATCCAAGCACTCTTTGAAACAGTGAATAGAATACTGGAAAAAGCATGTAGATTATTATTTCTTTACTCACCCCAAACAATGTGAAAGCATATACTCTGTCCAAAACACAAACAGGTATTTATTAGGCACAAAATAAATGTATATTATTTTCACATTGACCAAAGCATGTTTTTTTTGGTTAATTTGCTTAGCCTATTTGCTAGCTTGCAGTTGTGGAGGAGGAGGAAGTACAAACATTTGAGTAGTACACCCATGAAATAAAAATGAACATTCATGCATGTTCATGCAGTTCAAAAATGTTGTATTGTACAAAGTTAAGATCCCCTTAAAACTGTACTGACATTAAAGTCACAATTATTCACTGCACACATGTTCTTGGGTGAAGTAAGTAAGAGTTGCAACAATTTGTCATGTTTCTTTGCACTTTTTGGTTGTTCCACCACTGTTGAGTTGTTGGTATGCAACTATATATAACAATTAGAATGTGATTTTAAATCCACAAACAACATGTGTAATTATTGGTACAATAAATTTATCGATGTAGCAATATAGTAATTTAGAGGTCATTGTTACTCAGTACATGTAGATGTACCATCAATTGAAATTTGACAACAAATGGACAACACTACTACTAATACTCACCCAGGTCTTTTTGGCATGTTTGCTGGAATATACAGTAGGCAAATGTATAACTATTGTTCAAGTGAGGCAGGCAGACAGTCTTCTTCTTCTTAGAATGTTTGATTCTTCTTCCACACCTGTTGCACAACTGACTGTCTGACGATGGCAGATTGGCCCCCTCTTTTCAATGCAATCCAAGTCACATGGGCAGGTCGGAATAATTTAAGTGATATGAATTATACAAATACTATTCTATTTACAAAAGTAGTGATGGGGTAACTGTGGCGCAAATGGTAGAGCAGGTTGTGTCATGATGGGAAGGTTAGGGGGTCAAATCCAGCCTCCTGAATGTGCACACTGCTGTTGTGTACTTGGGCTTCACCCACCTTGCCTCCAGTGTCTGCCTACATTGGTGTATGAATGAGAATGTGAATGTGTGACTGGTCATTGAGACATGGGAAAGTTCTTAGAGCACAGATAACAGCAGGCCTTAATTTTATTTGTGAGAGGTATAATTTCTGACTCAGACAGTGCTATAATCCTCTCATCAATTGTAAGATGTTCATCCAGAATGAAACCATTATGTATGACTTTTAGTTGTAAACAGTAGACAGAATAATATAAGCAAAACTGTTCTCAAAATTTGTCAATGCACAGACTGTTATGAAATGTATAGCTGTATAGCAGTGTCCAAATCAAGCGCACCCGCGGCTCGGGTGGAGAGCTAGCATAACAAAACCTCGCAAGTGAAGGCTGGCTTGACGCCGGTCATGTTAGCTAACAATAGCACAGCACACATTGGCAAAAACAATCTTTCACTCACCCGTCTGAAGTAACCTTTGCCTTTTGCTCAGAAAAACTCGTAGTAAATCCAGTTTAAAACGCAAGTAGCGCCGGCCTCTGATATTATAGTAGATCCATGTGTCAACAACACAACTGAAAGCAGCTCTGCTTCTCCTCCTCCGCGGTGTTTACTCAGTATGTAAATACACACAGACAAAGTCACGCCCCTACTGCAAGCTCCGAAACCCACCTCAAACTAGTCATTTTGAACCTAAAAGTTTACGCTTTTAAATATACTAATACTGCTAGCTTAAACATGGAGAGGCTACTTCGTGACTTCAACTGAACGATTCTGCACAAAAGTGAAAATCACCAATTTCCCCCAAAAAATCTTTCTTTGCGTTTTTCTCGAGACACGGGCTGCCGACTTGTGTCTTTGGAATCCATGGCGGGTCACAGATGTGCAGGTGTATTAAGGCGAGACACGGCAGGTGAAAGTATTGATTTTTCACGCAGTGGTCGAAGTGGAGATTGTTATCTATTTTCCTCCCTTTACATCTTAGTTTTCATGTCAGAGTATAAAAATGACAAAACTCACCCTGCATGATGCTTATTTTATGATTTGTCCGCCTGTGACGCAGAGGTAAGTAGCAGCTGCGGTGTCGAAAGACCGTCTTTTCCGCGGGTATTCATTCACAAATATTGACAGATTTTACATCCACATGTGCTGCGAAGGGATCCTCCGTGATGACGCTATAATCCAAATATGGTATTTTCCTCCTACAAGACGCCTGGTGCGGAAGAGCCAAAGAAGGTTCCGCTCATGTGCACTCGCTACAAAACTTCAGGGCTTGTTTTCTCTGAATGAGAGGAGGCCCCACTCGGGCAGCGGGTGAGCCCTTATAGTCGCTCATACAGACTCCAAACTTTACAGTCTTGGACTTAACAAGATTTTGAAGGTTTTTTCAGAGGGATTTTTTAATATCTAATTCCTAGCCTGATTTATTCAGCTTTTAACACAAAAAAACAGGCGGAATTTGAGTTTTTACAGATTTTTTTCACTTATGATTAGTTAATTGAAAAACTAAACAGTATATCCAAATCCTCTCTGAAAAAATCTTAGTTACTAATATGTCAATAAAATGAAACCATACATTTTAATCTGGCTCAATCCATTATTTTTATTTTGTTGCCCAAAATATAGGCAATTTTGGCCATTTTCATGTACAAAATGTCTTATTGTTATTCTTGTATTTATATCAGTAATGTTCAGCAAAAAAAAATGTCCCCCCATTTACCTGCAGTGTCTCGCCTTAAGTGTTAGCAGCAGATCTAAGTGTGGACATACCACATAGAGCAATAGAGCAGTGCAAATGGCTGAAACAGGTTCTATTTCATATGTTGCTTCAGCCCTTTAGGCTTTCGCTGATGCATAGTCTCTCGGAAGCTCCGCTTCCCGCCTGAGAAGATCAAACGATCTACCGCTCCAATCACCGTCAGAGCCTAGCACAGCCCTAGTCCTATAAAAGGGGGCCTAGCCCACTGCTCTTCTCCTTTTTCTCTCAGCTCTTACGCTCTTGAGAAGAATTTATCTACAATCAAGATTGAAGACGGACAAGACTCACCGCAGAAGATTGCCGCTTGAAGATTTCGTCACCCTCCGGTGTCAAGCGGTTCTGCGGTCCCTGACCGGTCATCCTCCACCGCACAGACGAGGACTTTTCCCCACGCGGTTCACGCTCCCAGGGGAGATGCGCGAATGCCGCCGAGGCCTTCAGAAGCAGACCTCTCGGTTTGGGGCGGACGGAACTTGGCAACTTCCGATACAGGTCCCTGGTGCCCGGGCCCGGTCCCCGCGCCCAGGTGGACCTTCCTCGCTTCAGGTCCCAACCTGCGTTAGCCCGCTGACTAAACGCCAGGTGCGAATGGTCATCCTCTCTGCTAACATCCAGTGTAGGATTGGCTGAGTGCTGTGACGTTGCAGGACGGTATCGGGGCTTCCCTTGCCGTCCTGTCCTCCTGGGACTAGCGTGGAGTCATCTTTTCCCTCTGAGCGGGACAAAGTTGACGCTGACCATGCTGAGCTTGCGTCTATGCTATTGATGCTAATGCGGCTCGAGCAGCACTAGCCTGTCGTCATTTGCGGGTAGGCTATCGACACTCAGGGGAACGGAGAAGCGTCCTCCCCTGATCCTGTCGCTTTCCGCCTCCTCACTCTTCGGTCCTGGTTTATGAAGTCCATCACCGAGTCCTGCCCTGCTGGATCTGCACCTGCGGCCGCAGCGTCATACACCCGCTGTATGAGTGTCAGCGCAGAGAGTTCCGAGACGCTACTCTCTGGCTGTATGTACCGGGTTCTATGGGAGTGCTTGTGTGTCAAAATTCTTGACAAACTCCACTGATCCACTGCTTGACAGGTTCAAGCGGGGAGCAGGAGCTTGATAACGGCGCGTTGAGGCCGCCCGTTACCGCGCATATGCCATGACGGCACGCCATGTGCGCCGGGTACTATGGAGGTACTTTTGTGTCAAAAAAAAAAAAAAAAAATTGACAAACTCCACTTATCCACTGCTTGACAGGTTCGAGCGTGGAGCAGGAGCTTGATGACGGCGCGTGGAGACTACCTGTTACCACTCATGTGCCATGACAGCACACCATATGTGCCGGATGTTATGGAAGGGCTTTTGTGTCAAAAAATAAATAAATAAAAAATTCTTGACAAGCTCTGCTCATCCTCTGTTAGGTCAGGTTCGAGCATAGAGCAGCAGCAGACAGCGACGTGCTGGGTTGGTCGCCTGTCAGAGTAAAGAGCACGCTTCTGTCCCTATCTCTGATAACAGCGTGAAGAGATCGCTTGTTTTCAGTGCTTCTAAGACGGCTGACAGCGGGGCTCGGGCGGCCTCACTTGTCAATAAAGCCCGCCCTTCTGCTCGCACGGTGGCCACAGGCGTGCACGTGAGGCCTTCTGCGGCCTTCTACGGCCTCGAGCTCGGCCCTGCCTCTCGTTTAGGCCCACACGCTGGCCTGAACGATGATTGGCCCAGTGTCACAGCGCGCGCCGCGGCTCCTGGGAGAAGTCGGTCGCGATGAATTATTCCCTCAGCCACGTCACCGGGTGGCGTCGGCTGACGGGCTTCTCATTGGCCGCGCTGACGATGCTCGTCCTCGGGCTTATTTACCTGCTTATACTCGGGGAAAACGCAAGGCAATTCTTTCCCCGTCTCCTCTATTGGAGACGGCAGCAAAAAGGATATTTCCTTCACAACCCTTTCCGCGAGGGCCCCCCACGTCACGACTCATCCCCAGGAGGGGAGTCTGTGGGCGGGCCCATGTCTCCTCTCTCCCGCGGACCTGGAGTTCTGCCTCTGACAGTGTTCTACCAGGTTTGGAGGGCTCTCCAGGAGGAGGTGAGCTCTCTGCTTCAGCGCGGAGCTATATCAGAGGTGGCTCCGCTCAGGGCAGGAACAGGGTTTTATTCTCCCTACTTCCTCGTCCCCAAGAAAAGTGGGGGCGTCCGGCCAATTTTGGGCCTGCGCGTCCTCAATGGCTGTGTCGCCAAACGGCCGTTTCACATGCTCACAGTCAGGCTACTGCTGCAGTGCGTCAGGCCCGGGGATTGGATGACGTCCGTGGACCTTATGGACACTTATTTCCATATTCCCATTGTCCCGGAGCACAGGAAATTCCTCCGGTTTGCAGTACAGGGGAGATGCTTCGAGACGACACGGCGATCCCCCTCATACATGGGCACGTTTACTGCTTTTCACTTAGTAGCTAGTGGTAGCTGTTATTGCATCTGCAACAACAACTGTGCACCAAACTAATCCAAGTTTTGTGATGACTGTAGTTTTCATATTTGACAATAGCCGTGGAAATGTGAGAGCATCTACAAGCTAAAACATACAAAGCGGATTGCTACATTTACTGTGAGGCTTTTTCATATGGCTAAATTGACCGGGCAAGTGCCCGTGGTTCTGCGCGCGCTCTGCGCTAGTTTGATGCGCGATGGCGGTCATTGGGGAGAGGGCTGACCTCTCCAGGTGGACCGTGTGCTCATTGGGTGCTCACAGATATGACGGTTCTCACGTAGTTTCTGCTGATCAGAGATGTTAACGTTGGCAAGTTTACTAAATCTGAACCTGTTCCAAGAGACTTGCAACTATATGCCAAACCATTTGTAAGCTTTTAGTAGCCTACTGTAGCCGGAAAAAAACTTATACCATTTTATTTTGTATGGTATAGGGTGGCATATTCTGAAGTGTATGCTATATTCTTATAAATAGTCAATAAAAGTTTAAAATCTATATTAGACAGTGTCTTCTGGTGTTTAGAACCTGATTTGGAATTTCACATTATATGTACAAATCCTTTACTCTGTTCTCTCAGTGATGAAACTGAAGCCATTAGTAGAACTACAGTTCTAAAACGAAATTCAAGTTTAGTGTTGAATTATTTGTCCATCATATGCACTACAAAAAAGTGGATTTTTGAGTTCTTTAATCATAAAATCTACATGTTCTGTTAAAAAAAATTCCTGCAAACCGCGCTTTCCCCCACGGCCATTTTTCTGTATGTTCTGCATGAGCTAAAAGAGAGTTTTTGTTTTGCAGATCTCTTCTGCGTGCAGGTACAAAGCTCATTCCAGTAAAATCTCTAAAGGTAAGTCATGATTTGTGTTTGGCAGATGCATCACACCTAGCTCTACATTAACGTTTGAACAATGTTAATTTCAGTAAAATAACAAATTGAAATTATTCCTGGACAAATTGTGCCAAAATTAAGGCCACAAATGCCATTTAAAGGATTCATGTTTAAATAAACAAATAATAAAATGCAAATTAAGTTATAATGGTATACAATGCATTCAATTACATACTTTGTTACAATGTTACCAGCATAACAACTCCTACTTACACATTAAATTGAAAGCATGTATTTCAAATTTCTAGACTATGGGAAAATTGTAATGCTTTTATGTAATGATTTTGTGTTTGATTTGACAAACATGATATTAGCTGTACTTATTGTCTGTCTTCTTTTTTTAGGCTGTCACCTCTTGCTTTTTCCAGCACATATACACACATCTTAAACAATATCAAAATGTTCCTTGTGTTTTTCAAGGATGTGCCTTTGAAACAAGCATCTACAGCACTTTCAAGACACATACAAATAGAAAGCACAACAAATATTCAGCCACAGACTTCAAAGCTCAAGTTTTGACAACAAGCAGTCAGTTAGAAGAAGCAGATGATGTGCCAGGTGATCCAGAAGTTGAACCAATTGCGGCCATAGTGTTCTGTTGAGGATACTGAACTTCACTCACCAGTTATTATTGAAGAAAAAAATTAAAAAATCTTCCATTCTTTTAAAGTTAGAAAATGTTCATCAGATTCCAAAGATTCCAAAGGCAGTTGTTGTCGATGAGATCCTTTCTGAGATTCACTTCATATTAAGTTCTGATTCTGTGCCAGTCACTAAAGCTGCAGTTTATGAAGTGTTCCAATGTCACAAACTGCAAGTTGATGATTCATTTGTCAATGAGCTTGCCTCTGTTATATGCCAGTCCAATCCATTGGTCAAAGCAATTGCAAAAGATGGGCCTTTAGCTACAGCACACAAACGTAAACAGTACTACAAATGTCATGTTGGTGTTATTGAGTCTGTCCAGTACATATTAGATGCGCGAAAAAACAAGACATTTCAATACGTACCTCTTTTACTCTCTATACAACAGTTGCTCAGTCATAATGATGTTCTTGCATATATAGAAAAACCCGAAGAAAGATTGCACAATCACTTGGCCTCAAAACTACAGAAGTATAAAAGATGAAAAGTATTACCAACAAAACATCAATCAATCTTTATTTATAAAGCACTTTTCATACCGAAAGGTATCACAAAGTGCTTTACAGATTACAACATTTAAAACAATATGCCTCGCATCATACATCCACATACATGTATGTGCATGCATGCATACACACATACACGCAAACACACACACACACATACATAATTAGGACTAGATAAATAGATGTCAGTTAAAAGCTAAGCTAAAAAGGTGGGTCTTGAGCCTGCTCTTAAATACATGAACGTTCTCTGTGGTCCTGAGCTCCTCCTCAGGTCGTTCCAGAGGTGAGGGCCATAATATTGGAAAGACGCCTCGCCGTGAGTCTTTCTGTTGACTTTAGGAATAACTAGGAGGAGGAGCGAAGGGGCCGTGAAGGTTCATAAGGTAAAATCAGTTCTGAAAGATAAGAAGGACCAAGACCATTAAGACATTTAAAAACCATTAAAATAACTTTAAAATCAATCCTGAAACACACGGCGAGCCAATGCAGCGACTCTAAGGCCCAGTCCCATTTCTCTCACTTGCTCTGAGAACACTCGCTGAGTTCCCTCCACAGTAAAGTGCCCTCAGTGAGGGAAGTGCAAGTGAAGATTCTCCCCTAAGGAATGGGACAACACTAGTATGCAAATTGTGGCAAAGAACGTGTTCCTTACGTCACGCGCAACATTGACGTGTCTGATTTCACCCCCGTCTAGTAGATAGCGGTAATACAGAGTTTATACACATAAACTACAATAACAAGAAATACCTCTTGTGGGTGCCATGTTGATTTATCTACGTTTGATAAATCAACGGAGAGGAAATATACGAAACAGCAGACGCGTTCGCCGTATGTTTGTGACAGTCGGGATGTTTCAGGTTTGTTGTTTCGTTTAATTTTGGCACTTGGCTCAACTTAGCTGCCACTACCATTGTGTCTAAAAACAAGACGACCTACACATTCAGATCGTATAGTTTACATCCAGTCTATTGTTAAACGACATTAAACGTGATGCATTACTGTTTTCGATAATCAATAATCATCTGTGTCACATAAGTAGAACGTAAACAAGCAACAGTCCTCACAGGAGAAAGAGTTCAGCTTGAGACCATTTGTGTTTACTGAAAGCTTGAATCAGAGTCAGTAGATTGAGAACCTGAATAAGCACGAAACATCCACATGTGCACCGGGACACACACCCGGGACACACACCGGGGCGCACCGGGACACACACCCGGCCGTCAGTGTATACTGACGGGCAGACTCTGGCGAAGCACTCGGCATTTTTACGAACGTCGTCAAATAGCGACTTTCAGACTATAACTTCGAGGTCCATTGCATATACAGCTAACTAAGATATTCCAACACATTTCATAATTTTGACAGGCTTATTTGCGTATATATTCTTACATTAGTTTGTCGCTTCCACCGGTAGCCGCCATGTTTATACTCCCTCGGCCCCAAGTCTGCTCCTGACCTGACTCGCTGCGGAGGGGTCTTTTCAAGGGGAGATAGCCACTTCCTCTTGCTCCCTAAGTATTGGGACACCCTACCCCTCCGCGGGAACGCGCAAAATCAAGGGGAAGGGCTCAAAGCGAGGGCAAGGGTTTGAATTGGGACAGGGCCTAAAACCGGTGTAATGTGGTCTTCTCATGTGAAGGGTGGAGAATCGCAATAAATCTGTATGTAGACGACTTCGAAGTCTGCAACCCACGTGGCACATCTCGCAAGAAACAGGTGTGTGCTGTCTATTGGGTTTTGGGTAGTTTGCCCCCAGGTTCTACCATAAAACTGACATCTATCCAGTTAGCCTTGCTTTGTAAATCTAATGACTTGAAGGTTTATGGTTATGAAAAGGTTTTTGAGACTCTTTTGCAAGATTCGACTCAGTTAGAGCAGCAGGGTGTTTTCATTCCCCTCCTTGGTCAGTTTGTAAAGTCACAGTCCAGTGTGTAATAGCTGACAATCTTGCAGCCCATGGGATTGGTGGCTTTGTCGAACGTTTTTCTGGAGGTTCAATATGCAAATTCTGTACTGGAGATAAGTCTGAATAAGGATGTCATGTCTGGTTCATTTCAACTTAGAACTAAAGATGTCCACGATGTGCATGTTAAGTCTGCTCCAGATGACAAAACCATTTTCTGTGGTGTCAAAAGACGGTGTATTTTTACAAAGCACCTGTCACACTTTAATGTTTGTACTGGCTATCCTCCAGATCTTCTTCACGATCTGTTTGAGGGCATAGTGCCCGTTGAACTTGTGCATTGTATCGGTATGTTGATTTCAAAGAAGTACTTGTGCCTAAATCAACTCAACACATTCATCCAGACATTTCACAAAACTAATCGGCCCAATGCAATACCTCTGTCATTTATGTCAAACAAAAGTATTGGTGGCAATGCTCATGAAAATTGGACATTGTTAAGAATGCTCCCTTTGATTGTTGGACAGTATGTGCCTGAAAGTGAGCCAGCATGGCTTGTAATCCTTGATCTGAAAGACATAGTTGAGTTGGCGGTGTCCCCCTTACATTCAGATGAGACTATTGCATATCTGGAGGTGAAAATCTCTGATCACAGACAGCGCTATCTTGAGCTATTCCCAAATGTAAAACTCATTCCTAAACATCATTTTGTCGAACACTACCCCGAAATGATCCGTTGCTTTGGGCCTCTAATTTATCTCTGGACAATGAGATTCGAGGCTAAGCACAGCTTTTTAAACAGGTTGCGCAGCATTTTTAACTGCTTAAATAACATGCTTTCTTCATTAGCTACTAAACATCAGTTCATGCTTGCCTTCCATACACGTGCTTCCATTAGAAATCAACCATAGATGTCACAGATCTGTCAGTTATGCCTGTTCATGTCTTGGCTGAGAGAATAGGGAATGCTCTTAAACAAAGATACACAGATATGACTGAGATAAGAATGGCAAAACATGTGCATTGCAGTGGTATCCACTATAGTGAGGGGATGCACATTGTTCATGGCACTGCAGATGGTCTGCCTAAATGTCACAAGATCCTTAAACTATGCATTCTTAACAGCCAGTTATGTTTCTTGTGGAAGCTGAGTGTGTCTGGTATAGGGAACAATTTGGTGCATTTCAACTTACTTCCACAACCACATCAGACTTTGTTTAATTGCGCATTAATCACTGACATTCACAAAGTTCAGTCATTAAAATAAAAATGAGGATACAAATAAGAAATATTTAGCAATTACATTTCATTGGGTTCTATAAAAAAAATCGTATTACAGAGTCAGTCCATCCAGGATTTCATGATGTTGCAATTGCAACGTCTCTGCAACTTGGATTGCGCGCATTCAAAGGGCCTATCTTACCAGCCTGGAGACTAGTTAGAGACTAGAGTTGCTGCTGGTCACGGAGATGTCTCTGAGACTTCCCCGAGGTTACGTGAAAACCAACCGGTTCAATGTTAGCTGTGACATCCCCGCAATGTCTCCCAGACATGTCGGATACAAAGGAGATCTCAAAGAGTTATGTGTAGTCTCATTGAGATCTCCTTGATATCCGAAGGGTCTAGGGGACATTGGGGGGGACATCACAGAGACGTCTCACAGGTTAAGGATAACAAATAGAATTCACAACATTGTCACATCTGCTTGAGACCACGTACGTAGACCTCTTGAAGGTCATGCAGAGACTACATGGAGAGTTTTTCAAGTCTCCACGTGGTCTCCGCTGAACTCAAAAGTCTCCGTCGAAAGTCAATGTTCATTTTCACCGAGACTACCTGGAGACTTGCCTTAACTCCAGGATAAGTCTCTGAAACATCCCCTTGACCAGATCAGTCTCTAGGCCTTGATATAGGCCCTTTAGCTTTCTATTTCTTATTAGGGTTTATAGTTGCCAAACAGTGTATGTTGACTGTTACTGTCCTTTAATAATGAAATAATGTAATTTTGTTTTCTTGTCAATTGTTGATTTTCTGCAAAGACCTTTTAGAATTCAGTACATGGATACAGACTTGAATGTCAAAGGTCAAATTTATTTATAAAGCACATTTACAAACAGCAGACACTGCCCCAAAGTGCTGTACATGCATGCATTTATAAACTTGGATTTAATGTTAGAAATCAGCTCCAAGGCCACAATAAAAGTTGTGTATTTACCTCCCGAGGATACCTTTATCACACTATATCCAGTGGGAACGGCAAACGCACCAAGACTCCAGTTTCCTCCCTTGTTTCATCCTGCAGCGATGACACAATCATTTTGCAAAGCCCCCATTCATCACCAGAAGTGAGAATGTCCTGGCCTCGAGTGTTTGTCATCCCAAAATGTTCATACGAGGCGGAACTTGAACTGCGGCAAAACAATTCAGAGTTTGCAACAACTGGAAAATACTTCCCTCCAGGTCCTAAGCTAAAGTCAGCCATCCTTGATAGCCTTGCTCAAGAAATGGTGAAATACACCAAATATCCCCAAGGTTATCATTGTGAGGAAGTAGCTGAAGCACATCCTTGTCTGGGGCAGTTAGGCACCAAGAAAGGTTTCTGTGGATGGAAGCAATCGCTGAAATATAAAATACAAAATTACAGAACCACTCTTAGTCAACTTGGAGATCTGAAAATCCGTGTGAACTCCCTAAAACACAAACGTGAAGGAAAAGGAAACGCAGCAGCCAAGATAAAAAAACAACACAGAAAGCAGAGGTGAATTACATCCCTCTCTATCCACAAAATGCTGACACCTTGGAGAGTGAAAGAGTCGCCTTATTGTCAGAAGCAAAACAAAGTGACACTGAAGGTGTCATCAAGGCAAAAATGGAAGAGACCTTCTCACATAGACGCCTGGAGATTGTGGAACAAAAACCAAGGATTGCATAAGTCAAGGACAGATGGCCTGCCCTGTTTACACCAAATGGAGTGAGTACATTAGTATACTATGAAAAATTGTGAACTAATGCAAAACCATGACTCAAAAAAAAAGGTGCTGAACCTGTTTAATTGCTTGACTATAATAGCCAAAATGCATTGTGTAATTCTGCATGAAACAGGCCAGTAATTGAAATTTGTTAAAAAAGGGTTTAAATCAATGTGATTAAATATTTTCATGGTTGGAAGGATGATTGCCCGTCACTAGTTACGTAAGGTAATTCTGCATTTTACAAATGTGTTATTACATTTGTGCCTGTGTCATATCTGTGATAACTGAATATTCCCTTTTCATGTCATTAATACATTTAAAAAAATCTTTTCAAGGTAAATGACGAATTTGTACGGATCACGACAAAGCCACTCGTCTCAAAGTTTCTCTCCCAGTTGGATCACTTTTCTGAGAAGCTCATCAGCATATTTAAGCCCAAGGGAGGAGCCAAAGGTCTGAAAATCTGCCGACTTCTAGAACAAAGTGAGGAGGTAAGTGATAACCAATGTATTTAAAGGGACTATATCATGCTATTTTAGAAAGATTACTTTCATATGGCGAAAATTAAACAAAACTAAAGAGATCAGTTTTGTAAGTCTTAGGCTGTGTCTGAAACCTCAAATACGTAGCTTCTATGTCCTGTCTTTAACCAGGGCGGCAAACACAGGGGAAGTGACATCAACAGCTGTTTCTTTACTTCTTCTTTAAGGTTATTGGTGAACTGCAGGCCAAACAAAAGCGCATGGGCCTTCTGTATTGAGTATGCAACAACATAGTGTCAAAATAAAGATATTTAAAGGAACAGGTTCTTCCATACTGAGATATGTTCTTACCTGAGCTTAGACAAGTTGATACGTACCTGTCTGGTTTTTGTGCCCGTGGAAGAGCGTGGTCGCTTCCAACGTCACCCAGTTTGGAGCCATAGGAATATGCCGGGAGAGGCCAAATGCTAACATCATCTTTGGTCTTTCTGCGTGACTGAGCGCACGCACAAAGACCAGACAGGTACGCATCAACTCGTCTAAGCTCAGGTAAGAACATATCTCAGTATGGAAAAACGGTGACCAGTTCCTTTTAAGGAGGAAGAAAAAAAAAGAAAAATCTAAATCCAAACAATTTCCATTTGGCGTTATTTTTTATTTATAAAGCTACATCACAAATAGTATTGGATTACAATATATACTCCAACTGCAGCCACAGACTTTAATGACTCAAACATGAACCACAATAATGATTTGAAGCCACACAGAAAACAGACGATGATAAAAAGCTGTTTCAGCACAAAAACACAAACGGCCTTCATTTAGGCCATTTACTGAGGCAGCTCTTTAAAACAGTGACTGTGCTGTGGTGATGACAACATGTATTTTGTCACTTTTATTAAGTGTGGCTCGTGCAGAATCTTTTTTTTAATATATATATTATTATCATTATTATTAAATGTGCGTCTGTCAATCAACAGTAGTTGCGCATGAAGAATCACTCGAGGGTGGGGGCGAGTGGGGTGAGGGGATTGGCGGCACAGTGGCTTATGGGATGGCACATAGCTCCTAATCACCGGTGAGTTAGCACCAGAGGTCCCTATGCTAAAGTGGCTATGATAGTTGGGAAGGAGTTAGGCGAGGAGCCTCAATGCTGACAGCTCAATTCGGAGGCTTCTCATCATGGCGAACAGAAGTATGCATTTGTAGGAACAGCAAAAGGCATTTCTATATTGATGTCCACCTCATAATCTTTACTTATTTAAATGAAAAAAGAATAGGTCGTGAGGTATTGGCACTCACAACCTCAGGTTAGCGGAAGTAATTCCAAAGTACAGGGTTGTACTTTGGAATTACAAATAAACTTGGAAAAGCTTTTACAGTGACTGAGAAGGTCTAATCACCCCAGTGTTTGGACTTCTAGCCAAAGCTGATTTATTGACCTCAAAACTGATTTTGATCTCCTGAAAAGCCTTTTGGTTGTGGTGTAAATTTCTAAATCTAGATCATTGTTTTGAATTGAATATATGAATGTACAATCATGTATATTTGCAGGAGGACATCGATGTAAACTGTGAGTGCATACTTAAAAGCCTAATGGTCTACTTGAATGAGGATCCGAAGTCAGTGTTCAAGGATTATGGGGTTAGTGTCTCTGCACACTCACCAGTGTTCCTCTGTGTTCTGTTTCAGCTGTGTTTGTGTCCATAATCCATAATTTAGGTTAGCTGACATAAGAAAATACTATACTTGGTTTAACAGGTAACTGGATATGCAAAATTATTAGATATGCAATCTATCAGATTTAAAAACACGTTATAAACTTTATAAAGTGTTTATAAATATACTTTATAAACAGTTTATGCAGTCAGTTTTAAACATTCTTTTTTCCAGTGAAATCATAAACTATAGTTTACATATTTTATTATTTTTGTCTAAAGACCCATTATAGACTTTATTATAGTCAATCAATTATGGTGGGGAGATGTAATTATGTATATTTTTGTTTTATTTCAGATTGATGAGGTGGAGGACGCTGAAAACGATGTTGAGACCACCATGATGGGCATCTTTGTCTTCAGGAGGGCCCAGCATGGGTTTGCAGATGTCAAAGTATCAGTCGGGCCAGAAGTGTCATCATGAAATTCATCATCTTGTTTGGACTGATCTATGCCCTTGATCTAAGCTACCCAGGCAATCTCCAACACTCATTTGAGTTTTTTCAGAAAGTGATCATGCACATGGATGGACACAGGCTGAACAGCAAAATTCAGCAACTCAAAATGAAAATGTTCCAGTAATGAAGGTCCACTATTTTTCTTTGTGTTTTGTTAAGACTTTGTTTAGAAGTTCTTTGATGACATTACTGTCAGTTTGATTGAAAATCTGAGTACTTAGACACATTGATTTAGAGTTAATGTGAATTACTTTGAAAATCTCAAATGCACAAACCTATCTGTTGTGATAGCAATTTGTTGTTTTTAAATATTCCGTTAATTGTGCCCATTTTATACTTGTTAGAGAGCAGTAAAAATGTAAGGAGAATACAATTTGTGGAAATTTAGAATATAAGCTAAGTTGTTTACAGGATACAGCGACACATGGTGCTTTTCACTCATAAAACTCAAGCGGCACGGTAGCACAGCGGTTAGCGCTCTTGCTTCACAGCTAGAAGGTCCGGGTTCGATTCCCACCAGGGACGGGGCCTTTCTGTGTGGTGTTTGCATGTTCTCCCCGTGTCTGCGTAGGTTTCCTCCGGGTACTCCGGTTTCCCCTACCACTAAAACATGTACAATAGGCCAGGATGAATGAGAGTGTGTTTGAGAGCGAGCATGGGGGACAACGGATGGAAATTAGCCCAAGGCTACAATCCGGTGTGGCTTGTTCATTAACTTGCACTGTCCCTACCAAATAAACCAATAAATAAAATAAATAAAGGGTGTAGTCTCTGCTCTCGGTGGGACGAAATAGGAAGCGTGCATTGTGAAGGGCGCTCTGAAAAGTGGCGGAGCGCCAAAGGATTAAAACAGATGTGCAAATGAGCGTACCGGTACGCTAAAAGCACGTTCTTGGCGCACGGAGAGGTGGCAGTACTGGTGCGTACCGGCCCACTTAAAGCACTGAATATAGGATATATACGATACAGCTGCTGGGCCGCGTCGAAAGGAGCAGGAGTTTTGATAAAAAAAGTTAGCTTAGCGGCCCATTCATTCCTAAGCCTAGCTTAGCCTAGCTGTCTCCATTCGTTTACATGGGTGCGTACCTATGTTCCCCGGGTCCTATGTTCCCCGGGTGCAATTTTTTTTCCCCCATAGATGAGTTGGTACTTCAACCAATCACAAGTCATGAGAGTGAAACGTCATACATATATCAAGCAGCTTAACCCTGAACCTGCCCTAGCTACTAACCTAAGGATAGTGGGCTGGTGCCTAATCTTAATCAATACCGGTGGGGAACATAGGTACCGGGGAACATAGGGCTGACCCCCGTTTACATGTATCAGTCTGCTCATCAACGTTTTTGTTGCTTTTAAACTGGGCAGATTCAGAAGATCAGATCAGAGGAAAGATTGTGCGGAAAAGGCCGACATCGTGCTTTAACCGCACGCAGTAACCCCGCGCCACTCCTCTCTGTCCACGCCGCCTTTTCTTTTCATTATGCTTCCTAAATTAAACTCTGAAACCGAAAATATGAGGCCGATTGATATGAAAGAAAAGCGGGCTAAAGCTTGGGAAGAGTAGTCTTCGTTTATGGATTAGTATATGTCTGTAAAGTTGATGATTTCGTGATAAATGCTGTTATATTGAGACGCATTAAACCCGCGCATGGGGAGTGGACTGAGCTGCTGCTGATCTTATGATTATTCTCTAGTTTCTCTGTAGAGTGGACTTCTGTCCAGAGCAGATTATGTCAGTGACGGGCATGGATCTGTTATATTATGACGGGGAGAAAGGGAGGATCTTCGAAATACGGAACAAAAGCCGATTATTGATTCAATACGGGACCCACCTTTATTTTTTAAAAATACGGGACGATTCCGTATTTTAAGGGACGTTTGACAACCCTAGTCATGGGCCAAATCCAGTCCGTAAATAGTTTATATTGTAGGTTATGGTACAGTATAAGCAATTGACTGTGAATATTGCGCCTGAAAATGCAAAACAGAGAGAACAAATAAGACCTGTATTACAATGATGGTTAAAGAACAACTAAACACCTAATCAACTTTTTTTTGCTGATAAACTATCTATATGGGTCACTAACACAGTTATCTACATGTCCCTAACATTATTTTGAGATTTTAGTGCAAACTTGTTCAAAATCCAATTTTTGTGTACAAAACCATCTCTTCAGCGCCACTCACGTTGAACAGCACTTACTACATTTGAATTTAGGATTGGCTGAGGAGGTACCATCATACGTCACGGTACCATCATACGTCACCAAGTCTGCCGCTGTGGTATAAAGGCTGATCCCTCCCATTGACAGTAAATGATCCCTCCCCTAGCTAGTCTCCCGTAGCTAGTTCGAGTTGGAACAGAGTGAGGAGTTTTTTCACTGCGATTATCAGGTTTGCGTTATTAGCTTAATACTTAGCCAGTTAGATTATTTAAATGTAATATAGTTGTATCCCTAGTACTAGGCCTAGTTGTTTTATAGCATTAGTTAGTCTTTAGCTTTATTGTTAGTGTTAGAATAGCTTCCGTTTAGCATAGCCATTAGCATTTAGCTTTAGTTGTATTGGTTATCGAGTATTTGTGTAGTGTCTTGTATAGTTAATTGTAAGTATGGGGAGGAAGTGTATTGTAGTGGGCTGTAGTAGATCTACTGGTTTACATGGTGTTCCATGACTTAGAAATTAGGCACCAGTGGTTGCGTGCAATTGGCCTGGGCGAAAGTGAACTCCCTTTGCGTCCCGGAGTTTGTGCGGGATTCCTACTCCAACGCATTAGTGGTTGAAATGGGCTTCTCCAAGCAGCTGTTTTTGAAGAGAGAGGCAGACCCCACCCTGGCTCTCCAACAGTCAAGGCTACCTGGAACGGCATTCACACTGCAGGTAAAAGTGCAAAAATAAAGCTCGCTATGTTGTCTCTACAGATTTAATTACAGCTTGATTTGGGGATTGAACTTGTGAAGTAAAATATAATAATGTAATGATTTCCAAAGAGGCAAGCGTAGTATCGACTGCTTTTATTTTCAACCAACCAGTCAAGTGCACAGAACAGGCTTATTTAACAGGACACGTACCTCACTCATGGTACAACATTAACACAATACCTCCTCCCGGCATGCATCAGTGCAGCAACGCTACATTGCCCCCATCCAGCATGATTAGCTGTCCCCAGCAATCCAACTGTCCACCATAAAGTCTCTCAAATGCTGAGGGAGTCTCCGCTGTCTTTGAGACCCACGTTGCGGGCCCCTGCGGGTGGTCACAGCTGGGGAACTTGTTGAGGGCTGACTCGCATCCCCTGAAGGCTCTCCAGAATGCGCCATGGGTTGGTAAGGGGCCAGCCGATCTCTGTGGAGGACTACCACCCTGCCCTCCGGAGCAGCTGCACACGGTAGACCACATCTGACAATCTTTCGAGTACAGTACAAGGCCCCATCCAGTGACTGGAGAGCTTGGGAGACTGTCCCTTCTTCCGGACGGGACTATAGACCCATACTTTGGAGCCAGGTTCAAAATCCTGCCCCTTACTTCGGAGGTCGTACGCCCTTTTCTGTAAGGCGCCCGCATTGGTGAGGTGTTCCCGGCATAGCTCGTGTACTACCTGCAGACGCTCTACCAGGTTAAAGAAATAGTCCAGACCCGGCTCCCCTTGTACTTCCGGCTCCGGGGGGACCCAAAGACTAAGTCAACTGGAGTGCGCAGTTCATGGCCGAACATCAGGGCAGCAGGCGTACACCGTGTAGACTCCTGCACAGCAGTCCTGTAAGCCCACAGGACCAGTGGGAGGTGACTATCCCAGTCCCGCTGCCGGTGGCTGGTGAGGATGGCGAGCTGTACGGCCAGGGTACGGTTGAAGCGTTCCACTAATCCGTCGCTTTGGGGATGCAACGGGGTGGTCCTAGTCTCTTCACCCCCAACCGCCGGCACACCTCCTGGAACACTCTGGCCTCAAAGTTCCGCCCCTGATCACTATGGAGTTCCTCCGGAACACCAAAGCGGCAGAAGAACTCATCCACCAGCTTCTGGGCAGTTGTGGCAGCGCTCTGGTCCGGAACCGCATACGCCTCAGGCCACTTTGTGAAGTAATCCATTGCCACGAGTACGTATCGGTTCCCCTGGTCGGAGGTGGGGAATGGGCCGAGGATGTCAACACCCACCCTCTCCATGGGTGCTCCTACCTGGTATTGCTGCAGCGGGGCATGAGAACGGCGATTGGGGCCTTTCCGAGCAGTGCAGGCATCGCACCGGTGCACAAACATTTCCACATCACGTCTGCATCCCGGCCAGTAGAATCTCTGCCGCAGCCGCGACAGAGTCTTGGTGACACCGAAGTGCCCTGCTCCCACCGAACCATGGACCCAATGTAGGACTGTGGGTCGCAGGGAGTGTGGAACCAGAAGCTGTAAGATTTCTCGCTGTCCATCAGGGAAACTCCACCGGCGGTAGAGTAGCCCATTCTGGAGACAAATGTTGGTCCACTGAGAATGTAGAGCCTTAGTCTCAGGGGCCAGCGCTGACACGGTTGACCACTCTGGGCGTTGGCCTGCCTCCATCCAGGAGTGGACTCGGGACAGAACTGGGTCTTGCTGCTGGTCCTGTTGGAGTTGCAGGGGTCGATCATCTCTTGGCTGTCAGGCACTACCGCACACTGCAGCGCCGCCACCTTAGCACAAAGATCGCTGTCATTCACCTTTTGGCAAAAACGGCACCTCCTTTCACATGGCCTCCGAGACAACGCATCAGCATTCCCATGTAGACGACCGGCTCGATGTTGGATGTCAAAGTCATAGTCCTGAAGAATCTCAATCCACCTGGCTAACTGCCCTTCGGGTTCCTTGAAGTTCAGCAGCCAGGTAAGAGAGGCATGGTCAGTCCGCAGAACAAACCGCTGGCCATACAGGTATGGTCGGAAGTGGCGGAGGCCCAGGACAACTGCTAGCAGCTCACGGCGAGTAACACAATAATTCCTCTCCGGTTTGCTGAGGGAGCGACTGTAGTAGGAGATGACTTGTTCTCCATGCTCCCCTTCCTGGCAAAGCACTGCGCCCAGGCCCACATTGCTGGCATCAGTGTCCACAATAAAGGTCTTCTTTGGGTCTGGGTAGGCCAGAACTGGGGCTTCCACCAGGGCGCCGCGCAGATGGTTGAAGGCTGAAGCACAGGCATCCGTCCACTGGAAAACATGGCCTTTCTGGGTCAACTTGTGGAGCGGGCTTGCAATGGTGGCAAAGCCCTTGATGAACCTTCGGTAATAAGAGGCCAAGCCAAGGAAACTGCGCAACTCTGCAATGTCCTTGGGGGCCGGCCACTCCCGAACAGCTGTCACTTTAGCCGGGTCGGTTGACACTCCCTCCCCGCTGACAACGTGGCCAAGGAAGGACGTCTGTTTCCTGAACAGATGGCACTTCTTGGGTTGAGGCGGAGCCCAGCTTGGCGTATAGCTAGGAGAACATCCTGCAAGTTCTTTAGGGCACTCTCGAAGTCTGCAGCATGGGCCAGTAGGTCGTCAAGATAGACCACACACCGGTTTCGGGGGATGTCAGCAAGGACTCTCTCCATTAAGCGCTCAAAGGTTGCCGGAGCATTGCAGAGGCCAAAAGGCATGACCTTGAACTGCCACAACCCTTGGCCGATGGAGAATGCAGTTTTGGGACGGGCCTCTGGGGTCAGCTCAACCTGCCAATAGCCGCTGCGAAGGTCCAGGGAGCTGAACCAAGATGAGCCTGAGATGTAGTCCAGGGCATCGTCAATGCGTGGCAGGGGGTACGAGTCTTGCGGGTAATGTCATTAAGTCGGCGGAAGTCCACACAGAACCGCCATGTGCCATCTTTCTTCCGAACGAGCACCACAGGAGCCGCCCAAGGGCTGTTGGAGGGCTCAATGATGCCCGCCCGCACCATCTCTTCAATCTTTTCCTGTGCTTCCAACCGTTTGGCCAGGGGTAGGCGGCGTGGGCGAAGGCGTATGGGACGGGCCTCGCCAGTGTCTATGTCATGAAGCACAAGGTTGGTGTGGGTGCAGTCCTCATCTTTGGCAGCAAAAACATCAGCAAACAAGTCTAACAGCAATTTTAGTTGATGCTGCTGTTCAGTATCCAGGCCTTGGCAGCTCCGTGTGAAGAGGTCAGCAATGGCTTCACTGGTCTCTGGCGACGGTGGCTTCCTCTGTAGCGCTGGCAACGCTGACCGCCGAAGCGGTTCTCTCTGCGGCGCTGGCGACGGCTGCACCCTACGGCGGTCCTCTGCACGTGGCGCAGCGAGACGGGTTCTCTGCGGCGCTGGCACCCCCGACGCGTTCTCTCGCGGCGCTGGCGACGGCTGCACCCCTGACGGCGGTCTCTCTGCGGCGCTGGCGACAGCTGCACCCCCGACGGCGGTTCTCTCTGCGGCGCTGGCGACGGCTGCACCCCCGACGGCGGTTCTCTCTGCGGCGCTGGCGACGGCTGCACCCCCGACGGCGGTTCTCTCTGCGGCGCTGGCGACGGCTGCACCCCCGACGGCGGTTCTCTCTGCGGCGCTGGCGACGGCTGCACCCCCGACGGCGGTTCTCTCTGCGGCGCTGGCGACGGCTGCACCCCGACGGCGGTTCTCTCTGCGCGGGCTGGCGACGGCTGCACCCCGACGGCGGTTCTCTCTGCGGCGCTGGCGACGGCTGCACCCCCGACGGCGGTTCTCTCTGCGGCGCTGGCGACGGCTGCACCCCCGACGGCGGTTCTCTCTGCGGCGCTGGCGACGGCTGCACCCCGAAGGCGGTTCTCTCTGCGGCGCTGGCGACGGCTGCACCCCCGACGGCGGTTCTCTCTGCGGCGCTGGCGACGGCTGCACCCCGAAGGAGGTTCTCTCTGCGGCGCTGGCGACGGCTGCACCCCCGACGGCGGTTCTCCTCTGCGGCGCTGGCGACGGCTGCACCCCCGACGGCGGTTCTCTCTGCGGCGCTGGCGACGGCTGCACCCCCGACGGCGGTTCTCTCTGCGGCCGCTGGCGACGGCTGCACCCCCGACGGCGGTTCTCTCTGCGGCGCTGGCGACGGCTGCACCCCTGAAGGAGGTTCTCTCTGCGGCGCTGGCGACGGCTGCACCCCGAGGCGGTTCTCTCTGCGGCGCTGGCGACGGCTGCACCCCGACGGCGGTTCTCTCTGCGGCGCTGGCGACGGCTGCACCCCGACGGCGGTTCTCTGCGGCGCTGGCGACGGCTGCACCCCCGAAGCGGTTCTCTCTGCGGCGCTGGCGACGGCTGCACCCCCGAAGGGTTCTCTCTGCGGCGCTGGCGACGGCTGCACCCCCGACGGCGGTTCTCTCTGCGCGCTGGCGACGGCTGCACCCCTGAAGGAGTTCTCTCTGCGGTCTGGCAACGGCTGCACCCCCGACGGCGTTCTCTCTGCGGCGCTGGCGACAGCTTGCACCCCCGACGGCGGTTCTCTCTGCGGCGCTGGTGACAGCTGGCACCCCCGACGCGGTTCTCTCTGCGGCGCTGGCGACGGCTGCACCCCGAAGGCGGTTCTCTCTGCAGCGCTGGCTGCAGCCCCAACGGAAGCTCTCTCCTGGGCTTCAAAAACTCGGCATTCCCCGGCATCACAAGACTGATGGAGAGCTATACTTTCTGTACCCAGGTATAGAGTAGCTTTAGACACATCCACCACAGCGCCCCACTCGGACAACAGGTCAAGTCCAACAATACAGGGATCTTGGATGTTAGCCAGCCAAAACTGGTGCTGTACCTGCTGGTGGCCCACGGAGACCTGCAGCGTTCTAGTTCCCAACATCTGGCCCGCTCCCCTGTGACAGTTGTAATGTTCTGCTTGGTGGGGGTCCACTCTTTGGGACTCCTGCCACCACTGGAGCTTGGTAGGGTTCCTGGTTTGATTAGGGAGATGGTGGACCCAGTGTCCACCAGAGCACGACATGGGGTTCCTTCCATGAGGCAGTCCATATAAAGTCCATGCGCACGCCCCAAGCGCCCAAGACGCATCATTGATGTGCTGGGGGGAATAGTGACTTCATTGGATGGTAGCTCCCCCTCGTTGCCATCCCGTGTTAGTTTAAATCTGGCTGCTCACTTCGAGGCATTGGTGCCGGACAATAACGGGCGATATGGCCAGGAGCCCCACATCTGTAACACTCACCGTCACCTCTCTTTAATCTGCGTCGTTGTGGGGTGGTGGTTGTGTGCCTTGTCTCCTTATCAGCATCATCGGTACGCTCATCTCTCGCCTGATTAACACGAATGTGTCACTGCGACGATAGACCTCCGGACAAGAACATGCTCCACCCGCTCTGCCTCGATCAATGCTGCCTCAAGTGTGGCGGGAGAGAACAAACGCATGTGCTCCCGCAGTCGTCCTGGTTGTAGCCCGCGGAGAAATGCCTGGACCGTAAGCTCTTCCTGGACACTCTCGCTGAAATCAGGATGACCGCGACGAGTATAACTGCGTAGGTCGGCGGCGTAGGTTCCCAGCTTTCTCCCAGCTCTCTACGGCGCTTTGCAAGCCGATCTCTGGCGTCATCCACGAAGAGGTGACGGTCAAATCGGCGCTGGATAGCACCCTTCAGCTTCGGCCAATCACGGAGCTCAGCAGGCCGCAGATCAGTCAAGATCTGTAGAGCTCGGCCTTCCAACGAAAGAGCAACATGTCCCGCAGTTTCTACAGCGGACCACCCGTTAATTTGCGCCGCTAGTTGGACCTGCAATAAGTAGGTGTCGGGTTGTAGCGGTGGAGTTTAATCACGGACTGCCGCTGCTGCTGAGGCCGCTCTACTGGTAAGTTGTCCGCCATTCCTCTAGCAGCTAGCGTACGCTGCTTGCGACGCTCCAGGGACTCATCTACGTGGAGGCGGCTTCTCTCTGTCCGGTCCATGTGAGGCGGTTTTGGCGCGTGAGCTTGTTGCATTTCTTGCCGTGAAGGTCGGGCCCTGGCTCGGCGGCTTCCTCCGTGAACTTCTCCCGACTCAGCGCAGCATTCTCCGCGTACATGCTGCGTCTCTCTAATGTGTGAAGGGGTACACTTTCTCCTTCTGCTTCGCTCTTAAAATAATCTTCAGGTTCTTCTTTCATCAGTGCCTCCAACTGAGAAATCATAGTTTTAAAGTTCTCAGTTGACATTTCGTCAATCCCACTTCGGACACCAGTGTAATGATTTCCAAAGAGGCAAGCGTAGTATCGACTGCTTTTATTTTCAACCAACCAGTCAAGTGCACAGAACAGGCTTATTTAACAGGACATGTACCTCACTCATGGTACAACATTAACACAATACCTCCTCCCGGCATGCATCAGTGCAGCAACGCTACAATAATTTCTATCTATGTGTGGTTTTTTTAATATTTGTTACTGCATAGAGCAGTTAGCATCCTCCTGTAGTAAGTAATACATGCGCTACTACTTTTCCGAGTCTCACACTACCAAGTCCCAATAATTACACTGACATGTGCTGTGGCTTATTCCTGCAATGGTGCTGCCATCGCCACACTGCGCTATACGCTTGTTGTAGGAGCAGCATAGTGAGCTAATCCTCTTTGGTTATTGTGGTTTGTTGCATATGGAGGGTGAGTTTGGTAACCACATGTGTAATGGAGCGTTTTAGACATGTTTTAGATCACCACTGAGAGCGATGAGCCGCATGTTATACCGCTGTATGTAACGACATGTCAACTTTTCTGCTGCTTCAGATTCATAAAGGAGCTAGTGGCTATACGCGCTAATGCGTCAGTCTGCACAACAATAACAAAGTTACGCCGACACTGCGCAACTGTGCATGAGAATACGCACCAAACTTATCTGTTTTGTGATGACTGTAGGTTTCATATTTGGCAATAGCTGCGTGAAACGTGAGAGCATCTACAAGCTACACGGTCCACCTATCCAGTTGGACCGTGTGGTCATTGAGGAGAGGGATGACCAGGGCGCTCACAGATATCAGTGTTTCTGACGTGATTTTCTGCTAATCGTGTTATCAATACAAGTAAATCAATTCAAGTTTAAAATCGATATTTAATCATATTTTTTTCTACCCTTATATCATTTTAGTTCAAATAGAAGACAGTATATATTCTGTTACTATGTAGAAACCCTGTGTTTGTCCACACTCCACTGTGATAAAACTGAAGCATAAGTCAATAGCAGAACTGCTGTTCTAAAACTAAATGAAAGCTGTCTTTAAAGTTTAGAGAGTATTATCCTGACTGTACACAATATGCATTATGATCAAATGTTGTGTTGACTGTGTTTTTAGCCAAAGCCAACCCGAGAAATTGGCTGTCAGACTGATGCACTCCTTAGCGTGCATGAATCTGTCCAGGCCAATTTGAAACCTGCCAGGAGAAGCAAAAGGTGATAATTGTTGGGAGCTTTTGCTAATTGATTAGTTTTTGTTGTAACTCTGCCTAGTGCATTTACTAACCTTTTTGTTTTTTACACAGCCATCCAGGTACAACCTCATCGCAGGAGCATGTCTTGCAATAGAGAGGCCTTCATGGAGGTTCAGTTTACTGAAGCTCCCATGGCAACCTCCACACCGGTCAAAAGACCAAGGTGCGAGGTGTCTGCCGCTGACCCCACCTACCATCTGGATGGAAGTGCGAGCTCCCTGAACTGTACTGGGTAAAAATAAATCAGCCTATGGCTGTATTTGTAAATTATGTTACCTAAGGTTTTTGGTATTCTGTTTAAGTTATCATATATATTTCATCTGATATTTTAATTTATTTTTTTATTTTTTTTAAGACTACATTGACAAGCTGATGGATCTGCTTTTCAAAAGTGTGGTGGAGGATGCCCGTCCAGGACTACTCCGAACTACTCTGTGCCGAGTTTGAAAGACCTGACAAACAGGAGGCTGTAAGCAGGCACAGGTCCAGATTTGTCAAGAGCACGTAAGGTGAGCAACACAACACAAACATTTACTCTGTGTATTTGTTGCATTGCCATTCTGAAAAAGTCTGATGTACAATAATGTATTGCTAATGTTTCAGTGGTAAAAGAAACATGCAAGAGACTTGGCTATTATGTTGGCTCTGCGGTTTCGGAAGGATGTTGCGAAATCAGCCCTCTGTACCACACATCAACCCTTGTGGCGTTCCCCTCCTTGACATTCAACATTTTCCAGTAAAACTTGGCATTCAAAGGAATGTTGGCCAGGTCATTTTACCTGAGTACATAGCGTTCTTAAAAGATTTGTGTAATGTGTAAATTTGACTTGCGAATAATATTTTTACATTTTGTGCGTTTCTTTTAGGTCAAAATTGTGATGCTTCACTGCACGGAAACACAACATGGTCACACAATACACATGCTGGGGAGCGGAGGTACTCCATAGGTTTCCCAAAGTTCAAACATGGCCAGTACACACTGCAAAGACCAAGTCTATCATACTGTATATGTCACATTTTAAAAATAATAATAATAAAGTCTGATGCTTGAGGTGACCATTCATTGTTTGCTTACAGTCAAGCTGATGGCACTGCACAAACAAGAGGCTGTGAGCAGCATAGGTCATGATTCTTCAAGAGCTCATAAGGTGGGCACTAGAAGTTTGGTAATTACTGTACTGTATAGCAAGACCTTCCAGAATGGAATTATGTGTTGTCTTACATATTTTTCATGACAATATTACTTTTAGTAAATAAATGATAGTAGTGTCACTTAATCATAATTAATACATTTTTGATTGTATTTATTTTCTTTCAGATTAATCTGGCATGGTCAATGGCAGTAAGGACTAACAGTGTTTCAGAAGCAAAAAGGTGTCACACAATTGCTGTAGCTTACAATGAACTAAAATCTAGTGGCAGATGATATCTTTGGCCCGTTCCATCTTCTCCATCCTCTGAATTTCCTGCCTGAGGCGTTTGAAAGACAGAAAAGGCTTCTAATACGTATGGGTTGTCACAGGTATCTTCAGTGAGTTTTGCTGCAACCCACATAACAATTATAACAAATTTAGTTTAGGAGTGTTAGAATACTTATTTATTCTTTATTTTGTTGGGACTGTGCATGTTAATGAACATACATGCTACCGTGCCGCCCAGTGCAATCTATTTGCCTGTCTTGTAGTTCAGACTTTACACCACCAGATGGGAGAATATTGTTTTAAGCTTGATTGGCCTACTTACCATACATACATACATACATACATACATACATACATGTATATGTTTATTTCTAGACAATGCTACAAACTCAGCTTCCTGGAACTCATTTGCTGAGACCCACAGAGACATTACCTGCAGAGGTTCAGCAGTTCAGTGTGCGCTGTGGTCCAGAGACTTTCCACTTATGTGAATTTTTTTTTTAGGTGGTGATTTAGTCAAATTGTGTCACACTCATGATCACACTTTTGAAAGTAAATGCATTTTGTGGGTTAAAGTGTCACAATCAAACAGAACAATGAATAATTAGTTACATTACATTTAGAACTGTGCAAACAAAATGCATTTCAGTTTTATCAAGGGGGTAAAAGTAGACAACTTCTGCAAGTCTGTACATTAATTATCAGTTTATTGTGCCTAGAATATTCTGTAAACCTGTTGCATAGGAATATCATGCTGCCAGACTTCTGATCAGTAAATACCTGATGTTTCAACTGTTATGTTGCACTAACTGGTTATATGAATACGTACACCATTATGCTGTTAATACATTTGTTAATCCACAAACTTGCACTGCTTTGTTTGTCGATACAGTATTTTATATACTGCGTTGATATTGTTTACATTGCTATATCTCGTTTATCTTTATTTTTTTAGTTTCTTTTGGCAAACTAATGCAATAAAAACTTATTCATATTCTAAAAAGAAATTGATCTGGAGGATGGTGGCTTTATCTTCAATGCTGAAACTGATTCACAAATTGGTTCTTGTTTCATATTCTTATTTGGAGACAAACACTTGTGTGATATGTTTTGTGGACTGTACTTCAAATGAATAAATGAACTATCTTGCAGGATGCATTTAGTAATGTGCATAATTATATACAACAGTGTCTATCATCTCTGCACGGGACAGTGAGGTGCTCTTCATATCATGCTTTACAACAACAAACGTAACATGTATTCCTACTGGTATTTTATTCAGCTCGCTTGGGATGGTAGTATTATTTAGC
The DNA here is from genome assembly GCA_007210695.1 of Neogobius melanostomus. Classification (NCBI taxonomy): domain Eukaryota; kingdom Metazoa; phylum Chordata; class Actinopteri; order Gobiiformes; family Gobiidae; genus Neogobius; species Neogobius melanostomus. Next base: position 8,096 of record VHKM01000205.1, on the reverse strand, counting down.
CTTTAGCTACGATGCTACTACAGTTTTGGAGATTCCGGAGGTTTCATATTGAGCTCATGTGATACAGCAAAAGTCCCTGCAATGCCCACACTTCGGCCAGAGGTGGTGGACAGGAATAATTGTGGTGCGATGCTAGCTCTCTCTGGATGCAGTCATCCAGCGGCGATTTTTTTTTTTCCGTTGGTTGATCTAAACTCACTCAGGATAGTTGGTACACTCACAAGTCATGAGAGTATACCAACTATCCTACGAAAAAGTGGGTGGAGTAAGCTCTGGAAGGGGTGTTTAAAGAGCAACTAAACACCCCTTCCAGAGCTTACTCCACCCACTCCCAAAATTCAAAAAAACTCTGTGAAAGAGGCGTGGCGGGAGGCTTTGGGGGACGCGGGGAGGGGAGTGTGTGGGCGGTCTCTGCTCTGTTGACAGTCTCAGACCAAGGGCCAGAGTAAACAGGACTGACTGACTCCCGTTACGCGATTTTTTACGCGATTTTTCGTAGGATAGTTGGTACACTCTCATGACTTGTGAGTGTACCAACTATCCTGAGTGAGTGTAGATCAACCAACGGGGAAAAAAAAACAAAAAAACGATCGCCGCCGCAGCACTCGCTGGCTGTCATGACTGCATCCAGAGAGAGCTAGCATCGCACCACAAATTATTCTTGTCCACCACCTCTGACCGAAGTGTGGGCATCGCAGGGACTTTTGCTGTATCACACGAGCTCAATATGAAGCCTCCGGAATCTCCAAAACTGTAGTAGCATCGTAGCTAAAGGCTAAATAATACTACCATCCCAAGCGAGCTGAATAAAATACCAGTAGGAATACATGTTACGTTTGTTGTTGTAAAGCATGATATGAAGAGCACCTCACTGTCCCGTGCAGAGATGATAGACACTGTTGTATATAATTATGCACATTACTAAATGCATCCTGCAAGATAGTTCATTTATTCATTTGAAGTACAGTCCACAAAACATATCACACAAGTGTTTGTCTTCAATGACATCCTGAAACTGATTCACAAATTGGTTCTTGTTTCATATTCTTTATTTTGAAGATAAAGCCCACCATCCTCCAGATCAATTTCTTTTTAGAATATGAATAAGTTTTTATTGCCATTGGAATTTTTTGTAATGTCAATGTATTTGGGGCACTTGTGCATCAAGAAACTGACTTTTTAACATAAGAATCATACAACTTCTAGTCATGTCAAAAGAAACTAAAAAAATAAAGATAAACGGGATATAGCAATGTAAACAATATCAACGCAGTATATAAAATACTGTATCGACAAAACAAAGCAGTGCAAGTGTGTGGATTAACAAATGTATTAACAGCATAATAGTGTAAGTATTCATATAACCAGTTAGTGCAAACATAACAGTTGAAACATCAGGTATTTACTGATCAGAAGTCTGGCAGCATGATACTCCTATGCAACAGGTTTACAGAATATTCTAGGCACAATAAACTGATAATTAATGTACAGACTTGCAGAAGTTGTCTACTTTTACCCCCTTGATAAAACTGAAATGCATTTTGTTTGCACAGTTCTAAATGTAATGTAACTAATTATTCATTTGTTCTGTTTGATTGTGACACTTTAACCCACAAAATGCATTTACTTTCAAAAGTGTGATCATGAGTGTGACACAATTTGACTAAATCACCACCTAAAAAAAAAATTCACATAAGTGGAAAGTCTCTGGACCACAGCGCACACTGAACTGCTGAACCTCTGCAGGTGATGTCTCTGTGGGTCTCAGCAATGAGTTCCAGGAAGCTGAGTTTGTAGCATTGTCTAGAAATAAACATATACATGTATGTATGTATGTATGTATGTATGGTAAGTATTGTGTTTCCTGCTTATCAAGAGTGCAGACGTATCTCTGCTTGCTGCTGCCGCTTGCCTCTTTATTTGCTTTTTAATCATTCTATTTTTGGGCACATGTCTTGGATATGATTTTATTCTCTTCTTTTAAGTGAACCAAGGCTTTTTACTCATTTTGATGCCATTTTTTACAATTCATTTGACGAACCAGCGACGACAATCTTGTCAACATGGCTGAGGGAGGAAGGCAAACATCGCCTTGTGAAAGCTGTCGGATGTATCAACAAAGATGTCCCTGCTACGGACAAGATTTATGCTCTAGAGACGGAAAGAGGACTTAATGACACGCTCCCTGTGGAACCCGGTAAGAAGACGGAAAAAACTGATACTTGCAACCTAAAGCTAAACGATACCATAACATTTCCGAAACTAAACAGACAACTTGGTGCTAGGCCAAAGCAAAGACAACATGCTCGTAAAAATGCACCTGGAATAAAGTTAACAAACAGATTTTCACCTCTCTCAGGGGATGTGTATAACAAGCAAGAAAAGTCAGAGAGAAACACAGAGAGAAACACAGAACAAGAAGTCAAAACAAAGATGGAGAGAAACACTGTGCCAAGTGTCAAGGCCAGAGATATCCTGTTGCTTGGGGACGGAGCCATATCTAATATAAACAATGAGATAATGACTACAATCACTTATCCGTCTGCTACAGTTTCTGACATTATAGATGTTCTAAACAAGGAATCACGAATAACCCTGGAATAAATAAACTTGTTTTACATGTTGGTGCTGTTGACACAAGAAACGGAGAGTCTGAAGTCCTGAAAGAAAAGTTTAATAAACTTTTTGACAGACTTGATTGTCTGGACAAAGACGCAATACAAATTTTCATCAGTGGACCTATCCCAAACATCGACGGGAGAATAAACAAATTCTCCCGGCTGTTTCAGTTGAATACATGGCTGTCAAAGTGTGGTGAGTCGAGAGACTGTATTTCATAGAGAACTTTTATCTTTTCTGAAACGCGACGATCTTGTTTAAAGGAAATGGACCACATTTGAGCCAGAGGTGGAAAGTGAGACGATGACGGAAAATCTCCTTCATGCTCTCAAGATCAGTGAGGCTGAGCCAACAAAGAGACGAGCAGAGAGGAGCATGAGAAGAGCCCTGGCTCACAGCCAAGGTTTCGCCTTGTTCATCCCAATAAAGATTCAGTGCAGCTGGCATCATCTGCACCTACAGTACATGGACTGCAGCCACAAGTTTAAGGATCCAGCACAGTTAAGGAATTAGCTGCACAGAAAACATCTCAACGCATAGCAGCGGCGCACCGTGCCATCCTGCACTATCTCCGGGGAAAAAGCTCAGCTTCAGCACACCTGCCAATCTATAGTAAATGATTCAGCCGAAGACCACTTTCATCACATCCAACACAGGCTTGAGGCCCGCTGTAACAGTCTACACCCTCGCAGAGATTTTTCTGAATCATTTCCCATCACCAAAGTCACCTATGGGATTTCCCAGCCATTTTGAGCCTTGATAAAACAAGGGATTCAATGACTCCCCGCACTCCAGTCATGTCAGGACCAAGGCTTTCATTTCCCAGAAGAAGTATCATGCCCCTCCCCCACCCCTCCGATTTCCCAGCAGCTTTATGCTGGCTGTCTAGGACATTAAGGCTCTTGCGTGCTACCATGCAAGCAACTCAAAACAACCAGAGTCCCACAGAGGGGAGTTGTGTTCTTCTGAACAATTTAGTAACATCAACAACATAGATAGATAAGAGAGGCGACAGTCCAGACTGTCCAATGCAAAGAACTCTAATCGCATATCCCTTGCAAAGATTCATCCTCAAACACAGAATAAATTCAAACATGCTGTACTCAATGCCAGATCGTTAAAAAACAAGTCCTTTTTAAATAATAGTTTTATTTCTTCTTATAATCTAGATTTTATGTTTTTAAACTGAAACCATGGCTTGACAAAACACTGGTAACGCAGTTTTGATTGAGTGTAGTCCATCAAATTTCAATTTTGTGTCTGAAAAACAGCACCAAATCAGAGGGCTGGGGTGTCTGTGCAATATTCAGGGACAATCTAGTCTCACAAATTGCATTTGGGGCTTTTTGTATCATTGAGTATGTGTCTTCAAAATGGAGATAAAACAATCTTCCATTCTGTTATATGACTATTTACAACCACCACAGAATTTTTTTTCGAAGACTTCAGCTGAATTACTTTTCATTATATGCACTGATTTTGATTGTGTAAGTCATTTCAGGTGAATTTTATAATGTGCATGTGGATGTGACCGAATGACAGGCATGCAAAAGAAACTTAATCGACTGTTTGCTTGAAAACGTTTGGCTTTAACTCAGCACGTGATGAGCGACTCACAACAAAAGGTCACACTCTAGATCTAGTTATTACAAGGTGTTAATATTCAATGTGAATGTTGTTGATGCTGCTTTATTTCTGAATCATCTTTTGTGTCTTTTTTTGCCTGTCTGTTACACCCAAACCAGTGGGTGGGCTGGAGTTATTCAGAGAAGAAACATAAATGATAAAACCAGGGACAACAGTTTATGGAAATGGATCAGGAATTTGAAAATCTCCATGTCAAATGTGATTAATCTGTTGGAACTCTTAATACATCAAGCGCTTAAAATGTTTTGGATACGTATTGCTCTGTCAAGTTAAAATGGTTAACGAATAGACAAAGGCCACTTGGAGAAGTGAAAAGATTCGGTAGGGCACAGAACGGGAGTGCGAAAAGCGAAAGGAAATGGCGCAAGTCAAAGCTCCAGGTCAATTTTGAGATATACAAGAAGTGCTTTTGTGAGTTCAACCAGATTTTTGCGTGAAGAAAGGGAGAAATACTTTCTAAAATCATGCAAACTGCAAGAAACAATTCCTCGTGTTCTGTTTTTCCACAGTAAACAGATTAACTAAACCTCCAGTTTCACTGCCCTTAGACTAAATCTCTACATCTAAGGCAATGAGTTTGGCAATATTTTTTCATGACAAAGTCCAAGGCATTTAAAAATGCCTAATAATTTCCACAACACAAATAGCAACCCTGCCACCAGCTAGACAGACCTTGAGCTGACACATTTCCTCTGTTTACTGACAAACAATCGCAAGAGGTTATCTCCGTCTGAGTTCATGTACATGTGCCTTGATTGATTACCACTAGAATTCTGAGTCTGTGCTGACCAGCTTGTTATCCCACACTTGTTCAGTTGTTAACATCTCATTTGAGACTGGAGCATTTCCAAAGGCCTTGAAAACGCAAGTCATTAGCCTGCTTCTAAAGAAAGAGCCAGCCTGATCAAGGTACTGAACATACTACGCACATATCAACCTACCGTTACTTAGGAAAGTCCTAGAGAAAGTAATATATACAGCTCACTACTTTCTCCTATTCTAACATGTGTTTTGATACTTTTCCAGTCAGGTTTAGGCCCCACCTCAGAACTGAGACAGCTCTTTGATCAAGGTGACAATGATATTCGATGAACACATAAACGCAGGTAAGGTCTCGTTTTAAGTTTCTGCTGGACCTGAGCGCTGCCTTTGACACAAAGTGGACCACGGATCTTATTTCACAGGTTAGAAAACTGGGTGGGAACTCTGGTAACTGCTCCTAAACTGGTCAAGTTCCCTATCTCGAGATAGGACGTAACTTTGTCCAAATTGCAAACTGGTGTCTCAGACAAAATTCCATGACCTGTGAGTCCCCAAGGGTAATCCTTGGGCCCCCTCTTATTCACTTGTACATGCTTCCATTGGGTCAGCTAATACAGCAAAAATGTGTGTCGTACCACACTACCAGATGACAGCTCAGATATATGTGTCACTGACGGCAGTTGAACAATGGCCTGTAGATACACTCTGTCACTGCAAAATGAACAGATCATTTGGGATGCAAAGCAACTTTTCTCCCAACTAAACTCAGACAAACTTGAGATATTGTCTGTTGGCCCACAGACCACAAAGACAAAGTGTTTATCAGTCACTTTGAGCTCTCCGCTCTGAACCAAAAAAATCAGGTAGAAATCTAGGAGTAATCATGGACTCAGACCTGACTAAACAGCCACATACAAAGCAATAACGTATCGCTTTTTTACCATCTGAAAACATTGCTAAGATCAGAGAATAGTGTCAAAACGCAGACTTAGAGAGACTCAGCATCATTGATTTGTCTCACAGGTTAGACTACTGTAACGGCCTCTCACTGGCCTTCTAACGAGCTGTGAGCTGCCAGAACATCCAGAAACGCTGCTGCTCGAGTCCTGAAAGAACAAGGAAATACGACCACGATTAGTCCAGTTGCTCCGGTCTCTGCACTGGCTCTGTCACTCAGAGAATAGAATTTAAAACAGCTCTGCTTGTGTACAAGTCTTTCATGGTTAGCATGCCAAGTACATCTCTGACATGTTAGAGCCGTATGACCATCTCGGCCTGAGAACTTCAGGAGGGTCTCCTGGTGGTTCCCAGAGTCAATATTTATAAACACGGTGAGGCCTGCGTTTCAGTTCATGCAGCTAAAATCTTGACAGTCTTCATGAAGGGATGTGAGACAGGCCTCACTCTGACAAGTTCAATATCCAGGCTGAAAACAAGCTCTTTTTTTACCGTGCATATGAAACGAAAGTATTTAATCTGCACTCTTGCCTTTTACTGTCATTGATTACTTTATGTTGATGTTTTATTGATTGATTTATCTGTTTCTTGTAATTCTCTTTCTGGCAAACTGTTTGAAGCACTTTGAATTGCCTTGGTGTATGAATTCGTGCTCTACAAATACAACTTGCCCTTTGCCTTGTGGCTTGCCTAAGTAGGCAATCAAGCCTTAAAAACAATATTCCCATCTGGTGGAGTAAGTCTGAACTACAAGACAGGCAAATAGACTTGCACTGGGCGGCACGGTAGCATGTATGTTCATTAACATGCCCAGTCCCAACAAAAAAAGATTAAATAAGTATTCTAAACACTCCTAAACTAAATTTGTATAATGTTATGTGGTTGCAGCAAACTCACTGAAGATACCTGTGACAACCCATACGTATTTAGAAACCTTTTCTGTCTTTTCCAACGCCGTCAGGCAGAAATTCAGAAGGATGGAGAAGATGGAACGGGCAAGATTCATCAGCCAGCTAGATTTTAGTTTCATTGTAAGCTAACAGCAATTGTCTGACACCTTTTGCTTCTGAAACACTGTTAGTCCTTACTGCCATTGAACCATGCCAGATACATCTGACAGAAAATAAATACAATAAAAATGTATTAATTATGCATTAAGTAACACTACTATCATCTTTTACTAAAGTATATTGTCATGAAAAATATGCAAGACAACACATAATTCCATTCTGGAAGGTCTTGTGCTATACAGTAACAGTAATTAGCAACTTCTAGTGCCCACCTTATGACTCTGAAGACAATCATGACCTGATGCTGCTCACAGCCTTTTTTGTTGCGTGCCATCAGCTTGACTGTAAAGCAAAACAATGAATGGTCACCTCAAGCCATCAGACTTTATTAATTATTATTATTTTTAAAATGTGAGCATCTACAGTATGATAGACTTGGTCTTTGCAGTGTGTACCTGGCCATGTTTTGAATTTGGGAAAACCTTATGGAGTCTCCGCTCTCTTCATGCATGTTTGTTTTGTGGTGTGACCTACTGTTGTGTTTCGCGTGCAGTGAAGCATGCACAATTTTGACCTTAAAAGAAACGCACAAAATGTAAAAATATTATTCGCAAGTCAAATTTATCACATTTATACACCAAATCTTTAAGAACGCTATGTACTACAGTAAAATGAACCTGGCCAACATTCTTGAATGCCCAGGTTTTTACTGAAAATTTGAATGTCAAGGCGGAACGCCACAAGGTGAATGTGTGGTATCAGGAGGGCGATTTCGCAACATCCTTGCCGAAACCGCAAGAGCCAACATAATAGCCAAGTCTCTTGCATGCTTCTTTTACCACTGAAACATTAGCAATACATTATTGTACAATCAGACTTTTTTCAGAATGGGCAATGCAAAACAAATACAACAGAGTAAAAGGTTTGTGTTGTGTTGCTCACCCTTAAATGCTCTTGCAAATCTGGACCTGTGCCTGCTTACAGCCTCCTGTTTTGTCAGGGTCCCTTTCAAACTGGGCAGGAGAGTGATTCAGCAGTCAGTCCTGGACGGGCATCCTCCACCAATCAACTTTCCGAAGCAGATCCTCAGCTTGTCAATGT
>VHKM01000204.1:0-241015 GCA_007210695.1 Neogobius melanostomus | reverse complement strand
AAAAAGTAAGAGAGTAGATTTGAGACGAACTTCTATCTCCAGTGTTTGCTTTGGCCATATCCAAATAACTGTTCTCGTGTGATACAACCGAGTCCTAACAATTGGTGCAGAGACCAGGATATCTTTGTGAGAAGAATTGCAAGAAGAGTAGAGAGGATCGCTGTTATTATTGTTTGAGCCTAAAAAAAAACATTAAAAAAACAATTAATAAAAAATAAAAAATAAAAAGGAAAAAATTATAATAAGTAATAAAACAATAAAAATAATTGTGCTGGGTGCTGAACCGAGAGCCACAGGCAATTGCATACTACAAATCTGAACAGGGGGACGGTGTAAATCAACATGTGCACAAACTAAACTTAAATGGCTAACTGCGCTATAGTGCTATTTGGAATGAGAGCTCACCCTGTTGAGGCCCATGAGGTTCTCACAGGTCAAAAATGCCATGTCCTCTGACTGTAGGGCCAAGCGCCAAAACAATGTTGTTAAAAGAGCAACGCTAGTAAATAAATGAATAAATGAGAATACTACACTCTGCTGTGAAGTTCTTATACAAAGGTGTACAGGAAACCTTGTCGGGAACCCTTGGACGTGGTCCTGGAGTAAATACAGGAAGGAGACCGGCTGATGAGAAGACAGAACAAGTGGAGGTGGGACAAACTTAAAAAACATTGGACCATTGCAAGTGGTAAGAGCCTCTTTATTTTTAATCTTTAGTGCTTATTTCATACTTGGTGTTCTTGTGGTGATGTACTTTCAGTTTAGGCTTTGTGGGTGCTGCTCATTGCAGGTTTGTTTAGGTCAAAAAGGAGGGTTTACTGGTGCTTTTTTGCTTATAGTTATTTTTAGTATAGAAGAAAGAAAAATCGCATTTAGATTAAACTTTGGAAGAAAGGGAACTGTATTCGTAATTAATTTAGTTAAAATAAAAAAATAATATGGCTTTGACTTGTATTTCTGTTAAAAGGGATTGACCATAAGAGAAATACATTTTTCGATTCTTATGAGAATTGACAATAAATGTTTTGAATTGACTGAATTAAAATTAAGGCCATAGACGCAGAAATTGATCAAAGTATAGGAAACAAACCCCAAAATGACCAGATGAGCCAATTATAAAATAACAAAGTTAGACATGGGGGTGAGGGAGAGTAGGGTAACTTCCCCGGTTGTTCCCCTTGATTCTGTTACAGGTGTTGGTGAGATGGAGATGGAGGTCGTGAGGCTGGAAACCTCGGACGTGATAGTTTAGGGTCAACATTACTGATACACAATGTTGCTAAAGTTAATCACACATGTTAACGCTGTGCTTTGCTAGAAATAGTTGTAGGTTTGCTTATCTAGATTATTGACAGGTACACACTGTTTAGTAATAATACACTATGTGCTTTGGAACTGAAAGGGTGGCAGAGCTGATGTGGGGGGGTCAGCATCACGTTAAAGCCACGCCTAGCTATGGAGGTGAAGTTGGAATGTCACTACACATAGGATCACACACCACACAAGCTGAAAGTGAGTTAGTTTAGATTTAAGGGCTAATTTAGATTGCTTAGTTTTAGAACTTATTATTATACTTACTCTTAGTGAGTAAGTAAGAGGGGGATTGTAACAAAATCTGAACAAGCTCCTGACTCATGCTTTGCTCACACGCTACAGAACAAGAAGACCATGTCACCTGTTCTCGCGTGATACCTAACATCACGCGAGAACAGTTATTTGGATATGGCCAAAGCATACACTGGAGATAGAAGTTGTCTCAAAGAAAAGGCTTTTATTGGCGTTGTTCCTAGTGAAAAGAGAAGTGAAGTCCAGACCCCGTCGACAGTTGTCTTTTATCCTAGTCTTGCACTAGGATAAAAAAAGAGGATGACTGCCTATCTGTGAGTCAGTTGTTTATGTCTATGTGTTTGTACTTTATCTGTACTTCACGTTATGTTCAGAATGGTTATAGTGTTGACCGTTGTTTATCAGCTAATCTCACAGACATGGTCTTCTTGTTCTGTAGCGTGTACACCATGAACCGCTATATTTTCAGGATGCTCTCAGTGGGGCAGTTTCAAAAGTTCTTTAGCACCTGGGGTCAGAGTCTAACGTCTCTCAGTCGTGTGATTTGATTTGATTTATTTCAAGGATAGCCCCGTTGAGATGAACCGTCTCTTTTTCAAGAGGGTCCTGAACATAAAATAACAAGTATTATCACATACATACAAAAATCACATACACATAACAATCACGTTGTCTCATGTCTTGCACTGTCCATCCCCGCCCTCCCCCCAACTGCCCTCACTTTTAATACAATACAATATTAACAATAAGTACAGAGAAGAAATAAATAAATAAAAATAAATAAATAAAAATAATAGTAATAATAATAGTAATACAATGAAAGTTACAACATTACTTAGACATTAGAAAAATACTAGTAACATTGACATTTTAAATGATGATAGATGGATGTTTTGAATATATGTAAAGATGTAGTTGATCTAACTTCTATTGGTAGATTATTCCAATCAAATGGAGCTTTATAACGAAAGGCTTTCTTTCCTGCCTCCTTTTGTACATATGGCACTCGGTGCATATGATGACCTAAAAGGAACCATATGTTGTGTTAAGTATGTAGGATAATCATATGGAATACATTTATAAATTAAAATAATCCAGTGGAGCCGTCTTCTGTCTTTGGGTTGTAACCAGGCAAGTGTGTTATACATAATACAGTGATGAGTCAAATAATTACATCGAAGCACAAATCTGCAGAGCGAGTTTGTGAGTGTTGTCAGTGGTTTAAGGACAACATCTGTGGTGTTTTGATAAACAATGTCTCCATGGTCTATTATTGGTAGTATGAGTTGTTGAGCTATTATTTTCCTGATATTGAGGGTAAAACAGTTGATAGATCTATATAGTTGACCAAGACAGGCATTTACTTTGTTAGTATATTCCATATGGGGTTTAAATGTTAGTTCTTGGTCAACCCACAGTCCTAAATACTTAAATTTATCAGCGTTTTCAAACAGACTTCCATTGGAATAATATAAATTAAGGCTCTGCGGAGGCGTGAAACGATTCTTAAAAAGCATACTGTAGGACTTCTTGTTGTTCAGTATCAAATTATATTGAAAAAGCCAAGATTGAATATTGTTAAAATCATACTGAAGTGATTCTTCAATGTAACATTCATTTAGATGCGAACTATAAAATATTGTGTCATCAGCATACAGGTGAATATTTGACTTTTTAATAACTTTAGATAAATCATTAATATATATTGAAAATAATAACGGGCCCAGCGAGGACCCCTGGGGCACCCCTTTACTCACTGTAATTGTATCTGAGGACTTGAACAACAAATTGTGAGATGGTACAGGCGTTGACAAGCCTTTTTAACTAAAAATCTAGTGTGTGTTGTCCAGCTCAGGTCCTGAGATATGTGCACCCCCAGATATTTCAAACTGTTGACTCTCTCCACTGGGGTTCCCTCGATGTTGATAGAATGATAGTGTTCCGGCTTGCTCCTGCAAAAGTCCACTATGAGCTCCTTTGTTTGGCTGATGTTGCGTTCCAGGTTGTTGTGTTGACACCAGTCTATCAAATGATCTATCTCCGAGCGATAGGCTGTCTCGTCATCGCCAGAGATCAGACCGATGATAGCTGTGTCATCTGTGAGCTTGACAATAACAGTGAACCAAAACGCCTCAGGTTTGGTCCAACCATACTGTTTGAATGCACTTGTTCAAACAGAAGATTTCGCAAATCAAAATAAAGTGGACATTATCAAACAAACTGAAACTCCTCCTCCACCTCATTCAAGTCCCACAGAGAACAAACAGGTATACTGTATGTTGGGGAAATATATATATATTTTTTAATTATAATTGTGAAAAAATCCATTGTAATTAATATTTCTAAAACCAATATTTGATTTGCACAAGTTTACCTCAGACCTGGAAACACAGACGTGTCATGTTTTCGAAATGTTTACAAGACCTCACCTTTAGCCAACAAAACTGGACCGAAATAGACATAAGCAGCTATTTTAGCCCACTACAATAACTCAACAACATTGCAAATAGTTAAAATAAAATATGTAACTTGTAATTTATACTATTTACTGTGTCATGAACAAATGGAACAACAAACTACAGGCCTAGTTCACTGACTTTTTGGAGCTGTGTAATGGTATTACCTTAATATTATATTATATATATTATATATATTAAGACCTTAAATTGAAAGACTGGTTCTGCGTAAACAAATTGTCTCTAAACATTACGAAAACCAAAGCAATGTTCTTTGGAAATCGTGTAATGAATGTACAATTACCAGTTAAAATTGGCAACGAAACTATTGAAAGAGTCTATGAACATACATTTCTTGGTGTAACACTCGATCATAAAATCAGCTGGAAACCTCACATCATAAAAATTCAAACTAAAGTTGCAAAGATTTTAGCCCTAATGAATAAATCCAAATATATCATTGATAACAAAGCTCTATATATTACTGTTCACTTATCCTTCCCCATTTAACATATTGTGTAGAGATCTGGGGAAATGTGTATAAAAGTAATCTTGACCCATTGTTTAAAGTTCAGAAAAAGGCAATAAGAATAATCCATTTAGCTGGATACCTCATCACACAAATCCATTATTCTTTAAATCAAAAACAATGAAATTTGAGGACCTTATTGAATTTAAGATGGCACAAATCATGTTCAAAGCCTCACAAAAGTCACTTCCTGAGAGTTTACAAAATATGTTCTGCAAACGAGAAGTCAAATACAACCTGAGAGATAAGATGAGTTTTGATAAACAATACTCCAGAACAACAATGAAAAGCACGTGCCCCACGAGACGTGGTGTTGAAATATGGAATAATCTAGATCAAAACATCAAACTCTGCAATAACCTGGTACATTTTTAAAAAGTTTACAAAGAGTTTATATTTCTTAGATATGAGTTGTAGCACATTCTTTATTTGCTGTTGTTTTTTATTGTTCTTTATTATTTATTGTTACTTTGCCCTATGTTCCTTTGTTTATGATTTGTTTACGATTTGCTACCCTGTAAATGTTAAATGTAAATGTTATTGTTTTTATTTTTGGGGTGGGCACTTATAAGCCTTTGGCTTCAGTCCACTCCCTTTGAGCAGGTCAACTGCTCAAACAAATAAATAAACTAAACTAAACTAAACTACCTGTAAGCAGCTGAGATTTCTCCTGGAAAGGGCCGGGCGCCGCAGTGCGTGTGGCCTTGACCAGGGTCCAGGGCCGGATACCTGAAAGCTTGTGTGATAACTGCAAGGTAAACAGAGTCAAGGCCGCTGCTACTGTCCTGTCTTCATATCCATGAGTAAATAAAGCCAAAACACGGCAAAATGGAGTCCTCTGAAGTCTCGTGTGTCTGTTTGCAGAGTAGTGCGGTCACATGTGCGCAGCACGGTCAATGTGGTGAGGCCTGTCAGGACCGGCTTCTGAGCGTTATGGTATTGAAGTAAATACTAGAGCCAGTATCGTTTTGTTTACATGTGAATATATGCCCTTCTGTGTCATTCATGAATAATAGATGCACTAAATAACCGCAGGAATGTGCACCTCTGTTCCCCAGTTTTGTACCTTGTCAAGTTTGGGAATCCATAAATTACAGCCCAAGGGGAAACTGCCAATATTATTGTATAATAATTGCCAATAATGATGTTTGAGCACTCCTCAGTGAGTGTACACTGCATTCCAAATGATTATGCAAATTGTATTTCAGTGTCATGAAGGTAAAAAAAGAAAAGAACACGTTTTTCAATGAAACTCAGGGCTCTTTGAATCACTGACATCAATCTCAGACGCCTGGGAAGATTAGTTTTCAGGTAAGCCCAGTTAAGGGAAAAACTACTGAAAAAGGCCACATTATTAAGCAGACCACCATTTTCAAGCAAAATAGAAAAGAAAAAAGATCTCTCTGCTGAGGAAAAGTGTGAAATAGTTGACTGCCTTGAAATTGTGTTGTTCGGTCTGCAGGCTTATAAAGAAAACACTCTTCACACTGTGGCCTTAGTCTGTATAACATCAAACTGAAGCGACTCACAGCTCGGGCTGAACGATTAATTGCATTTGCAATTTTATCGCGATATTACACACCGCGATTTCGTAATCGCAGGGCACGCGATTTTGGAAGTGAATGGAGGTGGAGATATGACAGTAAAGTCTGCTCCGCCGCGTGCTTTTGTTTATGTCTCAGTCTAGTTCAGGTGAGCGGTAGTTTGTGGATGTACTGTACAGTGAAAATATCAGCGTTTATCATGCAGCCACCACGAAGGACTATTGCTTTCTTCTCCGTTAGCACTGCGTTAGCCGCAGCGCTCATCATGCCATTCCCTCGCTGCTACTACACACTCTGATGATCACAGAAACTCCCTCACCTCCGGATTCACACGTCTCCTCCACAGAGATATAGGTGAGCCTGTGCTGCTTGTAAAGAGAAAAGAGTAATTTGTGGCTCAGTTTTGTTTATTTGTTTATTTATTTGTTTGAGCAGTCAACCCGCCCAAAGGGAGTGGGCTGAAGCCAAAGGCTTATAAGCGCCCACCCCAAAATAAAATAACATTACATTTAATATTTACAAGGTAGCAAATCATAAACAAAGGAACATAGGGCAAAGTAACAATAAATGATGAAGAAGAATAAAACAAAAACAACAGCAAAATAAAGAACAAAAGAATGTGCTACTTTTATGTTATAAAGGTTCATTAATACATATTATACTCTGAGATCTTGCTACTTCCCAGTTGTCATTACCATCCTCAATATAATTTAATTTGGGTTATCATTAATTATCATTATTAAAGGTGCATTAATACATATTATACTCTGAGATCTTGCTACTTCCCAGTTGTCATTACCATTCTTAATATAATTTAATTTGGGTTTAATTATCATTATTATTATATTTGTTTAATTGAGTTATATGTGAAGTATGATGTAAGCCCTGCATAGTGTGGTGCATTAAAAAGCCAGGGTGTAGAGCGGGCTAGTTGAAGAGGGCAGTAACTCCCCCTCAACAAACCCCCACCCAGCTGCCCTAACAGCTGATTTGTAGATGATGTTCCTATGCTGAGTGGTGCATTAAAAGACAAGGTTTTGAGCCCGTTGGGAGGGTCCCTCTCAACAGATTCATAACTTGCCTACCCTAATTCTCAATTTGTAAATTTGAGCAATAGAATGACAACCGTTCCAAGCAGCAACACTCTTCCTTGATAGGAAATACACATAATTGATCCTACTGCGCCTCCTAGTGGTAACACATTTCTTGTTCTCTGTATGTTTCAAAAGTCTTTTGTTTGTATTTATATTTGAACAGGTTGATGTTTGGACATCGTTTCAACTCCATTTCCAGTTTATTCCACAATTGTACACCATTAACTGTTGGGCTAAAACTTTTCAAAGTTGAGCTATGTTTCTGAGTCCTAAAGTTTAATTCATCACGTAATTCATAACAACCAGTACGTTCTTGGAACCTTCTTTGTATTTGGCCTGGCAACAGTTTGTATCTTGCTTTGTATAACATCTGTACAGTTTGGAACTCAACAATGTCACAGAACTTCATGATCTTTGATTTTAAAAATAATGAGTTTGTGTGGTCCAAAAACCCAACTTTATGAATTACTCGGATAGCTCTTTTTTGCAACAATACTATTGGTTTTAATGTGTTTTTATAAGTACTACCCCAAACCACAGTACAATAATATAAGTATGGCAAAATCAGAGAACAGTATAAGATATGTAGAGCTTTGATGTTTAAAATGTGCTTTGCTTTTGCTATTACTGAAATGCTTCTAGAAATTTTCGTAGATATATATTTAATATGAGCTTTCCAAGTAATTCTGTCATCTATAATAACACCAAGGAATTTGATTTCATGCACTCGCTCTATGACAACACCCTCTATCTGAATTGCTTCCTGAGCATTGGAGTTACGGTTGCCAAATATCATCATTTTGCTTTTACTCAGATTT
This sequence comes from Neogobius melanostomus, assembly GCA_007210695.1. Taxonomy (NCBI): domain Eukaryota; kingdom Metazoa; phylum Chordata; class Actinopteri; order Gobiiformes; family Gobiidae; genus Neogobius; species Neogobius melanostomus. The sequence continues at coordinate 233,008 of VHKM01000204.1, read as the reverse complement.
AGAGATAATTTATTTTGTTTGAACCACTTATTGACACTTTTGAGTTCCAAGTTAACAATCCGACACAGTTGCTGTAAGTCATCACCTGATGCAAAAATATTTGTATCATCAGCAAACAAGATAAATTTAAGTACTTGAGACGTTTTACAAATGTCGTTAATGTACATGTTAAACAATTTTGGGCCCAGAATGGAACCTTGAGGTAAACCACACACAATTTGTCGACAACTCGACTGATAATCACCTATTTTCACACATTGTTTTCTATTTTTTAAATAACTGGTAACCCACTGTAGAGCTACCCCCCTAATCCCATAATGTTCTAGTTTATTAATTAGTATATCATAGTTTATTGTATCAAACGCTTTACTCAGGTCAATAAATAACCCTATGGCATATTTCTTGTTATCTACAGCATTAGTTATTTCTTCAATTATATCAAAGAGCGCGTGTGAGGTTGAGTGATTATTCCTAAAACCAAACTGATTGTCCGAGAGTAAATTACACCTTTCAATAAAGCTGTCAAGTCTAGAGTTATAAACCTTCTCTAAGATTTTTGAGAATTGCGGTAAAAGGGAAACGGGCCTGTAGTTTGTGAAGAGATGTTTATCTCCTGCCTTGAACAAAGGAATTACTTTTGCTACTTTCATACTTTCAGGAAATTGTCCAGTTTGCAGCGATAGGTTACAGATGTATGTTAACGGCTTAGAGATACTTTCAATAACACTTTTTAAAGTTTTCATATCCATGTCATAATAATCTGTCGAGGTTTTATTTTTACACCCTTTAACAATGTCCAGTATCTCCTTTTCCTCCACAGGTTTGAGGAACATGGACAGAGGATTTGTGTCTATCAGTTCACAATTATAGTTCTCAACATTTGCAATTTTTGCAGCGAGATTCGGTCCAACATCTACAAAGAATTTATTAAATGTATCGACTACTTCATTCATATTATTTAAAGTATTATCCTCATCTTTGAAATATTTTGGATAATTAATTGTTCTCGGTTTATTTCTAATTATACTATTTAAGATATTCCATAAACCTTTAATATTATTCTTATTGCTATCTAACAATTTATTATAATAATCCTGTTTACATTTTCTAATGATACCTGTCAGTTTATTTTTATATTTCTTATATTTATCCTCAGCTTCTTTTGTTCTATCATTTATAAATTTTTTGTAGAGTGAATTTTTTTTCTTGCATGCATTTAGTAATCCCTTAGACATCCATGGGGTTTCTTTACCCTTTCTGTTTTTACAATATTTTTCATTGGGCAATTTTTGTCATATACTTTATGAAATATTCGCGTAAACTCATCATATGCCTTATTAGTATCATTCTCTCTGTATACAATACTCCAGTGTTGAGCTAATAGTTCCGTTTAGGAGGCTTATGTTTGGGAATGTTGTGGATAAAGAACTTATCTCAAAAGCATAATGACGGTTCATGACCATAAAGTATCCGCGGAGGCGATGTGCCATGTGCCTTTATTTACCTTTGCATCTACCACATATGCGCTCCCAGATATAAACACTAAACTGCTGTATGAAAAGGGTTGGAAATGTGAAAAATGTATTTCTGCTTGCTTAAACCTTATAAAATACTCATTCGGAAAAGAACTACGTGATCTTTGTCTTATGATTTTGCTGTAGCATTGTTACAATAAATGTCCTACCTTGAAAACTACTGGCAGATCCATCGTGGCCGAAATACAATGTTAGTGATAAAAAAACAAACTTGTTTTGCTGAAACTTGCATGTAATGTCTGAGATAAGGTCAGTTTGTGCGTCTGGATTAGAGGCTGAACTAACGGTATATAAAGGCCAGAACGAGACTTGCACGGGAGACTTCCTAATATTGTTATGATGTAACTTGTATGTGCGCTATTGATCAAATAACGACTTCTTCGAATGAATTCATTCTCCTGAGGTTTTTTGCTTAAAGTCCAGGACCAGGAAAAGACTCACAGAAACTACGATCTGAGGTAGGACTCCGTGTCATGTCTTATTTTACTGAGTAAATGTGCTGTTTAAGCTGAAATGTCACTAAATGGCTGCGAGTCAAAGAGACGTGTCTGTGTTTGGCACCTCATGTCCCAGTCTCCTTGCGTCACTGTTCTTCTCTTTCTTCATATTGTCCAAAGTTACATCCCAAAACCAAAATGCTGCTCCTAATTCTACTGTGTTTTGGCGTGTGCTCCATCTGGCCTCTCCGTGTCCATCAATAACGCACATCTGAAGCAACTACGAGTCGCAGCTCAGACCGGGATTTGATTGGCCGAAATAATAAATAGTTTATTTTGTATTAATTGGGAGTTTGATTTCCTAAAACTAGTTAAAGCAGGCGTTTGTTCTTACTTTTCCTGCACTTTAGTATGAATGATGTTACTGACTGGATCAGTGAGTTTGATCATTTTTTCATATATATTTTATCATATATAATTTATCTTTTTCATTTATTTATAGACTGTACTGTTAAGTTCAGACAGTTTTTAAGAAGTGCAGTCCACATGTTCACACATTTTGAATCGGTCAAGCAATAATTTTGTTTGCTTTATTGTTGCAATTTTCATTTCAAATTAATCTAATGATTTATTGCTTGTGTTAGGTGAAAAATACATAAAAGGACCTTGCAACAATAATCGCATATTTAATCGCAATATTGAAGAAAAAAATCGCAATTAGATTACTTTCCAAAATCGTTCAGCCCTACTCACAGCAGCTGTCCATCAAACGGCTTCCATAAGGTCACACACACATATCACAGGCAGAGGGCAAGTTCTCTAAGCCCAAGATTTATATAAGATTGATTCACTATAATCACTATTGTTTTTTTTGTTTTTTTAAAGTAATGATTATCAGTGGACAGCTGTCATTTATCCACCTTTTCAAAAAAATATATGTATATATGTGACTGTTCTCTCAAAGGCGCTCTGGCACATAAGAGCAGAGGTGAACGTCCTCTGCTCATGCAATCAAATGAAGCACGTTCCTAATGGTAAATTAGGCGCAAACAAAACACAAAACAGCACTTGCTCATTTTAACGCCACACCGCGTATTGTTATTTCATTGTTATTCATACTTTATTGTTGAAAAATACCTTAAAGGTGTTTTGACCAGTGGCTGTATGAGTGGCTAGCGTGGCGCCTTTACCTTCCATCATGGTTGTCTCTCGGACACTCCAGGATCAATTGTTTGGTAGGTTTTCTGGTGAGAGGGTCTGTCAGTGATCCAAGTGATCCTGGAGTGTCCTGCTGAACACTGTGATAGTAGGGTGCCATGCTGACCACTCACCCAAGGGTCAAATACACACAAATATCAACTTTTTTTTCAAATAAAATGTTGCATAATGCACCTCCATCCATCCATTCATCTTCTTCCACTTGTCCGTTGCCGGGTCGCAGCTGTTGGAGCTGCCCAAATCACATTGCACCAGCCCCTATGGCTCCTCCTGCAGGTGGTGGGTCCACAGAAGGACGGCCTCATGGTTCTAACCGGCCCTGTTGGTCTCTCATAAGGGGCTTCTGAACCGCTCTTTGTCTGACCCGTCACCTAAGACCTGTTTGCCATGGGAAACCCTACCAGGGGCACGAAGCCCCCGACAACAGAGCTCCAGGATCATTCGGGCTCTCAAACCCCTCCACCACGTTAAGGTGGCGGTTCCAGGAGGGGGCATAATGCACCTTTAAAAAAGAATAAACATACATGTGTCTTTACCGTGAGTTGTAGTTTTACTGGGAGAAAGATGTCTCCATTGATCACCTGAGAAATATCCCTATATTGAGGAAAATATCGTCAAAATTGGATCTTGAATTGATCATCCACGCTTTCATCTCGTCTCGTATCGATTATTGTAATTCTGTTTTCACTTGTTGCAACAAGACAACTCTAAACAGACTTCAGATTCCACAAAATGCCGCTGGTAGACTTTGATAGACTTTTGACATGTAGCACCCAGAACAGCCCACATTACCCCCATCCTTTCAAGTCTGTCCTTTCAAGTTGCAACATGTGCAAAAGTTCACTTGTGGTCACAATTTCTCTCATTCAGTTCCATTCGAGCATGCTTTTTTCTGCTCATGCTGCATGTTATGATGTAAGGGTAATCTGTGTACAGCTTTTTACCGATTTCACTTCCCGGTTGCGACATAATCAAGAAGAAATAATGATTAGAGTCTGAGAACTTTGGCCATATAAGTGGTAGATTGTTGAGGAGTTCTGTTCTGTATCGAATGTATGTGTAACAATGGAGATGGTTCCATCAGCAGAGAAAACACATAATTATCATCGAAGTGCCTTTACCTATCAGAGCCTGTTCCTACAAATACGCACATTTTGTTAGCCAATGGCTCCTAGACCCGTTTAAATGGCGCGTTCTATCCGCATATAAATGAATAGGGAAGCCAGGCGCGATGCTACAGCATGGCAAGATATGTTTTGTCCTTCTAATGGCATTTATATCATTGTTGTGGTTTAATCATTAACATATAAGCGGATGACAGATTGACTTCAGATTTGCAGGTGTTGAGCTGAAAAAGGCTCTGCGGCATCCAAGTGCTGATGGTCTGTTTGCGCTCAACCGGAGGCACCCAGGCACTGAAGACATCGTAGAAGTGGCTGACTCTACAAACATGGCAAAAGCTGTATTTTACTTTATCAAACAATGACTTACCATTAAACATTGAAGGTATGCTAGACATTAAATTTGGACCGCACATTAAGATCACCCTTCTCAGTTACCTCGGTGAGACCTTCAGTTACACTATGTCATCTGCTGATAAGATTGAGCACAATTACAGTAGAAGGTTACTGTATCTGGACTCTGGCCTTGACACACTCTCTATACTCATTCATTTATTAAAATAAACCAATAAATCAATCATTCTTATTGGCTTTTACGGTCCTTCACAAGATAACAGCAATGCCATAGACAAAAGCTTCTGTGGACGTTGCATATTTCTCACCTTATAACACTCACACTCAGTGCAAGTGGTTACCAATCAAAATCAGGGATGTTGTGTTTTTGTTACAATGTTCTTATCAAAGTGGTGCTTAAACCAGGACTTAATCAGGCCAATAGAAACGAAATACGACATAGACAGTCTTCTGTAGTTGTACAAAATCATATAGGTTTAATTTCAACCAAAAAGCACGGCCCTCGAAAAAACGGGTACTGCCCCTTTAATGTTCGTCAAGAGTTCTTTGATCCGTGTTGCGCGCACTTTATGAGTCTTTTTAGTCCCAGCGGTAGGAGGGAAACCCCTTTCCTCCGGGGTTGATCCAAACCTATCCCGTCTCTTGGTCCCAAAACAGAAAGCCCGGTCCTGTTGAGCAGTGTCCAGAAACTCCAAGTCCTTCAGAGTCGGGTAACCGCTTCAAACCCGGGCTTTAGTCCATGTGGTGAGGCCTGATCCCCTCAATAGTCCGTCTTGTGAGCACCATTCACTGTGTCGTGTGACTGGGAGCGAGGGCGCGCGCACACACATGCGTGAAGAAATACAATTAGCGCGCCTAACTTTCTTTATCCCTAACCAGGGGTGTGCTGGGACATAATTTACATAATTTAAATCGGCCCACACATCTCCAGAAGTGTGAGCTCGGCCCATCAGTTTTGAAACCTTTAGATCGTAGGTTCAATTCTTTCTCTTTTCACATTGGCCGCTACATAATCTGGGCCTGACACGTCTCCACAATCATCTGTAAGTTATACAAATTTGAGCAAAATTACTTTTAGACATGATTTCCCCTGAATTATGCAAATTAACAAGATGAGCCGGAAGAGTTGAATGGAAAAGCTCTCTATGGAGGTTACTCTATGTCATTGTCCTTACAATTAAAATACATAATCATAGTAACCATGTGGCTGATTTTATGGCTGTCATGAAGATTTAATCACAAGCATTTCACTTCTTATACTTAAATACAGGTATGAAACAAACCTAGAAAGAAAAGCTAACCACACTGTAGCTTCTCGTCAAGTGTTGCTAAAGCTAACCTCAAAAACAGGAAGAAATGTGTTTCTTATTTTGATGGGAGAAAACGCTCTTACGGCAGCTACTCCTTCTCCTTCAGTGTGGGCCATTGACAATAACATCTCTTAAAGGAATACCACTGGCGAGATTTGGAAAGCCCGTTTGTCTGCTGAGGGTCCCAGCTTCTGGATTCCACAAACATTGCACAAATCTTCAATATTCACCTGCTTGAGCTGGATAAACAGGCCAGTGCCTGTGGAGCACTTTGGGTTTTAGGAGGAAACAGCTTGTTTAGTGTCCAGTCACTGTTATATATTATGCACCTTTTCCACTGGCAATTCCTGCCCACTCTGGTGCCAGGTCTAGTCATGATGTAGCTGAGTGTTTCCACAGACCGGACCAGGTCAAACAGGTACAAGTTTTGAGGCCATGCTCAACCCTGGAACAAAGTGTCCTGAACTCATACTAATGTGACATAGACAGATTGCTGGCCTTTACGGTCCTTCACAAGATAACAGCAATGCCCAGGTAAAGATATGTATGTCTTGTCGTTGTGGTCCGTAGACAAAAGCTTCTCAAGTGGACATTCTGTGGACGTTGCGTATTTCTCACCTTATAACACTCACACTCAGTGCAAGTGGTTACCAATCAAAATCAGGGATGTTGTGTTTTTGTTACAATGTTCTTATCAAAGTGGTGCTTAAACCAGGACTTAATCAGGCCAATAGAAACGAAATACGACATAGACAGTCTTCTTTAGTTGTACAAAATCATATAGGTTTAATTTCAACCAAAAAGCACGGCCCTCGAAAAAACGGGTACTGCCCCTTTAATGTTCGTCAAGAGTTCTTTGATCCGTGTTGTGTGCACTTTATGAGTCTTTTTAGTCCCAACGGTAGGAGGGAAACTCCTTTCCTCCGGGGTTGATCCAAACCTATCCCGTCTCTTGGTCCCAAAACAGAAAGCCGGGTCCTGTTGAGCAGTGTCCAGAAACTCCAAGTCCTTCAGAGTCGGGTAACCGCTTCAAACCGGGCTTAACCCCCAGATTCCACATTCCCCGTGCTCGCTCCGTTCCACTCCGCCCCGACCGCCGCAGCAAATACGTTGCTATTTTGAACGTTCAGAAACATTCCACATCGTCCACTCCGCTCCGAGGGCCAACGTCGCCGCTCCGCCTCTCCGCCTTGGCACGATAAAAATACGGACCAACTCTATTTTCAGCTACGTCTGCGCCCCGTCAGCTCCGTCCGTATCAAGCTCAACAGTTCAGAACGCACCAGAAGACAGGAAAGAGAACGGAAACAACATCCGGATTTTCGAAATAAAATGTAGAGATATAAATACAGAACGTTTCGAACATATAAAGTATTTTATACATATATTTACATTAAAGCTGTGCTATATATAATATATTTTAAATCGTACACTACTTGTAAATCACAAAATTACATTACAATATATTTTTAAAATACATCAATGAGTCACTTTCTTTGATAAATAATATAATTGCATTGAGCCTGTAATAATACTGAATAAACTATTTACACACTGTTAACTCTGTCCTACGTGCATTTTTGTACACATTTTATCGCGTGATCTCGTACGTCTTGCGCATGCTCTCCTCAGCTCCGCGGTTGGCGGAGTGGAGCCCAGACGGAGCAAGACGTGTGCAGTGGGCGTTTGATTTCGGAATCCTTCGGAGGCGGCCCGCGCGGGCTGGAGCGGGGTGGTGACGTGAGATGTGGAATCCCGGTGTTAGTCCATGTGGTGAGGCCTGATCCCCTCAATAGTCCGTCTTGTGAGCACCATTCACTGTGTCGTGTGACTGGGAGCGAGGGCGTGCGCACACACATGCGTGAAGAAATACAATTAGCGCGCCTGCCACAGCTGGAGGGCCATCAGCTGGGCAGGTAAATAACAACAAAAAGTACACACAGAATTGCGTTTACAATAAAAATAATGTTAAACATAAATTATATGTTGCCTGTGCTACAACCTCGTGTCTGGATGGGTTTCCTCCAGTCTCCACCATCGCCCCCAGAACATGCACAATAGGTTAATCCTCCAACCAGATGACTCTAACCATAAGCCTGGCTCCACAGCTGGAGAAGGGTCCCTGGCGCTGCCCTGCGGTCGCCCACTGCTCCTGACGCTCCAGCCAGACTGAAGGACGGGTCAAATCTTCCTCTTCACCTAATTTATATGATAAAGAATTTCCCTTTATTATTGGAGTAATGTTGTTTGGTGATTTTGTGACAAATTAAATGTTTAACTAGGTGTATTCAAAGGAACACTTTTAGAAGTCACTAAAGTCACTTATTCAGTTGTATACAGTCACTTTAGAAGTGACTGTATACACATGATGTTCTGGGAGGAATAACGCTCACCATTCATAGTTTTAGGGAGGATGACTGTCCTCCGCACCACACTCAAACTGTCATCTCTGGTCTCATTCATTAGTTCAGCAGTTTTAAAGCTGAACTTTCTTTATCCCTAACCAGGGGTATGCTGGGACATAATTTTGGCCCGGAAGTTTTATTATTTAAATCGGCCCACACATCTCCAGAAGTGTGAGCTCGGCCCATCAGTTTTGAAACCTTTAGATCGTAGGTTCAGTTCTTCTCTTTTCACATTGGCCGCTACATAATCTGGGCCTGACACGTCTCCACAATCATCTGTAAGTTATACAAATTTGAGCAAAATTACTTTTAGACATGATTTCCCTGAATTATGCAAATTAACAAGATGAGCCGGAAGAGTTGAATGGAAAAGCTCTCTATGGAGGTTACTCTATGTCATTGTCCTTACAATTAAAATACATAATCATAGTAACCATGTGGCTGATTTTATGGCTGTCATGAAGATTTAATCACAAGCATTTCACTTCATATACTTAAATACAGGTATGAAACAAACCTAGAAAGAAAGCTAACCACACTGTAGCTTCTCGTCAAGTGTTGCTAAAGCTAACCTCAAAACAGGAAGAAATGTGTTTCTTATTATGATGGGAGAAAACGCTCTTACGGCAGCTACTCCTTCTCCTTCAGTGTGGGCCATTGACAATAACATCTCTTAAAGGAATACCACTGGCGAGATTTGGAAAGCCCGTTTGTCTGCTGAGGGTCCCAGCTTCTGGATTCCACAAACATTGCACAAATCTTCAATTTCTTTGAGACTGCTTCACCTGCTTGAGCTGGATAAACAGGCCAGTGCCTGTGGAGCACATTGGGTTTTAGGAGGAAACAGCTTGTTTAGTGTCCAGTCACTGTTATATATTATGCACCTTTTCCACTGGCAATTCCTGCCCACTCTGGTGCCAGGTCTAGTCATGATGTAGCTGAGTGTTTCCACAGACCAGACCAGGTCAAACAGGTACAAGTTTTGAGGCCATGCTCAACCCTGGAACAAAGTCTCCTGAACTGATACTAATGTGACATAGACAGATTGCTGGCCTCTGATTGGCCAGAGGAGAGAGGACCGCCCTCACTGAAACATGCAGGTCATACGGATTTAATGTTTCACATCATACCGCGGTTGAAAAAGGGGATTTTGCTGATTATAGCTTTAAGCCGCTATTAGCACAACATTAGCTGTTAGTATAACATTTGCATGTAGCTTACCTTGATAGTTTGTCTTTTAGCGGCTTCTTTCCTCCAGGGTTTGCGTTGGCTCCTCTGAACAATTCCATAAAGCCATCATTTGTCCACATTTGCTCTCATCTCGTTCTCACAAAACGTTTCATCTGCGTTCAGTTATTGCTTCAGTAATGTGTATTCCAGCGAGGGAGCACCGCCAACACTGTGGTCCATTTGAAGGATAAGATCAAATAAGATAGGATTTAATTGATCTTACAATGGAGAAATTCAGTTGTAATGGAACTGGTAAACATGTAAAACCATGGCGTGTCACGTACTGTGTCCAAACAGTGCTGGGTTGAAGCTTACTATGTGGAAAAACAGCATTAGTGATCCTGGCTGAGGCTGATCCATGCATCAGAAGCTTCAGAATACCTGGATAATGTTCTGCTGAAGGCACATGAGTTTGGCTATAGTGGGCTTTACATCGAGGCCACTGTCCTCAATGTTTATGCTTCACTTGGTCACATGTGATATTGAGGTTAGAAACGTAGATCATTTTCTTTAACTTTAAAACATATCATGACGAGGAAACCAGAACAGGAGTTGTTTTGAGAGGAAAGAGAAATGCGCAGGTTACTCAGACAGGCCCAGGATGATAAGGGCAGTTTATCCAGAAGTGACCTGTGGGGGGAGGGGGCAGCAGGTTACATCAGTGTGATGACCTGGAGATGAGCTGGTCACTGCTTGTGCAATCTTTGGCCATTGTCTGATGACCCATTTATATTATTTATATACTGAGGGGAAATGACATAGGCCTACATACAGTTGTTTCCCATTGTGATTCATTTTGATATAGCAACATATATTCAGAAATTAGCTTTAGAGCTAAAACTGGCACATTTACAGTTATGTTAATTAATGTGCATTGTCCCTGTTTAAATAAACTAATAAAAAAAAAATGAAATGAAATTCTACTGAAAGTGCCTTATGCCACGGAAGTTTATAATAGAACAAAAACTTTTGTACTTCCTCAAACTGTCACATGTCAGTTACGCAGTAGTTCTTGAAATTCCAATGCTATGAGGAGAAAAGAGAGAAGTTTCCTCTTCCAGTGGATAGAGGTTACTACAGGGTGAGGACCCAGCAAGGCAAGGCAACTTTATTTATACAGCGTATTTCGTACACAAGGCAACTCAATGCGCCAGCCCCTCTGATCATTCAGAGTTCATGTTAACTATCAGCTCTATGGAGGTTACTCTATGTCATTGTCCTTACAATTAAAATTCATAATCATAATAACCATGTGGCTGATTTTATGGCTGTCATGAAGATTTAATCACAAGCATTTCACTTCTTATACTTAAATACAGGTATGAAGTTTTAAAGTGAGACAGGGCACGTGAGAACATAGTTTTTTCATGCAGACGTGGTGTCACCTGTTTGCACTGAAGCAGCTGCTTCTTTTAATAAAAGAACACCCACCAAACAAAGTATTAAAGTAGAAGGCTGAGGTGCGCCCCGGTTGCTTCCTTCATTCAGACTTAAGTTTACCCGGAATCACTCTCCCAAAGTTTGCAACACAAATAAAGTCAATCTGCCCTTGTCCACAGGACGATGGGCCAAAGGGGCGGGTCCTGGAGAAAGAGCTCGAAAAGCTAACCTTTCCATTTACCGGTTGATCTACATTCCCGCTCTCATATGGTGATGACCTTTGGGTCAAACCAAAAGGACTGAGTGAGTTTCCTCCGCTGGATGGCGTGGCGCTCCTTTAGAGAAAGGAGTTATTTATAAAGTGCTTTTAACATGATAATCACAAGCGCTGTGCAATAATGGGTGAAATTAAATTTAATAAAATACAGGGAGGAGATGGGAGTAGAGCCACTGCTCCTTCAGGTCAGGTATCTGTTCAGGATGCCTCTTTGGAGACGGCCTTGGGTAAGACTTAGGACATGCTGGATATATCTCTCGGCTGGAGAACAGGAGCTGGGGTGAGAGGTCCGGGAGCGGATAAGAAAAAAGGATGCATGGCAGGGCTGTGCTGATCGAAGTCAGTATTGGTATTGTATCAATACCCAAATAACATCTATCGTTTTTTTGAATAACATTATTTCACCATCAATTTTATAAGACTTTGGTGTAACTCTGCCCTTTCTGACACAGTGAGCAGATGCACACCAAATCTCATTAAACCGCGGGATGACACAAACTGAACAGGAGTGACGCACACTCTTCTCATTTAACACACAGACCTGAGTGTTGCAATATGTATCATCATTTTATGAATAAGAATGAATTCATTACATTTTGAAATAATAATAATAATTTTAAAAAATCTGTTTCTCATAAAACATATACGTTTGCATTATATAAACCATAGTAAGTGGCATTGGATTCGGCAATATGGACTCTGGAGCGATACCTACAGTGAGATGTTCATAAGTACCGGCCCCCCTTTCCTTTTAGTGAAACCAATTGCCTTCAGAAGTCGAATGAAGATTTCTGAATGATCACATGTTGACCCAATGATTAAACAGAGTCATTGGCAGACTGCCTACGTGTAATCTAATGTCAGTTCTAATACAGCTGCTCTGTGATGGTCTCAGAGGTCTGTTAAGAGACTATTGGGGAGCAGACAGCATCATGAAGTCCAAGAACACACCAGACAGGTCCGAGATAAAGTTATGAGAAGTATAAAGCTGGGTTAGGTTATAAAAACATTTCCAAAGCTTTGAACATCTCTCAAAGTACAGTTAAATACATCATCCAGGAATAGAAAGAGTGTGGCATCACTGCAAACCTACCAAGACCCGGCTGTTCTCCTAAACTTACTGACCAAACCAAGGACCGCACTGACCAGAGCTGTTACCATAGATAGCCTAGGATGGAAGCCCGGATGAACTCACCGGGCTACTGAGCCTCAGGTCTTGATGACCCTGGATGAACTGCAGAGAGCTACAGCTCAGGTGGGGGAAACTGTACACAGGACAACTATTAGTCATACACTGCACAAATCTGGCCTTATGGCAGAGTGGCATTTTTAAAAGAAAACCATTAGAAGTCCCGTTTTATGTTCTAGAAGCCACCATGTGGCCTCCATGTGGCTTCTGGCAAACAGCAAACAGCACATCCCACTTTTCAGTTTTTCATCATCATGTATACATTTAATTTCAGTTCACAATTGTGTGTTACTTCGTGTGTGTCTTTCATATAATTTCATAAAATTTCAACTAAATGTGTTTATGTTTATGGTCCATAGTATGGCAAAATGTTGAAAAGTTAAAGGGGGGCTGATACTTATGCAACCCACTGTAAATGTCACTTATTACACTAATAAATGGACCCAAATGTGAGTTTCAGACTTCAGACAATTTTGTAACTCCCATCACATACCTGACAAATAAATCAATAGAAGAGAGCTCTTTTCCTACTGCTTTTAAAACCGCAGTAATCACTCCAGTATTCAAATCAGGGGACAAACATGAGGTCTGCAATTACAGGCCGATTAGCATACTTCCTGTTGTCTCAAAAATTACAGAGAAAGTAATTGCGGCGCAATTAAAAGAACACCTAAACTAAAATAATATGCTACATCCCATGCAATTTGGATATAGAAAACACCATTCCACCGAAACTGCATGTTGTTACTTTATTGAGGTGGTGAAGGCAAAGCTGGACAATGGCGGGTCGTGGGCGCCGTGTTTTTGGACCTACGCAAGGCGTTTGACACGGTCAACCACTCTGTGCTACTGAGGAAGCTGAGCAATTACAATCTGTCTCCAAGAGCACTACAGTGGATAGAATCATACCTCAGTGACCGTGTCCAGTGCGTAAGAGTCAAAAGTAAGCTATCAACATCTAAGGCTAATGACATGGGTGTCCTACAAGGCTCTGTTCTTGGGCCATTGCTGTTTTCCCTTTACATAAATGATCTCCCTTCAGTGTGCGGTGACGTGGACATACAGATGTATGCAGACGATACTGTAGTTTACGTGCATGGAAGTGATGCAACCAGTGTAGCCAATAAGCTAACCAATGTCATGGGAAACATCTCAAACTGGCTTTCCTCCTCCTCGCTTACACTTAATGTAAATAAAACCGTAGCGATGTATTTTACCAACACTCAAAAAGTCCTCCTTCCCATGCATTTATGTAAACCAGAGTCAAATAAAAGTAGTGAAGGAATTTAAATATCTAGGCCTTGTTTTGGATTCAACGTTTAGTTTTAAAAAACATGTTAGAAAATCGGCAACACAGTAAAATACAGTTTGTCTGTTTTTAAACATATTAGGAATACACTGACTCATGATGCTGCAAAGATTTATTTGGAGGCAATGATAATTCCTCATATTAATTACTGTATTTCTTGTTGGTCACAGACGAGTGACACAACAATAAAACCTCTTAAATCTCTATATAATCAAGCTGTTAAAGTGCTGGACAAAAAGCCACTGAGATCCATCACTGTCTGATCCTTGGAAAATACAGCAGGTTTAACTTTGATCATTTAATTGTGTACGCAAATGTACGATTAGTTTTTAAAATTTTGAATAATACTGCACCTCCACCACTGAAAACATTTGTCCAGCTCTGTTCTGAGCAGATGACTAGGAGCTCCAGGTCCACAAGTCGCAATGACTGTAGAGTAAGGCCTAAACGTAGCTCAGCCTTTGCGCAGACATCCTTCTCATTCAAAGGCATCAAAGAATGGAACAAACTCCCACAGAATCTGAAACTTTCCATAGACCTGAAAGATTTCTCTCGTAATGCAAAAAAAGTGCTGTTGGAAAACCAGTCATGTCAGCACCGGTAACTGTAAATGTAAATATGATTTTAGTGATGTTTTATGTAGTCATTTTAGCATGATTCTATGTGGACTGATGGCTGTAACGGGTGAATGAATGAATTAATGAATATTTGTATTTGAGTGGTTAAATATATTTTATATTGTACATGTTGTGACTCACCTGCTCAGGGACTACAGATGGAAACTAGCTCAAGCTAAATCTGGTGCAAAGCATCTTTAATTAATGTGTTTGCACATTGTCCCTGTTGAAATAAATTAATAAACTAAACTAAACCTAAGAAGAGCAATGGAGATTGTTGTTCATGTGCTGAAGCTGTGCTGGACAGAAGTCCACTTTACATAGAGAAACTGGAGGAATAATCAGAAGCAGCTCAGTTCACTCCCCGTGCGCACAGAGGGTATAGGTTTAATGCACCTCAATATAACAGCAGTTATCGTGACATCATGAACTCTACAGACATGAACGCAGTGGGTCCCCTCAGTCCGTTGCTGTGGGGGCCCACACAGGATTTTGACAATACATAAAATACATGGCGATGTGTGAACAAATTTTTTCTTCTGAAACACTGAGGAGGCACCAAGAGCCCCCCACACCTGCAGCACAGTGGAGGTGTCACAAGAGGAGGTACAGGAAACAAGGAAAGGAAGAACGAGGAGGTATCCGGGCAAGACTCACGGCTAAGCCACACATGCCCTCTATTGTTCTGGCTAATGGACGTTTACTGGAGAATATAACAGAGTAACTGCTAAGCTCCTCCCAGAAGATGGTGAAAAACTGTTGTGGAGCGGAGGGAGATGCGAAGGAGGAAGAGGAAGGAGGTGGAGCAGGACACCACGCTCTGAAACAGGGATAAACCCAGGAGGCGCTAGCCTGGCCTTTGCCATCTGTAAACTCCGGTCAATTATCTTTTCCCTGCATGTACGTCTGGGCCTGATCTCAGTGGCTGCGTTTCATCAGTTGAATTTCAACCTACTATTTAGCGAGCGGGGGAGGCGGGTGTTATAGGTGACGTTAAGCATTTGCGCCGCATTTGCTGGTTGTAGTTCGGCAATGGCGGCGGATACGAAAGTAAAGAAAGCTCTTCAATCTGTTCTGGCTCGGCTCCCAAATATCCAGAAATTAAAATTTAAGCCTTGGAATGTGCAATGAATGCTCCCAGGAGTTATGATAGAGATATGATAGAGCTATGATAGAGTTATGATAGAGTTATGATAGAGCTATGATAGAGTTATGATAGAGTTATGATAGAGTTATGATAGAGTTATGATAGAGCTATGATAGAGTTATGATAGAGTTATGATAGAGTTATGATATAGTTATGATAGAGCTTATGATATGAGTTATGATAGAGTTATGATAGAGTTATGATAGAGTTATGATAGAGTTATGATAGAGCTATGATAGAGCTATGATAGAGTTATGATAGAGTTATGATAGAGTATGATAGAGTTATGATAGAGTTATGATAGAGCTATGATAGAGTTATGATAGAGTTATGATAGAGTATGATAGAGCTATGATAGAGTTATGATAGAGTTATGATAGAGCTATGATAGAGTTATGATAGGTTATGATAGAGCTATGATAGAGCTATGATAGAGTTATGATAGAGTTATGATAGAGTTATGATAGAGTATGATAGACTATGATAGAGTTATGATAGAGTTATGATAGAGCTATGATAGAGTTATGATAGAGTTATGATAGAGTATGATAGAGTTATGATAGGTTATGATAGAGCTATGATAGAGTTATGATAGAGTTATGATAGAGCTATGATAGAGTTATGATAGAGTTATAGATATGATAGAGTTATGATAGAGTTATGATAGAGCTATGATAGAGCTATGATAGAGTTATGATAGAGTTATGATAGAGTATGATAGAGCTATGATAGAGTATGATAGATATGATAGAGTTATGATAGAGTTATGATAGAGTATGATAGAGTATGATAGAGTTATGATAGAGCTATGATAGAGTTATGATAGAGTTATGATAGAGATATGATAGAGTTATGATAGAGTTATGATAGAGTTATGATAGAGTTATGATAGAGCTATGATAGAGTATGATAGAGCTATGATAGAGTTATGATAGAGCTATGATAGAGCTATGATAGAGCTATGATAGAGTTATGATAGAGTATGATAGAGCTATGATAGAGCTATGATAGAGTATGATAGAGCTATGATAGAGCTATGATAGAGTTATGATAGAGTATGAGCTATGATAGAGCTATGATAGAGTTATGATAGAGTTATGATAGAGCTATGATAGAGCTATGATAGAGTTATGATAGAGCTATGATAGAGTTATGATAGAGCTATGATAGAGTTATGATAGAGCTATGATAGAGTATGATAGAGCTATGATAGAGCTATGATAGAGCTATGATAGAGTTATGATAGAGTTATGATAGAGCTATGATAGAGCTATGATAGAGCTATGATAGAGCTATGATAGAGTTATGATAGAGCTATGATAGAGCTATGATAGAGATATGATAGAGTTATGATAGAGCTATGATAGAGTTATGATAGAGTTTATGATAGAGCTATGATAGAGCTATGATAGAGTTATGATAGAGCTATGATAGAGTATGATAGAGTTATGATAGAGATATGATAGAGTTATGATAGAGTTATGATAGAGCTATGATAGAGTTATGATAGAGTTATGATAGAGTTATGATAGAGCTATGATAGAGTTATGATAGAGCTATGATAGAGTTATGATAGAGTTATGATAGAGTTATGATAGAGCTATGATAGAGTTATGATAGAGCTATGATAGAGTTATGATAGAGTTATGATAGAGTTATGATAGAGCTATGATAGAGTTATGATAGAGTTATGATAGAGCTATGATAGAGTTATGATAGAGTTATGATAGAGTTATGATAGAGCTATGATAGAGTTATGATAGAGTTATGATAGAGTTATGATAGAGCTATGATAGAGTTATGATAGAGCTATGATAGAGTTATGATAGAGTTATGATAGAGTTATGATAGAGCTATGATAGAGTTATGATAGAGTTATGATAGAGCTATGATAGCTGCTTCACTCAACACGGGCGCATTACATACGTCACGACCAAACGCTAGCGAAAATCAGATCCAATCGTTCAAAGGAGTTCACCCCTCCCACCTATTAACGGAGCTCAATTGTGAAATTCCAGACCCTCTGTACAAAACGAAATGAGTACGAGGGTATGGTAAAACCAGGTTAAGGAGGCGCTGCACCGTTTCAGAGGATCAGAGGAGACTGAAGGCAGCCAGTTTTCTTCCGGGTGCTACGGTTTCCCCGACCTCCAAAAATATGCTGGTGGGCTCTGTTTTGGTCAATCTCAATAATCGTCAGGGACTTTATAATCGACGGGTTTATAACTGTGTCTGTGGCAGAAATAGCTCCTAGTTTATGAGTTTGGACGAAACAATTGAAATTGCTTTGAAACCTAAACTACCTAAAACAAGATAGCTGGAAAACTGCAGGAAAAAAACAAAACAGGGAATGACTCTGAAGAACAGCTGTGATGGCAAGAGACAGGACGAAACAGAAATGCTTGGTCCATTTGGTCATCACGGGTCGGAGTCAACCTGGTGGATGAAAGTTGACTTTCACACATTTAGAAATCAATATTGTGTGCAAACATGTTGCTCGCCCGGCCTTTCCACGTCACTCATCAAAGACGTTCTGCACCATCTTTGCTTGTTCTGAATATGCTGAACAAGTGCTGAACTGAATGCTGAATCTGCGAACAGTTGGGTCAATATTGTTTTGGCCATACTTCCTTGGCTCTGCCTGATCCTGTCAGATCTCAGAAGCTAAGCAGGTATGGTGGGGCAAGAGAGCCAGTTGGTACCAGTTCTGGCAACCCTTGATCCTGTACCTAAAGCCTGTTTGGAGATGGTGTCTTGTAAGTGCCCTACTGGATGCACAACCCTCCGCTGCAAATGCAGAAAATCAAAGATGGTCTGCACGGGTCTGCGTGGATGTAAGAAGGTGAGGACAGTTGTATCAACGTGAAATAAGAAAGCATCGCTATGAACACAAGTGTCTAGAAATGGTTAAATCTGAGGCATCAGTATTGAAATCATCAGGCTCAGATTGAACCTTAAGTATTGATTTATGATCATTGACATTAACTTCATCATCCATATCCACAAAATAATGTATGAACACAAAAAAGAAAATGTGACCTTTTATTAAACTAGCTTAATTTATTTACCATATATGGGCAATGACAGCATCTTTAAGGACCGATTAGACCATGGTAACGCAAGAATTTGGCTTGATAACATAGATTTTTTTTAAATCAGCACCTTGAATTAGTAAAAGTAGCTATGTTGCGAAGAAATGCCCGTAGGTGTCAGATTTTAAAATTTTCCCCCTGACAATTATCTTCTTCGGTGAACCTTGGAGATTTTAGTCATATTTAAGTGCTGATTATGATCATAAATGAATAGCCTAAATGTAAGTGTTAACCAGTTATCTGCCATCTACCACCTGTATGATCTTAAACATATTTTCATAAACTACAAGGTCTTAGCTTTCAAATGAGGCATTTTACTGGCCTGTAGACTGTAAGCAAAAACACAACTAAAGGCGCCACATTTTTGTCACTTTTTTTGTCGTATTCACATTTTCATTCTGACCAAAACATACCACACCACAACAAAAAACGTGATGAAAACGCAAATGATGCGCAAAAAATGCGCTCGGTTCAGGCGGAGGTTAAGAGGTTTAGGTCCGCCGCCTCTTGTCGGCTACTTCAAAATCAGCCCTATAGTATGTCTTCTTGTTTGACCTTAACCAGGAAAGTCTCACTGAGACCTTCACGTGTCTCCATAAGACACCCTTCTGTCCACGTCACCCGTATCTGTGCGTTCAGTGATAGCAGAACAGATAGTTCCGTGTCACAGCAGGTGAGCTCCACAGAGGCACCTTGACCTAATCTCTCCGCTCAGGTTTGTCCTTGACGGTTGTCAAAACAAATCAAGACTAAATCAATTGCAGAGGACAAAATTCACTACGGGGTGAATAAATAACATCTTAACCTTCAGCTGTCAATAAATCTATGAGTTACACACACCTCGACATTTGAAAACAAATATATAAAGAAACTTTGTGTTTCTAGCAGCAGAACAATATATTGTGCTTACATTTAATGAGCTATTTTGGAAGATTTTCTAAAAATAAAATAAAATCATGCAGTATTATAAAACTTGAATGAATGAGTTAATTGCGTAAAGGCCTAATACCTGACATCTTTTTCTCTGTGTCCATAGAATTGTGCTGTAAAAGTAGTAATTTGTGGAAAAAATACTCCCGATGCGTGAGTCTCTAATTTAGGTGTGTTCTGTTTAATGCAGCTCTGTGTCGGACACAGGCCCCGCCCACTCTTCGTACAGTTTAGGTCACTGTTCGTCATGATCTGAGTTAGAAACCGGTGAATTTAACCAATCACAGTGTGATAAAACAAAATCATGAAATCAAACTTTGTCACAACGCTCATTAGAAAGAGAATCAAGCATGTCGGTTTAGGAAAAGTTGTGTCTTGGTCTGACCTGACGATAGGGTCCTCATACTTCCTGTTTGGGTCTGCTGTCACACCCCCACAGACATAATTCATGGGCAGCTAATAGTTAACCAATTGTTTATTCAACACCAACAAAATGCAAAAATATCATGGTTTTATGTATTTTGACAGTTAAACATTTTTTTAAAATCCCCACATTTCCGAGTTAAAGTTCCCATTGAAAGTATCCGGAAATTTTGCAACCCTAAGAACAACATATTAATAATAATTAGTGGCTTCCGCCGGCTTTTAACCTGTTACCTGCCACCTGAGGGTTAGGTTTAGGATTAGGATCAACTTTATTGTCCCACAGGGAAATTTATCTTAGACTTGCCATGCTGTGGTTCATACAATAACAATACAGTGTATATAGGATTAGGGTTAGTAATTGTGCATATCCAAATCCCAAAGCGTATTGACTGGAGAGCTTACAGCCTATATGCCAGTATGATACTCATTTGAAAGCCAAGACCTTCTAGTTTCTAAAACTATGTGTGAGAGAAACACAACTTACATCACATAACCCTAATCATAACCCTAACCCTAACCCTAGCCCAGGAGGAACAGGTTAAGAGGATATGTTTGTTTGCAGAAGGTATGCTTAGTTACCGCAGCATTTAATGAACAAATGAACCTGCCCCGCTCAAAGTGTTTTAAACCTGTATTTCTAGGCTCACGTTCGCAGCCATGGGTCCTGCTCGTCTGAAAACACTGAATGGATTTGTGAACATGGGTTATCAGTGGCTCTGTTGACCTTGAACACATATGGTCTCCAAGATAGGGCTATCAAGGCATTCAAACTGTCGCACCTGCAACCGCGTTATCAGTATCAATGAGCGTGGTATAGCGTCAGCTTCAGGGGAATACTGTAAACTCCCTTTTATCTCACTGAAGTCTGCCTCAGCATCTGGCTCTCACCGATTCACACAGCAGATCGGTACAAGGGCAAAGGACAAGTGTCTGAAGAGTGCAGCTGTAGCAGAATGTGGCAGACCTGTGTGAGGTCACTGGTGTGTGCTGGCTCTCGCTGCCATCTACTGGTTCAGTTGGGAAGTGTTTGTGTGTGTGATACTGGCCCGATCAACAGTTTAAGACCAGTTGAAAATTCAATCCACCACAAAAACAATGAAACCAAAACTATACAAATTAATTCCACCACTAAATGAGTATAAACCATAATAAATAATAAACACATTAAAAACTACAAATAACCATAAAACATTTTAAAAGAATAAATAGAAATAAATAGAAATAAACAACAATAAAATAAATAAAAAGACACCGGGGACCACACAACTTACGTGGTGCTAAAAGCCAGAGACTAAAAGTGAGTCTTAAGACGAGATGTACACACCACACTGCACGGTGGGGGCCGTTCGGATGTGGACGGGCACCTCTGGTTTTATGCTTTGTCTCACCACGAGCTGGCGCTGGCCCTCAGACATCAGAGCGCGCCTGGGAAGCACCAGGAGGGGTTATATGTTCACGTTTTTTGGTCCCTGTTAAAAGTCGTGCCCAGCGTTCTGGACTAACTGCCAGCGGGAGAGTGCTTTATGGCTGATGCCCGAGTAAGTGCGTTGCAATAGTGCAGATGACTAGGAATAAAAAATGGCCAACATTTTTATTTTGTTTGGTTGGATCTTCACAAGGTTCCAAGTAGAGCTTCAATATGCAGAAGAACTGGGAGCGAGACAAAACATTTCTCAGAGAGAACCTTTTATTGAGAACAACAAATAAACTGAAATAGGCCATTTTGCAGATGATCAAAAGTTCGAATTTGTTTTTTATTGAAGAGCCAAATAATTACAGAATTTCTGTGGTTTCTGCAACTTCAACTGCAACTTCATTTTGCTATTCCATTTTTTACATTATGGAGCTTGGAACAAACGAACAATAGAGAGAGGTGGGGTATTCTTTTGGTTTACATAGCGTTATCAACAATTAGCAGAATGTATATTTCAACATGACATGAAATCAGATCTTATAGGCTTAACATATTCTGTCCATTTTGACCAAATCCTGTAAAATGAGTCCATTTGCAATTTCAACTGAGATGTTGTGTACAGTGTTTGTTGGTTTTTCAGGCTCGAGCCATCTTCTGGTGACGGCCTTTTTACTTGCTGCTAAGAGAATAAAGTAGATTCTTGTCTCCATTGTTAAAGCAGAACTAAGTAACTCATGCCCCTAGAGGCCATAAGCGCCACTGCAGGTGTCGTAGCATGTTTTATTACTCATTAACCTCTTAACCCCCACCTGAACCGAGCACATTTTCTCCAGTTTAGTCCAAATCTAAAAGCTTCTTGAAAAAAGTGTCAAGATTAGCGGCATAAATGAGGATGAAAAAGGCACCTACAGTGCCTTGCGCAAGTACTAATACACCTTGAACTTTTGCACATTTTGTCATGTTTACAACCATAAACATAAAGATTTTATTTTGAATGTTTTACTGAAAGTTCACACACAAGTAACAGACAACTGTGAAGTGAAAGCAAAATGATATATGATTCTGTTATTTTTCAAAAAATAGAAAAGTGAAAAGTGGGGCTACTGTCAGTAGGGTCTTCAACTCCCACCTCCGGAAGAGCTTCACCCAGATTCCGAGGGAGGTTGGAGACATAGAGTCCGAGTGGACCATGTTCTCCTCCTCCATTGTCGATGCGGCTGCTCGCAGTTGTGGCCGTAAGGTCTCTGGTGCCTGTCGCGGCGGCAATCCCCGAACCCGGTGGTGGCGCCCGGAAGTAAGGGATGCCGTCAAGCTGAAGAAGGAGTCCTACCTGGCCTTGTTGGCTTAAGTTGTGGGACTCCGGAGGCAGCTGAGAGGTACCGGCAGGCCAAGCGTGCTGCAGCTCGTGCGGTCCCAGAGGCAAAAACTCGGGTCTGGGAGGAGTTCGGAGAAGCCATGGAGGAGGACTATCGGTCGGCCTCGAAGAGATTCTGGCAAACCATCCGGCGCCTCAGGAGGGGGAAGCAGTGCTTCACCAACACTGTTTACAGTGCGGGCGGGGAGCTGTTGACCTCAACTGGGGATGTGGTCAGGCGGTGGAAGGAGTACTTCGAGGATCTCCTCAATCCCAC
Source organism: Neogobius melanostomus (assembly GCA_007210695.1). Lineage (NCBI taxonomy): Eukaryota > Metazoa > Chordata > Actinopteri > Gobiiformes > Gobiidae > Neogobius > Neogobius melanostomus. Next base: position 209,986 of record VHKM01000204.1, on the reverse strand, counting down.
TGCCACGTCTTCCGATGAGGAGGCAGAGGCTGGGGACTCGGAGGGGGGTTCGTCCATCACCCAGGCTGAAGTCACTGAGGTGGTTAGAAAGCTCCTCAGTGGCAAGGCCCCGGGGGTGGATGAGATTCGTCCCGAGTACCTTAAGTCTCTGGATGTTGTAGGGCTGTCTTGGTTGACACGTCTCTGCAACATCGCGTGGCGGTTGGGGACAGTGCCTCTGGATTGGCAGACCGGGGTGGTGGTCCCTCTCTTTAAGAAGGGGGATCGGAGGGTGTGCTCCAATTACAGAGGGATCACACTTCTCAGCCTCCCCGGTAAGGTCTACTCCAGGGTGCTGGAGAGGAGGATCCGGCCGATAGTCGAACCTCGGATTCAGGAGGAACACTGCGGTTTTCGTCCCGGTCGTGGCACACTGGACCAGCTCTATACCCTACATCGGGTGCTCGAGGGTTCGTGGGAGTTCGCCCAACCAGTCCACATGTGCTTTGTGGATTTGGAGAAAGCGTTCGACCGTGTCCCTCGTGGTGCCCTGTGGGGGGTGCTCCGGGAGTATGGGGTCCGGGGCCCTCTGCTAAGGGCTGTCCGTTCCCTGTATGACCGCAGCAGGAGCTTGGTTCGCATTGCCGGCAGTAAGTCAGACTTGTTTCCGGTGCGTGTTGGTCTCCGCCAGGGCTGCCCTTTGTCACCGGTTCTGTTCATTACCTTTATGGACAGAATTTCTAGGCGCAGCCAGGGGCCGGAGGGTGTCCGGTTTGGGAACCTCAGGATCTCATCTCTGCTGTTTGCAGATTATGTTGTTCTGTTGGCTTCATCAAATCAGGACCTTCAGCGCGCACTGGGGCGGTTTGCAGCCGAGTGTGAAGCGGCCGGGATGAGGATCAGCACCTCCAAATCTGAGGCCATGGTTCTCCACCGGAAAAAGGTGGCTTCCCCGCTTCAGGTCGGTGGGGAGTCCTTACCTCAAGTGGAGGAGTTCAAGTATCTCGGGGTCGTGTTCACGAGTGAGGGACGGATGGAGCGTGAGATCGATAGACGGATCGGTGCAGCGTCAGCAGTGATGCGGTCGCTGTATCGGACTGTTGTGGTGAAGAGGGAGCTGAGTCAGGGGGCAAAGCTCTCGATTTACCGATCGATCTACGTTCCCACCCTCACCTATGGTCATGAGATCTGGGTAATGACCGAAAGGACAAGATCGCGGATACAAGCGGCCGAAATGAGTTTCGAGATCGGGTGAGGAGCTCAGTTACCCGGGAGGAGCTCGGGGTAGAGTCGCTTCTCCTTCACGTCGAAAGGAGCCAGCTGAGGTGGCTAGGGCATCTGTTCCGGATGCCTCCTGGTTGCCTCCCTCGGGAGGTGCTCCAGGCATGTCCTATTGGGAGGAGGCCTCGTGGAAGGCCCAGGACACGCTGGTGGGACTATGTCTTCGAGCTGGCCTGGTGTCGCCTCGGGGTCCCCCAGAACAGCTGGAGGAGGTGTGCGTGGATCGGGAAGTCTGGGCATCTCTGCTGAGACTGCTGCCTCTGCGACCCGGCCCCGGATAAAGCGGAAGAAAATGGATGGATGGATGGATGGGGCGTGCATAAGTATTCATACAGTATTTTCGGAGTGCATTAAATTTCCTTTATAACATTCCTAATGACTGCAGAATGTTCACACCTTGCCCTAACCATTAAATAGAGGCCACCTGTGTGTAATCTACTCTCAGTATAATTCCAGCTGTTCTGTGAGGGCCTCAGAGCTATGGTCAGAGTGTATTGGTCACTAAACAACATCATGAAGACCAAGGAGCACACCAGAGAGGTCAGGGATAAAGCTGTGGAGAAGTTTAAAGCAGCGTTAAGTTATACAAAGATTTCCCAAGATTTGAACATCTCACAGAGCACTGTTCAATCCATCATTCGGAAATGGAAAGAGTATAGCACCACTGCGAACTTACCAAGACACGGCCGTCCACCTAAACTAACAGACCGAACAAGGAGAGCACTGGTCAGAAATGCAACCAAGTGCCCCAAGATAACTCTGGAGGAGCTGCGACGTACTGCCGCTGAGCTGGGGGAATCTGTACATGGGACAACTAGAGTCGTACTCTACACAAATCTGGAATCCCGTTTGAAGTTTGCTAGAAGTCATATGGAGGACACAGCTACCATGTGGAAGAAGGTGCTTTGGTCAGATGAGACAAAAATTGAACTTTTTGGCCCAAATGCAAAACGTTATGTATGGCACAAACCTAACACGGCTCATCGTCTTGAGAGCACCATCCCCAGTGTCAAATATGTCCGATTGTGATGAAATGTCATTTGATTACCATGATAACCTGCCTATTGAGACAAAAGTCCCATATAAACAGAAGTTGGACTTAATTGGTCTCGATGAATGTTTGTACAAACTGCTAGTAGAACGCCTAGCACGCGTCAATAATCCATCTTAACTTTGTGCTGAATTTCACGCATTTATGTTTCACATTTTGGGAAATAATCCTGATCTAACGAAATGCAGACTAGAAAACGTTTTAGAAGTTCTTAGGTAATGTTTTTCTAGTTTATTCTGCATTAGATTTAGCTAAAGCATGGTTTAGCTAATGCGTGTCATGACATTAAACATTTGATTAACAATTTATTTTATGTTTAAAGCAAAGTAAACCGTAGAATTACATCATTTCTAATCTTTAACTTACTCAGTTTACAAGATTGATCTTAGGTTCCGACAAAATGGAAACATCCAACCGCACAACAGCTTTTAGGCAGGATTTACAATCTGTCAGTCAGAGGCAAAACCGCCACTGTTTTCAACGCCACATCCGCGACGCTCTGAAATAACCCGGATGTTAGAAGAACCCTATACTGTTAGTTCAGATGTAACTCGAATCAGACAGAAAGTACAAGGTTCCCATGGGCATTCAAAGCACTGAATTTGATCCCAGCAGGCTTTAATCTACATCTCTTTGAAAATAATGATTTTATTAACTCCTCAATTCAGTAAAAATGATTCCAAAACATGTTCAATGGTTCTGCTGAAATTTTCTAAAAGTTCTACAACCGTTTGCTCAAAAGCTGCCCATTGTGTCCAGGTACAATTTGGTTACAAGTTTTTCAGAAGAAAAAATAAAACCCATGGATCTACATTTGTGTCAATAATAAACTTGAATTTGGACATTTAAATGGCTTGAAAAGTATTGGATTGGACTTGATGCACCTGAAGAAACCATTACGGTTCTGTAATAGTAAGATAATAATGTCTTACACTTGTATTGCGCTTTATAAGCCTGTGTTACCAAGCTTCTCAAAGCGCTGCACTGTCATCATTATTATCTCTCCATACTCTGTGGTGGTAAGCAACAGCTGCCCTGGGGCAGAGTGACAGAAGTGAGGCAACTATGTGTGGCGCCATATGCAGTCATTTACCGCACGTGTGCGACTGTGTGCGCATTTCACATTGACAAGACAGTAATCCATCGAACCTGCCGGGGGGTCCACGTTAGGAGTGGAGGCACCTTCAGAGTTCACCTCTCAGAAGTGTCCCACAGAGAAATGTCTCAACTCCAGAGTCTACTTTTTCATGAAAATCACAGATTCTTTATTCATATTTGTCATTTAATTGTGGAGCCGTCTTTGTCTTTGAGTCAGTGTAAAGAACACAAAACACATATTGATTATTCATTTATTTGTTAATTTGTATTTTTATTTTACCTTTATTTAACCAGGATAGTCCCACTGAGATTAAGAATCTCTTTTTTAGGGGAGTCCTGGCCCCAGATAGGAACCTATTGCAAATTTTTTTGGTGGTAGGGGAAACCGGAGTACCCGGAGGAAACCTACGCAGACACGGGGAGAACTTGCAAACTCCACACAGAAAGGCCCCGTCCAGTCACGATCAGCTGAGTGGCCTGATATTAATAGCTTCTTGGTTTTATAGTGAATTTAATGGGACAATAGAGTAATTATTTCGGTTTAATTCACTGACAATCTGTCAGGAAGAAGCAAGTCAAATGTAATGCTTTTTAATGACATTGTAATGCCTAAATACTACACTTTAATGCCACAACGCAGAAAATGCATATTTCATTTCTTAAGATTTGCAAAGATTTCATCAAACAGAGGAAAGAGAGTTGGATGAAACAGGCAACTAACTTTTTTGCCAAAAAAATGTGGCCCATTTCAGCCCAAACTGTATCTGAATATGCTTTAGAGCAGGAGTCTCAGACATGCGGCCCGGGGCCAAATGCGGCCCGCGAGATAATTTTTTGCGGCCCGAGAGATGATTCTTATTTATATTACATGCGGCCCGCCGTTAAATTGCATTAAACACGTTAGAACTACATTTCCCATGAGGCACCCGCGGTAGCGCCAATGCGGCTGCGGACGTGAGATTGACCACAACATCAGACAGGGGAAGAGAGATGCGGCGCTTTTGCAGATGATTTATCAACTGTTTTCAACACAGAAACGGACTAACAGCAGCGGACTGTGAGAGGAGCTTCTGAAACAGGTGGAGACTGTCAGAACGCGAGGGAGAAACTTTAGTTGTTCAGCTAATATGTGCAGGAAAAGTTACAGCACTGCAGCATGACAAGAAACACCTTTACCATCGTTACCTTTTTACCAGTTTTCCTGGGTGCTCGAGCCCCAAGTGTTCTTGTGAGAGGAGGAAAAGTGTTTTCGATAGTGTTTTGTGGTATTACCGTAAGGAACAGATAAAATGCGCAACAGCTTTTCCCGTGCTGTCCACATTACCGTGGATCTCGAAAATGCAGACCACATTACCGCGGTTTTATGACTTTGCAAAGCGAACACATCGTAATTAGTGTTTAAAAGCGTCACAACAGTAGCCTGGCCTTAGCCATCCGTAAACTCCGGTCAATTATAATTTCCCTACATGTACGAAACGAGATGAGTACGAGGGTATGGTAATAACCAGAGCCTTTTCTCTCCTTCTCTCAGAGCAACATTGTGTGCTCACACAAGAAGCACATCATATCAATTAATTTAATCTTAAGGACACGTGCGAACACATGATCCATAGTTACATTAAAAATAGAGAATATGGAAATGTATAAAAATACTGCAAATAATTACAGCAACATTGATAGTAAAAATATAAGCACCATCCATTATCTACTAACTGTAGGTCACAAAAAGGCATGAGGCCACTGACTCCACATTATTTACATGAGGTGAAGCTTTTTGCTAGTGCTCATTATCAGCTCCAGTCCCTGGTTGGGCCTTTCTACACTAAATTAAAATGACATTTGAATTACATTTTGCATTTCTTTCTAAATAGGCTAACAGACAGAAACTGGACCTGACTCCTGAAAGATCATTCACTGATGCCCTGAACCAATTTACCTGAACCAAAATGAGATTAATTACAAAAACATTAATTGTCTAAGTCTGGAAACCTCTGGAAGCTTAAAAATGTGTAGATAGTTGATGTACAGTCTATTTTAAGGTTTATTACAGCAAACAATAAAAAGTTGCTAAATCATAATGACTTAATAAAAAAGGCTTTGTCTGTTGCGGCCCCCGACCAACACTGGGTTTGCATTTGTGGCCCCCAGTCCAAATGAGTTCGAGACCCCTGCTTTAGAGCAAGGTTATCCAAACCTTTTTCATTGAGGGCCGCATATTGAAGTGTAAACAATGTGGAGGGCCAAAGTCAATGCAGTGACTGAGTGCATTTAGCAGCTATTCCCCACAATAAAATGATAGTTTTTGAGGTAGAATTGTGTTGAAGTATGTAAGTATGAAAAAGATGATACATCTTTGGCAAGGTGTGCCAATTCAACAAGAAACCTGAGGGCCACCCAAAATGAGTCTGAGAGCCGCATTTGGTCCCCAGTCCACACTTTTGTTTTAGACCATCATTATGGTATTTTTGATGAACTTATACGGTACAGATTTTTTAGCAATGTCACAATTATGAGAGAAATATAATTTCAAATCATTCACATGGTTTGACAAATAAAAAATCTTGAATCTTGAATTATCCAATATTTTTTTCACAATGCCAGTGTGAGTCTAGCTTGGCCTTAGCCATCCGTAAACTCCGGTCAATTATCTTTTCCCTACATATACGTCTGGGCTTGATCTCAGTGGCTGCATTTCATTGGTTGAATTTCAAACTACCATTCAGCGAGGGGGGGGAGGCGGGTGTTGTAGGTGACGGCAAGCATTTGCGCCGCATTTGCTGGTTGTAGTTCGGCAATGGCGGCGGATACGAACGTAAAGGAAGCTCTTCAATCTGTTCTGGCTCGGCTCCCAAATATCCAGAAATAATAACTGAAGCCTTAGAATGCGTAAGGAATGCTCCCAAGAGTTATGATAGAGTTATGATAGAGCTATGATAGAGCTATGATAGAGCTATGATAGAGTTATGATAGAGTTATGATAGAGCTATGATAGAGCTATGATAGAGTTATGATAGAGTTATGATAGAGTTATGATAGAGCTATGATAGAGCTACAGTATGATAGAGCTATATAGAGCTATGATAGAGTTATGATAGAGCTATGATAGAGTTATGATAGAGTTATGATAGAGCTATGATAGAGCTATATAGAGCTATGATGAGTTATGATAGAGCTATGATAGAGCTATGATAGAGCTATGATAGAGTATGATAGAGCTATGATAGAGCTATGATAGAGTTATGATAGAGCTATGATAGAGCTATGATAGAGCTATGATAGAGCTATGATAGAGCTATGATAGAGTTATGATAGAGTTATGATAGAGCTATGATAGAGCTATGATAGAGCTATGATAGAGCTATGATAGAGTTATGATAGAGCTATGATAGAGTATGATAGAGTTATGATAGAGCTATGATAGAGCTATGATAGAGCTATGATAGAGCTATGATAGAGCTATGATAGAGCTATGATAGAGTTATGATAGAGTTATGATAGAGCTATGATAGAGCTATGATAGAGCTATGATAGAGCTATGATAGTATGATGATTATGATAGAGCTATGATAGAGCTATGATAGAGTTATGATAGAGTTATGATAGAGCTATGATAGAGCTATGATAGAGTTATGATAGAGCTATGATAGAGTTATGATAGAGTATGATAGAGCTATGATAGAGCTATGATAGAGCTATGATAGAGTATGATAGAGCTATGATAGAGCTATGATAGAGCTATGATAGAGCTATGATAGAGTATGATAGAGTATGATAGATGATTAGAGCTATGATAGAGCTATGATAGAGCTATGATAGCTATGATAGAGTTATGATAGAGCTATGATAGAGCTATGATAGAGTTATGATGATTATGATAGAGTTATGATAGAGCTATGATAGAGCTATGATAGAGTTATGATAGAGCTATGATAGGCTATGATAGAGTATGATAGAGTTATGATAGAGCTATGATAGAGCTATGATAGAGTTATGATAGAGTTATGATAGAGTTATGATAGAGTTATGATAGCTACATACATAGCTTACATACGTCACGACCAAACGCTAGCAAAAATCAGATCCGATCGTTTCAAAGGAGTTCACCCCTCCCACCTGATAATGGAGCTCAATTGTGAAATTCCAGACCCTCTATACGAAACAAAATGAGTACGAGGGTATGGTAAAACCAGGCTAGTGTGAGTCCAATTGAATGTTTTTTATTGACCTTTTAGGTTTTGATTTTGGCACAATTCATTGAATGACTTTAACGCCCCACAGAAACCCTGATCTGTGTTGGTTTGGCCCACCCTTTCAAAAGGTTTCAGCTGTGGTGTGTCCAGAGAAGACTTGTCAGTGTATGAGAAGAGTTCTGAATGAAGCATTAACATGGTGACTTTAGTTTGACGCGTCTAAAGAAGAGTGAAGTTGGTCCATACCTGCTCTCGGCCCCTGACCGCTGGACGCTCTCGTAGGACAGGGCCATTCAGAAACCCCAGCCGGACCACTCCACCTCCAGGTAACACATCCCTGACAGGCTCTCCTCGCTCAGGACCTGGGGTACTCTGTGAACCGCTCAGGGAGGTCTCCGTACCCCTGGCTGTCCCGCGTCAGGGTGGCCCGCGTGTGGCTTTGGGACAGGAGCACCCTGTGGTGGGCCGTATTAGGGTCCAGACTCAGGCGGCGGGAGTACTTGAGCAGTTCCTCTCTGTTGTTTGGGGACAGTTCAGGTGCTGGTTGTTGTAAAGGTGTCCGTTCCTGGCTGACTAAAGGGAAGAGTTTGTCCTGGAATTCTGAAACAGCAGATAAGATGTTTGTGCAAAAGCCTGTAGGACATTTCCGGTTTCCACGGTGCTGGCTGGAGCAGTTCTCCTGATGTGCCTCCTCTGGGTCGGTGGAGGACCCGGGTGTAGCTCAGGCTCTGTCACTTGGAGGAGACGTTTGAGGAGCTGCTCAGTGTCTCTCAGAGCTGTGAGAACTTCTGTCCATCTGTCCTTTTGCTCACACCTGGAAAAGCCCAAATAGAAAGATAGTTTCAACTGTCATAGCCCCCTGTAGTTTCTGATGACTTATAAGACCCATTCAAAAGTACAAAATATATTTTCATTCTAGGGCAGGCATGGCCTAAAATCTATATCACGATATAAAAAGAAATATCACGATAACGATATAGTTGACGATACAATTGACAAATTACTTCAAAATCCCTGCTTATTCTCTTCTTTCCTATTGGGAAGATTAATTCATTGCATTTTATTCATATTTCTTTTTAACAGCATACTAATTTCCTTACAAATATAATCTACTCCAGCAGTTTACATCCTTCATTTCATTTCACTTTTTAAGCACCTGTCCCCGTGTTCTTAAGGTCAGTGTTTATGCTGCTCTGATGGAGCTGAGCGGAACAGAAATGATATTGTGTCCACAACGATAAAAAATCAAATAAAAAATTACAATGATATAAACAAATGATATTGCGATAACGATATGTGATACGATATGGCCCACCCCTAATTAGGCCCGAGCGGCCTGCCGTCGCAAGGGCCTATTGTAATCGCAACGCAGTGCGCGGAGCGCACTGTACCTAGGTGCGCGGAGCGCACGAAAACAGCGCGAAGCGCTGTCCCCATGTCAACCGTAAACTCACCGTGTAAAACAGTGACTGCCCACACCTCTGGTGTGGCCCTTTATACTTGTTATTGCATGAAAGTGAATGGGGTATATGGCCAACTGACATACGGAAGTGGATGACGAGCGCGTGGGGGTCGTTAAGAGCTTTCCAAATATGTATAATATGTTGTTGTCGCGAAAGCGACTATATTGTTTTTGCAAGAAATATTATTATTTTCTTTATTCTTTATTCTTTATTCTTTCTTCTTCTGCTCTTTGAGCAGCAATTTGACCCCCTGAACATAGTCGAAAACACAATCACAGCGCGTTAGCGCCCTCTGTAAGGAGCTTGTGGACAGTGGTCATGGAAGTACGGCCGTCAGGGCCGTCCGATGCTGCTTGTGAAAGAAAAAGATTTGGGAAATAAAAAATGGCGCGACAGCGCCACCTACAAAAGTGAAGATACATTGCGCCTATCGAGGAGGGGCCAATTTCAACTTTTTCGTAGAGCGACGGGATTCGGTACAGCCATTTGTCATGTGACGACAAACAAAAATATTATTGTGGCCACACCCCCTGACAAACCGGAAGTCCGCCATTTTGACAGGAAGTCTGGAAAATGCTCAGTCAGCGTTTTCGCTGACGTCGCATTTTAACGAACTCCTCCTAGGACGTTTCACCAAATGAGCTCCAAATCGCTCCAGCTCATCTCGAGATGTGGGGCATCAAAAGTTATCCAAATTTTTTGGCTAAGTTTTACGGTTTGTGTGCGGCGAAGCCGCAATCTTTACGAACATTTTTTCTATTTATTGTAAATTGCAAATTGCTCCCATTCGCACAAACGAACTCTGATTAAAAATCGGAAATATACATTTTATTGACCTTTCTCCCCCGGACACAACAAATGTGAAAAAAGTGACATTGGGCGCGATAGCGCCCCCTCCAGGTGCAGAAGAAAAAATGCATTATAAGTCAAACAATTTTCAAGTTTCTCGGAAATGGATGAAATTCGATACAAAAATAGCTGATGGCATCCCAATCAAAAAGCCAATGGGACCCATACCGTATTTGTATGGTGTTTCCATGGGGACGACCGGGAGCCCCCATGTTATTCTAATGGGACGGACACATAAATCTCACATTATACAAAATTACAGCGCGTTACCGCCCTCTGCTTGTGAAATAAAAAAGATTTGGTGCGCGCTAGTGCCCTCTGCAGGTTGGAGCCATTATTCACATAGAGAGGCTAAAAATGTTGTTTTGATATTTACTGACAAAGATTAATGGCACATCAGTGCCATTAATTGAATGTAGTGGGCGCGTTAGCGCCCTCGGTAGGGTTACAGAGGCAATGGCAATGGAGATGCAGCAATGGAGGCACAGACAATGGTCATGGAAGTTTGGCCCGTCCAATGCTGCTTGTGAAATAAAAATGATTTGGTGCGCGCTAGCGCCCTCTTCAGGTTGGAGCCATTATTCACAAGGACATGCTAAAATGTAATTTTTTATCTGTGTTTACTGACAGATTAATGGTACATCAGGGCAATAAAATGTAGTGGGCGCGTCAGCGCCCTCGGTAGGGTTACAGAGGCGTGGCAATGTAGGCACGGCCCGCGAGGGCCGTTCGATGCCGCTTGCGGCTTTAATTAGGCCCGAGCGGCCTGCCGTCGCAAGGGCCTATTGTAATCGCAACGCAGTGCGCGGAGCGCACTGTACCTAGGTGCGCGGAGCGCACGAAAACAGCGCGAAGCGCTGTCCCCATGTCAAACGTAAACTCACCGTGTCAAACAGTGACTGCCCACACCTCTGGTGTGGGCCCTGTATACTTATAATTGCATGAAAATGAATGGGGGTATATGGCCAACTGTCATACGGAGGTTGATGACGAGCGCGAAGCGCTCGTCATCAACCTCCGAACCCCACGGCTGTGTGGGGGTCGTTGAGAGCTTTCCAAAAATGTATAATATGTTGTCGTCGCGAAAGCGACTATATTGTTTTTGCAAGAAATATTATTATTTTTCTTTATTCTTTATTCTTTCTTCTTTCTTCTTCTTCTTCTTCTGCTCTTTGAGCAGCAATTTGACCCCTGAACATAGTCGAAACTCACCAAACTTTGCCCAAAATTCAGGTCGGTGAAAAATTAATTTAAATATGTGTTTCGTATTGGGGAAATAAAAAATGGCGCGACAGCGCCACCTACAAAAGTGAAAATACATTGCGCCTATGGAGGAGGGCCAACGTCAACTTTGTCATAGAGCGACGGGATTCGGTACAGACATTCGTCATGTGACGACAAACAAAAAATATTATTGTGGCCACGCCCCCTGACAAACCGGAAGTCAGCCATTTTGACAGGAAGGTGGGAAAATGCTGAGTCAGCGTTTTCGCTGACGTCGCATTTGAACGAACTCCTCCTAGGGCGTTTGACCAAATGAGCTCCAAATCGCTCCAGCTCATCTCGAGATGTGGGGCATCAAAAGTTATCCAAATTTTTTGGCTACGTTTTACGGTTTGTGTGCGGCGAAGCCGCAATCTTTACGAAGAATTTTGCGACTTATCGGAAACAACAAATGCTCCCATTCGCACAAACAAACTCCGATTAAAAATCGGAAATATACATTTTATTGACCTTTCACCCCCGGACACAACAAATGTGAAAAGTGACATTGGGCGCGACAGCGCCCCCTCTAGGCTGAGAACAAAAAATGCATTATCTGAAAAAATTAGTTTCTCGGAAATGGATAAAATTTGGCACAAAAATAGATGATGGCATCCCGATCAAAAAAGCCAATGAGACCCATACCGTATTTTGTACGGTGTTGCCATGGAGACGACCAAGGCCCCCCATGTTATCCTAATGGGACTGACACATAAATATCACATTATACACAATTACAGCACGTTAACGCCCTCTGTAAGGAGCTTGTGGACAGTAGTAATGGAAGTACGGCCCGTCAGGGCCGTCTGATGCTGCTTGTGAAATAAAAAGATGTGGGGCGCGCTAGCGCCCTCTGCAGGTTCGAGCCATTATTCACATGGAGAGGCTAAAAATGTAGTTTCGATGTTTACTGACAAAGATTTATGGCACATCAGGGCAATAAAATGTAGTAGGCACGTTAGTGCTCTCGGTACTGTTACAAAGGCGCTAAAGGAGGCACGGCCCGCGAGGGCCGTTCGATGCCGCTTGCGGCTTTAATTAGGCCCGAGCGGCCTGCCGTCGCAAGGGCCTATTGTAATCGCAACGCAGTGCGCGTAGCGCACTGTACTAGGTGCGCGGAGCGCACGAAAACAGCGCGAAGCGCTGTCCCCATGTCAACCGTAAACTCACCGTGTAAAACAGTGACTGCCCACACCTCTGGTGTGGGCCCTTTGTACTTGTTATTGCATGAAATGAATGGGGGTATATGGCCAACTGACATACGGAAGTGGATGACGAGCGCGAAGCGCTCGTCATCCACCTCGGACCCCCACGGCTGCGTGGGGGTCTTTAAGAGCTTTCCAAAAATGTATAATATGTTGTCGTCGCGAAAGCGACTATATTGTTTTTGCAAGAAATATTATTATTTTCTTTATTCTTCTTTCTTTCTTTCTTTCTTCTGCTCTTTGAGCAGCAATTTGACCCCTGAACATAGTCGAAAACTCACCAAACTTTGCCCAAAATTCAGGTCCGGTGAAAAATTAATTTAAATATGTGTTTCGTATTGGGGAAATAAAAATGGCGCGACAGCGCCACCTACAAAAGTGAAAATACATTGCGCCTATGGAGGAGGGGCCAACGTCAACTTTGTCATAGAGCGACGGGATTTGGTACAGACATTCGTCATGTGACGACAAACAAAAAATATTATTGTGGCCACGCCCCCAGACAAACCGGAAGTCCGCCATTTTGACAGGAAGGTGGGAAAATGCTGAGTCAGCGTTTTCGCTGACGTCGCATTTGAACGAACTCCTCCTAGGGCGTTTCACCAAATGAGCTCCAAATCGCTCCAGCTCATCTCAAGATGTGGGCATCAAAAGTTATCCAAATTTTTTGGCTAAGTTTTACGGTTTGTGTGCGGCGAAGCCGCAATCTTTACGAAGAATTTTGCGACTTATCGGAAACAACAAAATGCTCCCATTCGCACAAACAAACTCCGATTAAAATCGGAAATATACATTTTATTGACCTTTCACCCCGGACACAACAAATGTGAAAAAGTGACATTGGGCGCGACAGCGCCCCCTCTAGGCTGAGAACAAAAATGCATTATCTGAAAAAAATTAGTTTCTCGGAAATGGATAAAATTTGGCACAAAATTGTTGATGGCATCCCGATCAAAAAAGCCAATGAGACCCATACCGTATTTTGTACGGTGTTGCCATGGAGACGACCAAGGCCCCCCATGTTATCCTAATGGGACTAACACATAAATCTCACATTATACACAATTACAGCACGTTAGCGCCCTCTGTAAGGAGCTTGTGGACAGTGGTCATGGAAGTACGGCCCGTAAGGGCCGTCCGATGCTGCTTGTGAAAGAAAAAGATTTGGGAAATAAAAATGGCGCGACAGCGCCACATACAAATGTCAAAATACATTACGCCTATGGAGATGGGTTCAACGTCAACTTTGTCGTAGAGCGGCGGGATTCGGTACAGACATTCGTCAAATGACGACAAACAAAAAATATTATTGTGACCACGCCCCTTGACAAACCGGAAGTCCGCCATTTTGACAGGAAGTCTGGAAAATGCAGAGTCAGCGTTTTCGCTGACGTCGCATTTTAACGAACTCCTCCTAGGGCGTTTCACCAAATGAGCTCCAAATCGTTCCAGTTCATCTCGAGATGTGGGGCATCAAAAGTTATCCAAATTTTTTTGCTAAGTTTTACGGTTTGTTTGCGGCGAAGCCGCAATCTTTACGAAGATTTTTGCGATTTATCGTAAACAACAAATTGCTCCCATTCGCACAAACGAACTCCGATTAAAAATCGGAAATATACATTTTATTGACCTTTCACCTCCGGATACAACACATGTCAAAAAGTGACATTGGGCGCGACAGTGCCCCCTCTAGGCTGAGAACAAAAATGCATTGTCTGAAAAAAATTTGTTTCTCGGAATTGATCAAATTCGGTACAAATATAGTTGATGGCATCCCGATCAAAAAAGCCAATGAGACACATGCCGTATTTTGTACGGTGTTGCCATGGTGACGCCGGGGCCCCCCATGTTAATCTAATGGGACTGACACATAAATCTCACATTTACACAATTACAGCGCGTTAGCGCCCTCTGTAAGGAGCTTGTGGACAGTGGTCATTGAAGTACGGCCCGTAAGGGCCGTCTGATGCTGCTTGTGAAATAAAAAGATTTGGGGCGCGCTAGCGCCCTCTACAGGTTGGAGCCATTATTCACATGTAGAGGCTAAACATGTAGTTTTGATGTTTACTGACAAAGATTTATGGCACATCAGGGCAATAAATGTAGTAGGCACGTTAGCGACCTCGGTACTGTTACAAAGGCGCTAAAGGAGGCACGGCCCGCGAGGGCCGTTCGATGCCGCTTGCGGCTTTAATTATTCTTCTTTCTTCTTTCTTTCTTCTTTCTTTCTTCTGCTCTTTGAGCAGGAATTTGACCCCCTGAACATAGTTGAAAACTCACCAAACTTTGCCCAAAATTCAGGTCCGGTGAAAAATTAATTTAATGTGTGTTTCGTATTGGGGAAATAAAAAATGGCGCGACAGCGCCACCTACAAAAGTGAAAATACATTACGCCTATGGGGAGGGCCAACGTCAACTTTGTCATAGAGTGACGAAATTCGTACAGACATTCGTCATGTGACGACAAACAAAAATATTATTGTGGCCACGCCCCCTGACAGACCGGAAGTCCGCCATTTTGACAGAAAGTCTGGAAAATGCTGAGTCAGCGTTTTCGCTGACGTCGCATTTTAACGAACTCCTCCTAGGGCGTTTCACCAAATGAGCTCCAAATCGCTCCAGCTCATCTAGAGATGTGGGGCATCAAAAGTTATCCAAATTTTTTGGCTAAGTTTTACGGTTTGTGTGTGGCGAAGCCGCAATCTGTATGAACAATTTTTCGATTTATCGTAAACTGCAAATTGCTCCCATTCGCACAAAGAAACTCCGATTACAAATCGGAATATACATTTATTGACCTTTCACCCCCGGACACAACAAATGTGAAAAAGTGACATTGGGCGCGATAGCGCCCCTCTAGGCTGAGAAGAAAAATGCATTATTGGAAAAAAATTAGTTTCTCACAAATGGATGAAATTCGGTACAAAAATAGTTGATGGCATCCCGATCAAAAAAGCAAATGAGACCATACCGTATTTTGTACGGTGTTGCCATGGAGACGACCAAGGCCCCCATGTTATCCTAATGGGACTGACACATAAATCTCACATTATACAAAATTACAGCGCGTTAGCGCCCTCTGTAAGGAGCTTGTGGACAGGGATTATAGAAGTACGGCCCGTTAGGGCCGTCCGATGCTGCTTGTGAAATAAAAAAAGATGTGGGGCGCGCTAGCGCCCTCTGCAGGTTCGAGCCATTATTCACATGGAGAGGCCTAAAATGTAGTTTTGATGTTTACTGACAAAGATTTATGGCACATCAGGGCAAGAAAATGTAGTAGGCACGTTAGCGACCTCGGTACTGTTACAAAGGCGCTAAAGGAGGCACGGCCCGCGAGGGCCGTTCGATGCCGCTTGCGGCTTTAATTCATTCTGTTTATGTTTATTGGACACATCCAGTTAAAAAGCATTACCCGCTGTACAGACCAAATGAACCCCCGCCCAGATTAAACTTGAGTTTACTTTAGTCTTGGCCAGAGGGTCATTTTAACAGTAAAATTATAGATTATTTTTCTTAAGGCATGACTATATTTGGCACTTGTGCTCCCACACAACCAGAGTTCATAGAGGCGCCTTAAGCGCTAATCATATGTAGCTATTAACATTTGTCCTGATGGACTTTAATGGACATTTTTCTGGCATGAGCATCACATTTTAGTTTGGAGTCCAAACTGAAATCATCAGCCTCCTCAATTTTATTCTCATCAGAATTGATTTAAAGTTCATTTGTAATTCCATATAAGAGAACAACACATAGCAACAGTTTCACATCATTTAAAGTCAGACAGTTGTCATGCAGCCACTGGAACATGTAGACTAGTTTAAAAAGTTTGAAGCCAGTTTAGAGTTATCTGCTCATACATAATGATTGTGTCATCTGCATGCAATTGAAAGCTGGAGTCTTTGCAGATTTCCAGTAAATCTTTTATGTATTGACAAAACAGTAGGGGCTCAATATAGACCCTTGTGGTAGATCCAATTTACACGTTTGGATTTTGGATTTGACACAGTTTATTTTCACACATAGTTGTCTTGATGGAAGATATTGTAAGATTTAAACCAAAAGCTTGGTTGTTTGGTTGTTGATTCACGGGATCAAAAGTCTTCTGAAGTAGGGCTGCATCATACATCGCAAAAAATACCTCGCAATATTAGGTGATGCGATATCTGAATTGCAAGAAGCCACAATATGAGCAAAATCCCTGAAATCTTCCATCTGACTGAGACTGACACATTTTATTGGAAACTCAGCTCAAAACAAAAAAAAGAAAAGGAACTTACACATGTGCTAAAGTTCCGTTTAGTGATCATTTTCCAAGCTTTTTTTGAGTCTTGTTTTTTGACACAATTCGCTAAAAAACATCCATCCATCCATTTTCTTCCGCTTTATCCGGGGCCGGGTCGCGGTGGCAGCATTCTCAGCAGAGATGCCCAGACTTCCCAACCCACGCACACCTCCTCCAGCTGTTCTGGGGGACCCTTAAATACTGTTTAAGTGGAGCTAGCCCGCAGTTAGCTTTGCCTGTTAGCCTGTTAGCTTCTTCTTCATGATTGTATTAGTGTGTATCAGAGGTGGGAAGTAACGAAGTACTTGTACTTCATTACTGTACTTAAGTAGATTTTTCAGGTATCTGTACTTTACTTGAGTATTTTTTTGCGACTTTTTACTTTTACTCCTTACTTTTAAAACTCAAGTATCTGTACTTTCTACTCCTTACATTAAAAAAAAATGTAAAATGTAAATGTAAAATCTCCAAAGGTGAGCGACAACACGACGTAAACAACGTAAAAACCCGGGCCAACAAGCGCTGAAAAACAGGAAGCTCGAGGACGCAAGCTAGTCAAGCACATGGATAGTCACGCCATGTTTGTTGTGACTGTGAAGGAGTCAGTATGGAGGAAAGTGAGCAGGACAGCGTCATCGAGGATGATACCGCAGACACCGAAAGACAAGAAACACAGCACCCATGGCCTTACCTGAAACAACCTTTTTCTTGTTGTTGGCTATAAGAATGATACGTGGCGGATGCAGTGCGTCCTCTGCTTGTCCAAAAAACACAAACTTTTAGCATTCAAGAATTCACTATCCAATCTGAAGAAGCACATTCAGGTTTGTTATTTAGCTTTCGTATTGTTGTTACTAGTATACATTTGATTAATTCTGGAGGTTTTAAAATGAAATAAGTGTTAGTAATGCTTTGGGAACACTATATTAGTTTGTTAGAAAGAAAGCTGGTGCTAGCTTGTAGTCTGCCGCACTAGCTGTAACTTATGTCAGACTGAGAATTTGAATTTGAAGGTCAAAACATGATTTGTTTTTTTGAGGGGAAAAATATCGATTTACTTTTACTTTTTTACGTAAGTACATTTAAGAGTATGTACTTCTTACTTTTACTTAAGGCAGAGGTTGCAGTACTTTTACTTTTACCAGAGTAGTTTTGTGCACAAGTATTAGTACTTTTACTTAAGTACTGAACACTAGTACTTTTGACATCTCTGGTGTGTATTGGGTCTCCGTGTGGTTTTCTGGCCAGACACCAGGGGGAGATGAAAGACCCCCAATCATCCCATTAACACTTGTATTACCCTCAGAGGGACTACGGGAAGGATTTATTAAAGTAAACAAGTTACTTAGTACTGCTTTAAGACCATCCAATTCAATGTTACCAAGATAGGTTGCTTTGAATGATAAGGGGAAAACAATCACCAAAAGTGTTGACGAACCTACCCAATATTCTTGAATAATTTGGCAGCTCCAAAAACCATGAGAATGATTTGCCCCTGCAATACCACACCTCCAACATACATCTCCAGTTCGCTGGTGTCTTTTTTGTGCCTGTGTAATGAAACAAACACATTGTGTTTTTCCAACAGAATTGACCCCGTTGAGACTGTAAAACATCCTTCTCTTTCCCATTTTTCTTTCACATTGGTGCTCTCCCTCTTACTCCGCAGGATGATGTTGTATAGTTTGGAAATCATTTTAATAAGGGACAAGGATTTTATTAGTGACATAAATGTTTGTAAGAGCCCCATGGTCTGATGAAGGTGTTTTAATATTCTGATTGAAATAGTGCCTGATTTGCAGGTATCTGAAACAGTCTTCAGAGCCCAACCCATGTTTTTGCCTCAAAGTTTCAAATGTATGGTAGTGCCCCCTTGTGGACAAATGAATTATAGTTGGATAATCCTTTCAAAATCCATGTTTTAAATTAATTAAATGTAGTAACTTGTGAGTCATATGCACACCATCGCAGAATTTTAGATTCCTCCAGTAAAGCAAATGTTTAGATTTTTTTCATTCCAGGCTGTAATTGCTGGGTTTCAGGTGACATCACAGCGTTCTAAAGGCCTGTAATATTATATGGACGTAAATTATTTTTTGACACTTCTCCTTTTTATTTCTATGTTCTAAATCGTTGCCGGTTCTAGAATGTGATGATGTCACAGGACCCAGTGGGGGCAGGAGCCAGTTTTTCCTATTAACTAAAAAATGATCATTAATATCAGTCACTGGGTCCATGATCTCTCTGTACAAGACAAAAAAATTACCTCTATATAATATTATAGGCCTTTAGAATGCTGTGATGAAACCCAGCAATTGTTGTGAACAATATGTGTTCAGTTGAAAGATTGATTTTGGATTGCAATTTGAGTCTGCTATTAGAGCTTTAAAGAGTACCTAAATGGGCGTGCCAAAGCCTTTCCCCACCCACAAACAAAGTCAAAAATTGCTGTGAAAGAGGCGGTCTCTGAAGTTTGGGGGTGACATGCGGGGGTGAGTGTGTGGGCCTTTGCATTGGCACAATCACAGCAGACTGATTACGTGGGAGGGACTTGGTTATAAACCACAGGTACAGGGGCAGGACAATTGGCAGCACCTGATGACGATGTGTGGAGCTGGTGCGGCTTATGACGTTCTGTGGAGGCCGTGGACACGTCTCCAGCCAATCAGGAAATTCTAATTTAGTAGCAGAGTTTACCCTGAAGGGGGCGCAACCCATTTGTTTTCAGGCCAAAGTTAGGATTTTACACATGTTTGCGCTATAATGTCAGAATAATGTCAGGGACCAGTAGACAACACTATGAGACACCATTGAGACAGTTTATCAGTAAAAAAAACTTAATTTGGTGTTTAGTTACTCTTTAAGTGGTATCCCTTCGATCATTGTCCCCTCTATATCCTTCCATCCCGCTGTGTAAAACATACAAACTAGGGGACTCAACTGGGCAGCATAGTAATATTCTCTTAAACATGGGAGTTTTTTCAGGGCCCCCCATACTGTATGTCTGTCTGATTTCGCTCTTTCTAGAATGAAAGAAAAGTAACTTTTTAAACATAGTACTAGTTCAAAAAATGAAAAAAATTGTGAAAAAAACAGTTTAACATAATTACCCCAATTTGATCTCCGTGGCCTCGCGGAAGAACCTTTGCTACTGTAGCCAGATTTCTTTTATTTGAGTGGTGCAGTTTGGTGCATTCTCATGCATTTTAACAGACCAATAGGTACAGATTTTTTCCCAGTGTCAACTCAATGAAAATGGCTCAGACCTTGTTTAGACCTGGTTTAGACCTAGTTTAGTCCTGGTTTAGTTTTGGTTTAGTCTTGGTTTAGTCCTGGTTTAGACCTGGTTTAGTCTCTGTTGCAAAGTCATCTGATTAAGCCTTACATGTGAGGGAGTATGCAAAGAGAGGGAACTCTCTCCTTTTCTCCTTATGCCCAGGGGCCCTTCAGCCTGCTGGGCCCCTGGGCTCAGCCCCTGTACGCCCCTGCATAAATCCAGCCTTGCCCCCTTTTTTTTATTTGGTCCCATTCTGCAAATTGTTTTTTTGGGGTTTAGAAAACGGCAGACAATGGAACAATTATAAGATTTGAGGAAGGATGTTCATCTTAATAGAGTCAATCCGGTAATATAATTCTAAGAATGGTTTGGTATTCCACCTTTCAATGTCAGATTTTATCTTTATGTTCAGGGGTCCATCATTTGTTTTTTTTTGTTTGAGTTTTTATTTCGAGCTAAGGCACAAAATCCAAGAAAAAACAGAAAAATATATATACACAATAAAAGAAAAAACAAAAAAGAAAACATAATAATATACATTCTAACTCGAAAAGGAGTGGGAAGAAGACAAGCTTATTGACTCCCACCCCTGTTCATAAACTTAAATAACAATAACTAACAACACTGCATATTTCTTACCATCTTACAAGACAACTATCAACCGAGTTGGTTACATTTCAACAGATGCCATACTGCATTATACCAGGTCAACACTCACAGTATCTCACACTCTACAACCATTGTATTATTTCTGTTTCCCATACCGAATTCATTACCGTGTTGGCATTATCGTTATTCATCATCACCATTACAACCCATATAACATTACTCTGTATCAAATGTTTGATACATAACATACTCCACATTTATTCATGAAAGGTACATTAATCGCAGACCGATTGATGCTCATAATAACAAGAATGATCTTAATGATGTGTGTTACAAGGGATTCGTTTTTGTTTTTTTGTTTTTTTGTTTGTTTGTTTTTTCTCTGTGACTGGACCAGCTGCCAGAGGGGAGCAGCCCCCGAGTAACCGGACCATCCTTTGTTGAGTGTCCTATACTATGCATTAAAAGAGACAAATGTTTAGGAGTCTGCTGCCAGAAGAGGGTTTCCTCGAGCTGCCGACCCCCACCTGTCTGCCCTGTACTACGGGTTATGTTGAATGCGGAGTACATAGATATGTGCATGATTTACTTCTAAGAATTTAATTCCTTTATATTACCATCAGCATCAATAGCCGTACTGCTGTCTGAATCGATTAAGTTTGATTCTAAGAATAATCTACAGATTATTAGGTAATAATCCTAGACTGTTACATTTAAAGTTTAAAGTTAAAATAGTGATGATAACAACACAACAGCAACAACAATAACAATGGCAATAACAACTGCAATAGTATATTAGTAACAACCACAATATACTTCATTATTAGTTAGATCTGACCTTTAAAGTATACAGCACTTTGTGACACCCATTAGTAAATCAAGTACCCATTTCCTCCTTCTGGTACAATGACCATACCATTTTTTTATATCTTGATTTGAAATGATGAATATTAGGACATTGTTTAAATTCTGCCCCCAATTTGTTCCAGAGTTTAACTCCACATACAGACACACACATACTTTTCCTAGTGGAAGACACTGCTTGAACCTTAAAGTTGTCACACCCCCTCAGGTTATATCTCCCTTCTGTGCGTGCAAAAAGCATTTGTATCATTGCAGGTAGCGCATTTTTGTTGGCTTTAAACAGCAGTTGGGCAGTAGATAAATCAACTAAATCATGCATTTTTAACAGTTTAGACTGCAGAAATAATATATTAGTGTGATCATAATATCCTACTTTGTGTATAATTCTTACCGCACGTTTTTGGAGTATAACAAGGGGGTGTAATGAGCTTTTATAGTTATTGCCCCAAACTTCTACACAGTAATTTAGATATGGCAAAACTAATGAACTATATAACAAAAATAATGCATTGTAATTTAAGAAAAACTTTGCTTTATTAATGATTGAGATACTTTTGGAGACTTTACCTTGTATGTGTCTTATGTGTGGTTTCCAGCTTAATTTACTGTCAATGGTGACTCCTAAGAATTTAATTTCTGAGACTGTATCTAAAACTACACCGTCTATAATTACTGGGTCTGGTTTTCCATTATAATTACCGAAAAACATTACTTTTGTTTTATTTAGGTTGAGAGACAATTTGTTAATGTTCATCCATGTTTTTAATTTCCTTAATTCACAGTTTACGTTAGTTACTAAAGTACTATAATTGTCATTGGAATAGAAGACGTTTGTGTCATCTGCGAAAATCACTAATTTTAATAGTATAGACACGTTAAAAATGTCATTAATATATAAATTGAACAGCTTTGGGCCTAAGACAGATCCCTGTGGGACCCCACAACCAATGTCCAAATATCCAGATGTAAACTCCCCCATCATTCACATCATAAAATGTGAAATCCATATAGTAAAATTCCAAGATATTTAATCGAGTCCGTGTCCCATTTCCATTTATAGTGGTCTCTAATGTTTTGGGGAGGATTATAATTTAGAGTAAATTCTTAAGTTTTGTTTACATTCATTTTGTATTCTGAAAACCCATAGTCTTCAAACATCTTTATAGCTTTTGGTCAATCAATCAAACTTTATTTATAAAGCGCTTTTCATACCAAAGGTATCACAAAGTGCTTTACAGATTTCAACATTTAAATCAAGTATCCAGGCAAACATAATGTCCAAATAAGTGTCAGCAGTAGGTGGTGACGAGCGGCGCGGGTGTCCCCTGTCCTTAGACTCTCCAGCACGGCAAGGAAAAACTCAAAAACCCGGTGGGAGAAACGAGAAACCTCGGGGAGAACCATAGAAGCTGGAGAGATCCACTCCCATGGACGGACAGGCTATAGAGACCCAGGGCCGATGGAGTCCCTGAAGCAGATGGGCCAGGATCGAGACCCTCCAGTCCTTGTTGTCAATCCAGAAGGCAGGGTTCCTCCGTTCAGCCGGGTTCCTCCGTTCGATCTAGACGGGCACTCCCAAGTGGGAGTGGGACAGGAGACACCATGTGAATAGTAATGAACAGACTACAGATGATATAAATATTGTATCATAATAAGACAAAGTTTGCAGTAAGAAGAAGAAGAGGATAGCGCTCAGTGTACCGTACTTCCCACAGCAGTGTTTCTTCTAAGGCAGCTTTTACTTCAGGCTGTGGGTTACAGCTTTACCTAACTGACCTGATCATAAGCTCATTCTCAGAGGTACGTTTTGAGCCTAGTCTTAAATGTAAGGACTGTGTCTGCTTCTTTAACGTGAGCTGGAAGTTTATTCCATAAAACCGGAGCTTGGTAGCTAAAGGCTCTTCCACCTACAATGATTTTGGAGACCCGAGGAATCACTAGTAGCCCTGAGTTTTGAGAGCGGAGTGCTCTGGTTGGCTGATATGAAACGATAGCGTCTTGGAGATAAAGCGGAGCCATACCCTTTATGGCTTTAAATGTGAGGAGCAGGATTTTAAATTTGATTCTAAACTCAACAGGAAGCCAGTGGAGAGACTTTAGCACAGGTGTAATGTGTTCTCTTCTCTTTGTACGTGTTAACAATCTTGCAGCTGCATTTTGAACTAATTGAAAACTTTTTATGGAACTTTTAGGACACACTGCTAGCAGAGAGTTACAGTAGTCCAGCCTTGATGAAACAAAGGCATGGATACGTTTTTCTGCATCACTTTTAGGTAGGATATTTCGTATTTGAGCAATGTTGCGCAGGTGAAAGAACGCAATTTTACAAGCCTGGTTTATATGCGTTTTAAAAGAGAGGTCTTGGTCAAACAGAACTCCAAGGTTTTTTACTGTAGAGCTCGTCGATACGCTAACATTATCCAGGGAGATGATCTGCTGAGATAGAGACTCTCTCAGTTTTGAGGACCCAATATAATAACCTCGGTTTTATCAGGGTTAAGGAGGAGGTAATTTACAGTCATCCAGGTGTTAATGGCTTTTACGCAGGAACTAAGCGTATCTAATTTTCTGTCTGACCTGGTTTCATTGATAAGTATAGCTGTGTGTCGTCCGTGTAACAGTGAAAATCTATATTGTGATTTCGGATTATGTTACCTAATGGAAGCATGTACAATATAAATAAAATTGGCCCGAGCACTGAACCCTGTGGCACCCCATAGCACACTTTGGAACACGGTGAAGACTGTTGGTTTACATTAACAAATTGGTGCCTATCAGATAAGTAAGATTTAAACCAAGAGAGGGCTGTTCCCCTAATGCCTACGTCAGTTTCTAACCTCTGCAGGAGAATATGTGGTCGATTGTGTCAAAGGCGGCACTGAGGTCTAACAGAACCAGGATTGAAGCTAGTCCGGCGTCAGCTGCTAATAACAGGTCGTTGGTAACTTTGACTAACCGCAGGTGAGAGAGAGAGAGCACAGTGGAAGCCCCCTTCTTAAGCCATCCGGGAACACGCACAGCTCCACACGGACCCCGGGCGCCTCCTGTCCGCAACTCGAGAGGAAAGCCAACATGGCCACCACAACACCAGCAGGGGGGCCATCACACAACACATGTAGCACTCTCCTTATGCTATCCCGTGTCTGTCTTTGTTGAATGAATCCGGTCTGATCCTTATGTATTAAATGTGGTAATATTATTTTCAATTTCCTTGATATGATAAATGCAAACAATTTGTAATCTATATTTAAGATGTCACAGGTTTACATTGCAGTGGGAGCCTAAATATAGCCTGGTTTTACCAGACCCTCGTCTCGTACAGAGGGTCTGGATTTTCACAATTGAGCTCCGTTAACAGGTGGGAGGGGTGAAATCCTTTGAAACGATTGGATCTGATTTTCGCTAGCGTTTGTTCGTGACATATGTAATGCGCCCGTGTTGAGTGAAGCAGCTATCATAACTCTTGGAGCATTCCTTGCACATTCTAAAGCCCAACGCACACCGAAATGCCTTGGCGCGCGGCAAAAGAGCCGCCTCCTTTATAGGGCTGGGCGATATGACGATATTAGACCGTCTTACGATCTCCAGAGCTGACGATCTGTTATTTTTGTGGATCCTTTTATCACGGTTCTAAGCACTTCTGCACAGTTGACTCTTTTCACCGTCAGTGAAGTAAACCCAAGCCGCGCACTTACTGCTACGCAATGTCAGACACTAATGCGAGCATTTAGCAGCGAGACGCTCCTTTACAGGGCATATATACGACCATGCTCCTCAATCTAGAGCTATAAACTGTTTTAAACCCAGCGTTCTGTCTCTATTTCTGCGGTCATGCCTCCCTAACGTCGCTGCTCTGCGTACGTAGATCGCAGCATGTGTTTATTTACCTGGCTGGCACATGTGTGAAGAAGCGAGTGTGTTCTTCGTCCTTATGGTGCGTACAGACCAAACGCTGACACGCCACCAACTTCCATGTTAACCCTATGTAGACGTGCTTCGACGCGCGTCGAAATGTAAGCAAAGATGTCCGCGCGTATGAAGCGTTCCAAATGTGAGCGGATGAGGATTAACGCGCGTCAAAGCCAGGGAGAACAGCGCGGTACAGAGCAGCGATGCCGCGCCCACTGCTTCATGCACTCAAGTAATCACAATCTACACGTGCGTTCATTTACGCCTTGTTAACCAATCCCGGGACTGGGCTCAAATAGTGAACACAAGCGTCACCTGTTACCTGCAGCAGTGGCGCAAAAAGGCATACGCAATATATGCCTTTCATAGGGGCGCCAATTAGTGATGTGTTCTTTTTAACAGTCTATATGTGTCGGTCGTGAACGATCTGGCTCTTTTGCACGAGTCTTTACAGTGAACGATATGAACAGGTTCGCGGTGGTCAAGTGTTTTTTTTTTATTCCTCTTTGGGGGAGGGGCGTCACTTTAGTTGTGCATGCTTATTTGCGAAACAAAAGTCACTGCTGGAGTGGGGCGGAGAGGAGTGCAGAGGGACTGTCATCTCCAACCCCCACGAGGAGCTCAAAGTGAGCATAAGGCAACAAGTTTGAGAAATAAAGTCCTAATGAAATAATAAACACGGTTACAGAGGAGATCGCGTTGAAGCTTGCATTGATTTCTCCCTCTTGCGCGAGGGAGAGAGAGGGAGAGGAGGAAAAGTTACGTGAATGAAGCAACAGAAGCTTTTAATCGGCCGTGTGATTGTTTTTTGTGATAACAAACTCCATAGAGGGAAATATCGATGTTATATTGTGTGGAATAGTGACATTTTCGTTACAATAAAGTCAATTCAGGGGGTATTTATTTTCTTTACAATAAAAGAAACAACCATCAAAGAGCCATGTGTGTATTTGTGTGTGGGAGGGGGTAGTTGCGCCCCTGACCTGCAGCATGGAGGAGAAGTTGATCATCGCGGTTTGCGCTCGGCCTGAGTTGTATGACACGCCTCCTAATTATGACGCTTGCAAAACTTCACGCGCCAGCAAACGGGCGTTTCTAGCGAGTGTGAAGCGGCAATGTTTGGCGTCCAACTAGAGGCTGACTGAGCGTGGACGCACGTTCGGTCTGAACGCACCTTTACAGTTCTGTCAGGCGCCGCATTTGTTTCATTTAAATCCTGGACCGCGTTCACAAATGCGCTGTTTATCCATGTCTTTGAAAATATAAAAGTTCCCCAAAAACACCGTGACTCTGAGTTCATTATTGTCAAATAGCCTAACAGTGACAAACTTCTTGCTGTTTGAGTTTTACACAATAAAAGTCGCTGCATGTTATTGGTTCAGTAAGACTCTTATTGTGAAAGGGTGCGACAGAGTGTTACATTTACAGCAGCTCGATGTCTGAGAGACCTCTCAGAAAAGATGCCAAACAGCAACACGCATTTACCAAACTTACTCTTTTACTTACTTCAGCCTAATTTCTTATCTGTAATTTTTGTTTGATTTTCCATTTACAAAATGAGTTTGCTTTAGGTCCAAGTCTATTATTGCTGTGTTGATTATCACAAAGTTGAATACATTAGTATAGTATTTTCATCTTCAGTGTGTAATTTAAGTTATTTTTGTCATTATAAAAAAATCGTGATAAAATTGAAATCGTAAGTTTATAATTCAAAAATCGTGATATTCTATTTTTGCCATATCGCCCACCCCTACTCCTTTATTTTCTATGAGAGAACGCACACCGAGGTTGCAGTGACGCGCGGCGACGCTGGACCCCGCGCCATGATTCAGATTTGTTGAATCCAGACGCGGCGGCGCGGAGGAAAACACAAGCTTTTAACCTCCTGCAGAGGCACAGAGGCGGGTCTGGTCAGTGACAGACAGGGAACCGCCGTGAACTTTGTTTGTTTGGACGAGAGAAGCCGCGGAGACAAAGAAACCATCGTCAGGGCTCAGGCATCAGGGGAAGTATGTTAAACTCGTGTCTGTCGCCAACTCGCTATTAACCTACAAAAAGAGCCAGGTTTGCTCTCTCTCTCTGCAACACGGACATACTGTAAGTGTCTTCTTTTATTCATGATAAATGCATAAATCACATGTTTAAAGCCCCGCACGGTTTGAGAAAAGCCTCTAAAGTGCTGTGACGTGGCGCGCTCCGGTGTGTGTTGAAATCCCACATGGACGCTCGTCAAAGGACATGGTGTGCGTTGAGCTTTAGCCTCCTGATCTGATCCTCCCATGCACCGGTTAAAAAAAAGAAAGAAGAAAGAAAAGAAAAAAAAAATCTGAAGAAACATCACAAAAAAACAACAGATTTTCTTTTGTGTGCGATGCTGTTTTTGGAACATTTGAGAGTTTTACCTCTTCACCTGCACCTCATGTTAGACTGTTTGGTGTCACTTTTCTCCTTTAGTCCAGATGAAACATTCCATAACATGAAATTAAAGCTAAACGTCACTGTGGTTCCAATAAACATGGTGAGCAATTGCAGCAGCCTGCGTGGATCTTTTTTAATTTTTAATTGAATCCAGTCTTCATTCTACCCTTTGCAATTGCCAGTTATTTCAGCCAGTGACTCTACTTCCTGTATGTATATTGGGTTAATGACGTATAAGGGGTCTAAAAACATATTTTCAAAAAGCTTTTTTCAAAACTGATGGCGTGCATATTTTTAAGTCGATAATTATGTGTTTAAACAAGTTATGTTTGTTAAATAACATTTAAAAGTATTTAAATGTATTTTTTCGATGTATTTGTCGCTTCTCTGTATAAAAACGTGTCAGGTGGCGCAACCGAGTTTTTTCTAAAATTTAAATAGTTTCCAAAAATGTGTACAAAGTCAAATCTTTGCCAAGTATATCTTAAACAGTCTTTCTCCTCTGAACATTTCATCTGTAATCTGTAACTGACTGATGCTGTAATCAGTAATAAAACAGGAGGACCATGGACTGAGTGCTCAGTGTCAGCCCAAAACAGTTATCGGTTCAGTATCGGATATTTAAACTAATATCTGATTTTTTTTCTAGTATTGACTCTGATAACTTATACCAGTGTTGGATCAGTGCATCCCTATAGTTTTTAGATGGTAATTTTACATTTTTTGCAGTTGCACCACTTGACTGTCTGGTTGCACCACCTGACATTAGCAACTACTTTCAAATTACAATGGCTTTTATGTGGACTCTTACATTAGCTTTAGCATTTGTAAGCATGGGTAAACATTTACTTTTAAAACAAATTAAGACTTTTATAATAAATAATATTTCCAATATTTACATCGGTTGTACCACCTGACACAGAAAGTGTGACAGTTTACCTATGAGTCAGAAATAAGCTATTTTTTCTCATTTTTGAAAGAGATTTTCAAACCTTTTCACTCGGCCATAAACACAACTTGTTCTTCTGGCTGATGTCATATCCTGATTTCCGTTACTATTCTTTATTTCAAAATAAAAGCCCTGTTCTTATGGTTGTGCCACCCTGATATTTTTTTATCTTTAAAACTATTAATATTCACAAATGATGGCTTATTTGAAAGATATTTAACATACAATTATGCCATGATGTTTTATTTTTAAATTGTTACCCTGAAAATACAAATTTCAGAAGCTTTATTAGTCTAATCATTTGCTCGGACGGTTGCACCACCTGACATTTTAGGGGTTTGAGGTGTGAAAACATAAACAAATGTTTATTATTGAAATGTGATGAAAATGTGTTTTGTAGAATAAAGTGATACACGTAATGAAAAGGTCAATTATTTTTAAAAGAAATATAACACTCGAACACAAAATATGCACGTCATGTCAATCATACATTTGCTTGCGATTGTGTCAAATAGATACAGATGTGATGTTTGTTTTTTTTACACTTCCTTTGCTGACAGTTTCCATGAGATAAAGCGACGCAGATTGTGATCAGGCCGCTTGACATGTAATCTACCAATGGTGGAGCTAGGGGGTGGCTTTAGGGCTTAAGCCTCGAATGTTTTTTCAAAAGCCCCGGATCTTTTTTGGAGAGTTTTTTTTTTTTTTTTTTCACGCTGTAAAATCATTCATATCCATTCAATATGAGAACAACGAAGCGAAAGCGGCAACGTAACACCGTAATTATTACCCTTCTCTGAACTTCTCCTGTTTGTCTGTCAGTCGGACCTTAGCCGCGCACGCATGTGTGTGTTGATCCCAGCCGCGCACGCCCTGTCCGGAGCGGTAGAGAGCAGAGGAGAGACAGAGGAGAGGCAGTGGCGTAGCAAGGGTACCAAGGGGCCCCAAGCAAGAAAGTCAGTTGGGGCCCTCTAGTGGCCCCACTAGAGGGCCACTAGATGGGCACTTCGTGCCCGTCAGTGACCCAGGGCTCTCAGTCGCCCATTGACTTTTATGGGCTCTGTACAATTACAATGTTGATTTTGCATTATACAGTATATGTATGTGCACGGGACGTGCACGACAAGAGGAGTGTGTTAGTGAGTGTTTGAGAGGAGGGGAGCGCTTCGCGCTCGTTTTGTGCGTTTTGTTCAATTACAATTACAATTACAATGTTTGTTTTCTGATACATGTGCACGTGCACGGAACGTGCACGAGGAGAGGAGTGCATTAGTGCATGTTTGAGAGGAGGCGAGTGCTTCGCGCTCGTTTTGTGCGCTCCGCGCACTTTGGGGGAGTATACAATTACAAGAGCCCCTTCGCCAGCCCTGATGGCGCTCGGCCTAATAACAACTGCAATAGTATAATAGTAACAACAACAATAGACTTCATCATTAGCTAGATCTGACCTTTAAAGTATACATCACATTGTAACACTCATTAACAATCAAGTACCCATTTCCTCCTTCTGGTACTTTGACCATACAATCTTGATTTGAACTGATGAATATTAGGACATTGTTTATATTCTGCCCCAATTTGTTCCAGAGTTTAACTCCACATACAGACACACACATACTTTTCCTAGTGGAAGACACTGCTTGAACCTTAAAGTTATCACACCCCCTCAGGTTATATCCCCCTTCTGTGCGTGCAAAAGCATTTGTATCCTTGCAGGTAGCACATTTTTGTTAGCTTTAAACAGAACTTGGGCAGTAGAGAAATCAACAAAATCATGCATTTTTAACATTTTAGACTGCAAAATAATATATTAGTATGATCACAATATCCTACTTTGTGTATAATTCTTACAGCCCGTTTTTGGAGTATAACAAGGGGTGTAATGAGCTTTTATAGTTATTGCCCCAAACTTCTACACAATAATTTAGATATGGCAAAACTAATGAACCATATAATAGAAATAATGCATTGTAATTTAAGAAAAACTTGGCTTTATTAATGATTGAGATACTTTTGGAGACTTTACCTTGTATGTGACTTATGTGTGGTTTCCAACTTAATTTACTGTCAATGGTGACTCCTAAGAATTTAATTTCTGATACTGTATCTAAGACTACACCGTGTACAATTACTGGGTCTAGTTTTCCATTATAATTACCAAAGAACATTACTTTTGTTTTATTTAAGTTGAGGGACAATTTGTTAATGTCCATCCATGTTTTTAATTTCCTTAGTTCACAGTTTAAATTAGCTACTAAATTACTATAATTGTCATTAGAATAGAAAATGTTTGTGTCATCTGCGAAAATGACTAATTTTAATAATTTTGACACATTAAAAATGTCATTAATGTATAAATTGAACAACTTTGGGCCTAAGACAGATCCCTGTGGGACCCCACAACCAATGTCCAAATATCCTGATGTAAATTCCCCCATCTTCACATACTGTTGTCTCCCAGTTAAATAGCTTTGAATCCAAAGCTATTTAACTGTATATAATATAATTAAGAACTTTTATTTTTAACTGAAACATAATATTTTACAATATGTGACCCGCCATGGATTCCAAAGACACAAGTCGGCAGCTCGTGTCTCGAGAAAAACGCAAACAAAGATTTTTTTGGGGAAATTGGTGATTTTCACTTTTGTGCAGATTCGTTCAGTTGAAGTCACGAAGTAGCCTCTCCATGTTTAAGCTAGCAGTATTAGTATATTTAAAAGCGTAAACTTTTAGGTTCAAAATGACTAGTTTGAGGTGGGTTTCGGAGCGTGCAGTAGGGCGTGACTTTGTCTGTGTTTATTTACATATTGAGTAAACACCGCGGAGGAGGAGAAGCAGAGCTGCTTTCAGTTGTGTTGTTGACACATGCTTTAGCAAACAAATGCCACGCAAAAAGGCTGTTTTATACATAAGCCTATTGTCGATCAGTTTACAGGTTGAAAAAGTCTTGTTTTGTCAGAGAAATAGCGCATGCCGTGGGGGCGTGTCATTGTGCGTGTGTGGCTTCAGGACTCTAAGTTTCCCCTGTGTGGCTCCAATGGCCGCTGACTGCTCTGCTTTGTGACTACGACACTGGAGGCCACCATTGCTCCGCTATTGCTGTAGTACCTCCATATGGCTGCTATTCCCCCATTGGAATGCATTGGACTTTAGACACGTTAAAAACAACTTTAATGCCCGGTGCCTAATGTTTTAGAAGTGGCTAGAGCTAGATATTCCTCCAGTGATTACGCTGGGTTAAAAACAATCTGGGGCACCGGGCTGGTTATGGTAGCATAAATTTTAGAAATCTCCTACTTAACGGGGGTCTGACTGTTGGCATTGGAGCTGCGTGAGCTACACGTCACGCAAGGGCCGAGTCTACAGTGAAGCTCCCGCCCTTATGCCCTTATTAGGAACATGCTTCGTCAGAGCTGGGGAGGAGGAGCCTGTAAATCCGCCATGATTTCCCCTCGAACGTGGTCATTGTGGTAAACGGGGAGGAGTGAGGAATGACGGTCTATTAATAATATGTCTATGAGTGGCTCTCAGACTCAGACATGGATCTACTATAATATCAGAGGCTGGCGCTACTTGCGCTTTAAACTGGATTTACTACGAGTTTTTCTGAGCAAAAGGCAAAGGTTACTTCAGACGGGTGAGTGAAAGATTGTTATTTTTTATCGCTGGTGTGGTGGCCGCCGTGCCCATGTGTGCTGTGCTATTGTTAGCTAACATGCCGGTGTGACAGATCAACGTAGGGATCAGATCAACGTAGGGAAAACAAAGCGGAAGTGCCAAACCAGGAAATCAACGAATAATTCCCTTGGAATCATCCCATCGGAGTAACTTTGCTTGTGGTTCTTAGACCAAGGCATCATCCACTTTACACCGATGAAGAACAAAGGACCTAGCTGTTTAGAGTTTCTCCACGACACTTTGTGTGGACTATGTGGTTGAGCCACCCGAACAGTGTACCACACGCATGGAAATGTGTAAACAATCCTTCGGATGGGCAGTATAAGGGCTTCTTGATATAGTAAGCAAGTTCAAATTGTTATTATTACACCATACTTAATGAACAAGTTACACCAATATGAGGATGAAAAATGACATGCTCAAGCTATGTGTTTACGTGTTACACTGAAAAAAGTGAAACATCAGTGCAATTCATTCAAAATACATATTTACATTGGTCCAATCGAAAATTGTGATTTTCTGTTTATACCTTTTGTTATCACTTTGCCTCAAAGTAAGTGTTCGACTCTCTAGACAAACTTTAAAACATTACTTTTAGTTGAGTGGTAATTCAAGGTTAAAACAAAGTTCTGGGTTGTCACATGATCATGTGACGTCATTACGTCTCGGTACGTCTCGGTCCGTGAAAATTTCTGCTGTCCGCCATTACCTCGCTTCGCATGCAGAAGAACCATCCCCACGCGACGAAACAAGGTAAGAGTTTGAATTTGTTTTGCTTGGTGGCAATACATCTGTTTTTGAGTAAATTAACATTAAGTCAAAGAACCGGGAACTACTTTGCAGACGTCGGGGTGTCTGTGTTGGAGTTAAGAAATAGGAACTTGTTAAAATTGTCATGTCGAATTTTTTGCTAATAGCATTATGTGGTCACGTAAGTTAAAAAAAAAAACAAAGTCATAATTCGTGTCTATATCGCGCTTAATTTAAATGAAGTGTCCCACCGGTGTCTGGACACGTTTAATCGATAGCAGAGTCGCTGCTAGCCCCTAAGACATAGAGCTGCAGCCGAGCCAAAGTTAGGCGGGATGAGCGAGCGGTGCTTCGGGGACAGACTTTACGCGTGCTTTTCACCAAAGAACTATATTGAGCCCGTACTCGTGAGCTTGTTGCGGACCAAGACTGGCGTGTGGTAAGTTGAGGAGGGGTATGATATGCTCGATGGCATGGAAAGGACCGGGCTCTCTGTGTGTTTAATGCGTGAATGTGATTGTACTGCGATGGGAGGAAAGCGTGGGGGGGATGAGACGAACGAAGGAGCACGCGCTTTTGAACCAGATCGGTGAACGCCACGTTTCGGACATGCAGCACCTAACGCATCAGGTCTCTGGCTGGGCTGATAAAGACAATCCTCCTCGAGATTTACTATTATGTGCGTAGGTTTGGCTCGGGCACATGCATGCAGGCATTCGTTAACCTGGCCCCTCATCATGCTGGAATTTATATAAAATAGCCTATGTCAATCGTTTATGCTACGTTTGTGCTCTAAAATCGTCGTTTGTGCAGTTATCGTTTTGAAGATATTAATGATTGTTTTATTGGTCAGATCTGAGGTCCCCTGCCCGTTTTAAAGCACCAAAACAGCTAAAAATGGTGTCAACCATTTGGGTTCGTTTCCCTACTGGACGGGGCCTTTCTGTGTGGAGTTTGCATGTTCTTCCCATGTCTGCGTAGGTTTCCTCCAGGTACTCTGGTTTCCCCTACCACAAAAAATATGTACAATAGTTTCCCTCTGGGACCAGGACTCTCCTGTAAAAGACATTTTTAATCTCAGTGGGACTTGCCTGGTTAAATAAAGATAAAATTAAAAAATACATAAATTTTATTCAGTGTCCGTTTTGCCACAATGGCTATATTTTCTGTTTAAAACCTTCTAATGTTAACTTGCTGTATAGGCCTACTAAAAAGTCCTAAAAATGCATGTCTTGTCCTTTTGTATTTACAGGTGTCCTCTTTCTTGAATCATTCACCGCTGCATTTGGTAAGTGATCCACACATGCACACCAGGCAGTGAAAATTATATGTATGAATATAGTAATTGTGCCTTTCACTGTATTCCGCTTTACAAACTAGTGTCACAAGCTTCTCAAAGCGCTACAGTGTAGTCATTATTCTTTCAGTTCATACTCAGTGATGATAAGCTACTATTGTAGCCACAGTTGCCCAGGGGCAGACTGACCGAAGCGAGGCTGCCATTCTGCGCAATCGGTCCCTCCAGCCATCACCAACCACTCACACACACTACATTCATACAGGCAGGCAGTGGGTGAGGCGTCTTACCCGAGGACACGCCGATTATGAATAACTAAACTGATAGAGAAATCCATCGCACAAGTTAGAGGTTTACACACACTATATAACCATAAAATGAAATTAATATCTAGACAGTTTAATGCAGTGGTTCTCAACCTGGGGGTCGGGACCGTGAGACAAATTTGGGGAGTCGCCAGATCATGTAAATAAAAATGATATATTTATCATTTTATTGGAGCATGTGTGTTATTTTACCCACGTGCCATCATTTGTTCTTAATTTGATTAATTGTATTTAGCCATTGTTTTTCCCCCCTAGTTTTTTAAGAATTATACAGGCTAATGTGTGTCCCTGTCTCCCAGGGTGTGACCTGGACGGGGGTCACGAGCCCAGTTAACTGTTATAATGGGGGTCGTTGCTCCAAAAGGTTGAGAACCAGTGGTTTAATGAATGTTGTCTTCCTGCTAAAGAAGTAACCACCAATAGGCATAAATAAACTAAAATGCAAAAGTATGATTTTGCATTGTGAAAATTGCTTTAAGCAGCAAATGCCTAACGTGGACCTTTTTGTATGTTTGTTTCTTAGTTTTCCGGTGAATGTGGAAATGCAAAGACTGTGGTACTTCTGTTTCACGAAGATCTGAACTTCTTAAACATTATAAGCTTCAGCACCAGACACTATGGTGTAAACTGGAAAATGAGAGACTGTCACTTTTAACAGAAGTAATGAAACGAGACAATTGTGCAGTGGTAAAGGACAAAATGGCCAAAACCTTTTCACTGCGAAGACAAGAAATTGTGGAAAAGGAATTGGGAGTGGAAGAATTGAAGGAACGATGGCCTGCATTGTTCTCAGAGAATGAGGTATGTAATATTTTTGAACTATACAAGTAATGGCCTGTAATGTAAAGGATACTAATTGCCAATTATAAGAAATCTGCTATGAAATAATTACAAATTTGTTCAAAATGCTTGTTTTAAGAGTCTCTCACATAGTTGTCACGTAATCATTCTTTTTGTTTTATTTATTTCATATTTTTAAGGTCAACGCAGAATTTCTCAGGATTACAACTGTTCCACTTCAGACAAGATACCTGGCTTCTTTGGACAAGCACCACAGCAAGCTGATCGAGCTCATCAGAAGGAAGGGAGGAGTTATCAGAGAGAAGACCCAGAAGATCCTTCAAGTTCTTGATCTGGTATGTACTCAGGTTCGGGTGTGTGTGTGTGTGTGCGTGTGTGTGTGTGTGTATATAGAGATCTACATACACGCTCAAAAGTTTACATAACCTGGCAGGATTTTTGACAATTTTTTTGGGACAATTTTCAAAGAATATGAAAGATAACACTTTTTTTTTTTAATTTTAAAACATTTTTTTTACTTTACTCATAGTAGTTTGCTCTTTTTAAATCATTATGAAAAAAGTACCAAAATGACCTGATCAAATGTTTACATACCCAGGTTCTGTGTATTACCCCTCAATGACAGATTGGAGTCTTTTGTGGTAGTTGTGGAGAAGGTTCTGTATATAATCTAATGGTAAAGCGGACCATTGTTCTTGAGCATAAACTTTGGATCGTCATTTTGGTACTTTTTTCATAATAATTTAAAAAGAGCAAACTCCGTGTCTTCACCATAAATGGCTTCACACAACCACTAACTATGAGTGAAAAAAACATTGTTTTATCTTTCATATTTTTTGAAAAAGTAAAAAAAAAAATCAAAAATTCTGCCAACTGCCTATCCTTTTAATTATTCTGAATTGGTTACCATTGTGGTTTGAAATTAGTTTTAAGAATAGATTTAAAAATTGAGTGCCATTCTACTGGAAATGGTAATGCACTCCAACTCAGTTAATGTGGCGGACATCTTGTCAATGGATGATTAGCTGGATTCTTATTTTAAATAATTTAAGAAGAGTGACAGAAAGGTCAACGAATGAAGGCCAAAGAAGAAATCCAGTGGTAATGCTGGAGTCCTAACAACAGGGAAGGGCATCTGTCTTTATCAGGACATAATTCTACAAAATTACACTGAACATGAATATTAACCTCCAAAAACCCTGCACTGGGCTCCGCATTAAACGGTATCCTTCTGTCAAACTTCGAAATATCTTTTTAAAGATATTTTCCTATTAGTATTGTTAGATCGGGCACATACACATAAAGTCAAATAAGTCCAAGAAAAAATTATAAGAAGTTTCCTATTAGTTTATGAGAGTTGGGAGAGACCGCCCCACTAAGAGAACGGGAGAACAGCTACTCACAACATGGCCGCCAAAGCTTGCCATTTCTCCAATGGATTACTATGGGGAGGTCTTACCTATAGTTTTATTAAAGATCTTTGAACCCCTCCCTTTCTGAGAAAATGAGTAGCCATGACAATCTGATGTAGAGCTGTTGGTGTGGAGCAAAACATAAAGACCAATTTCTCCATGATGTCAGAGTGTGAATATTTTTGCTCAAAGTCGATACAAGAGTTGCTCTTCTAGCATCTAATGCACACTGACAACAAAGACAACAAATGTTCTTTTTGAGCAATATAATGTCTGTCGCCAAAATGTGATTCCTGCTGCGAGACTGTGATTTCTGCTGTTCATTCTGCCTAAATAGCTTTTATCATATTAAGTTACTGACAAAATGCAAAGCTATTGATAAAATCTTTTTATCAATAGCCTTGTTTTCTTTAAACAAACTTCCTGAAAGGGGCAGCATTTCCATGAAGCCATAGCGCCAGAAATTAAGTAATATTTCAGTGCAAATGCGAACTTTGTTGTGCTAAAGGTAACATCTTATCATTATATCTACTATAGTTGAGCAAAAGGCCACCATTTTTCCATACTGAGATGTGTTCTTAGCTTAGACGAGTTGGTGCGTGCGCTCAGTGCTAGCATTTAGCCTCTCCCAGCATATTCCTAACAATGTCTTTGGTCTTTTTGTGTGACTGAGCGCACGCACCAAGACCAGAAAGGTACATATCAACTTGTCTAAGCTCAGGTAAAAACATTTCTCAGTACTTACTTATCATGCGACCTTTGTACTCTATAAGATCTCAGGTAAAGACCTGAATGTGATTACAATTACTGTAACCCTGTCCAAAACAAAACAATTAACATTTTTATCTTATTTTGCAGCAGTTTCATTGTTGTAATAAAAAGCCACATGTGTATTGTTGTAAATATCTTCAAATGGTAACAGGGATACAATTTTAGTTAATTTTCTTGCACATTCCAATCCCGTCTAGAGAATCAGAATCAGTCCAAAATAAGTACATGCATGTGGTCACAGTCTGGCAGCTGCAGCATGCTGACATTGGCAAACGGCACGTGCATGTGTGAGCTGGCACTTGCCAAGGTGGGCACATGTGGCTGTGGTACCTGGCACACTCATCCCCAGGGCTAAAAGCTGCTTGCAGGTGGAGACTTAAGAAGACTACACAGAGCATGGACCAAGGGCATGGACAGTGATGCTGAGAGAGGGGTGGCAGAATGCATGGGACACATTGCCACCTTGCCCATGTGGAAGCAAAAGAAAATGTTGCTGGGGAAGTGCTAATTTGGTCATATTTTGACGAGAATTATATAAAAAAAAAAACATGTACCAGGATGAATGAGAGTGTGTTTGAGAGTGCACATGGGGGATGACGTATGGAAATTAGCCAAGGCCGGTCCGGTGTGGCTTGTTCATCATGCACCCTACCAAATACACCAATAAACCAAAACCAAGTCAGCAGGGCATTTTACTTAGAATTTATTGTATAACTGTCACCTTTACACGTCACACATTACCAAGAAACTCCCAGCTTAATCTCATATTAAAAAAAAGATTTATGGAACTGTCTGTGTCCTTTATGTGGGTACATGAGAAACTGGTTTCATCAGAGTAACTCGTAGCTTGTCTTTCATCAGGTTGTCCAGAGGGATGAAGCTGAGACGGAGCTTGCAAGTTCCACAATGGCTGTGTTCGTCATCAGGGAAGAGGATGATTCTCTCCAACCACCACATGACATTGGTATAATCATCGAAGGTGTGAAAGTCCTGAACAGGTTACCATCAGTCGCACATGCATGTGCAATGTTATTTGGCCTGATTTATGTGCTGAACCTAAGCTATCCAGGTGAGCTGAAACACACTGCACTACAAAAGTTATTTATGGAGATTGAACCAAAGAAAATGACGCGCAAAGTGCTCAGCCTCAGTGTTAAGCTGTGAAAGTAAAGTTGCCAAGAGAAATACATTTGGATACATTTTGTTTGGTTCTGTTTTAGAGCATGTATTCAAATACATTGCAGGTTAAAGAAATCACTGTTCATTGAAAAACATTTTAAACCGATGTTCATTCCCAATTTTCAATTTATTGTGAACATGTTTTGTGGTATAGATATTTGGGCACTAATATATATATTTTTTGTTCGATCGCACAACAATTCAATATCTTAGATCTCTTGATTTCAAATTTGCAGTCATTTATACAGTTATGGTTGGACATAATTAACATATTGGCACAGTTTTACAGTTATTAAAAGCTATTGCAATACATTACTCAAGTATTACATATTTTACTACTTCATTGATTGGTAATGTGTTCAATATTAATGCGGGACTATGTAAGCACTTTTTTGTTTTATTGCTAATCTAGCCAAGTTTGTACAGTGGAGAAACTGTATTGCACTTAATTGCTGTTAATCTCAGGTTTAAAAAAAAAAGTTCAAACCATTACTGTCAAAGCTGCCGATGTTGCATGGTTTGCAAACATTTTTTAAAAGATATGTAAATGACAATAATTGAGTTCATACTTGCTGAATTGCAAGTGAAGCTTGAATAAGCATCCAATAAATTTCAGTCCTTTTTTGAAGTAAATTTTTGTGTCTTTATTTATGGAAAATGATCTATAGACCGTATCAAGTTATTTTCAGTTTTATCCGAAGTACAACAAAACTTGAATATTGGAGCAACTTTGGCTTTTTTATTGACACATTTTTATATTGACCTAAATTGATTGACTTTGTTATAATTAAAATTTATAGTTTGTGCTGAGTAAGAAATTCTATTTGAACAAAACCAATCTAATTACTTGTAACAAAATTACATCAATTTGATTAGTTTTATCCAAAGTAAAAATTCAATTTATTTTTTTGAAACTGAAAATATTAGTTATTCCGAAATGAAAACAATAATTTGAAACAAAGCAAAATAATTGATTTGAGTGAAGATACATTTTAGTGCCGATAAAAATTAAAATTTTGATTGGCATAAAGTAAAAATGTTTAATTTCAGCCAAATAAAAAAAAATGATTTGAGATGAATTGTATGTAACAAAATTCAAT
Source organism: Neogobius melanostomus (assembly GCA_007210695.1). Classification (NCBI taxonomy): domain Eukaryota; kingdom Metazoa; phylum Chordata; class Actinopteri; order Gobiiformes; family Gobiidae; genus Neogobius; species Neogobius melanostomus. The sequence goes on along the minus strand of VHKM01000204.1, from coordinate 169,979 downwards.
GTATTTAATTAGTTTATTTCAAAGTAAAAACTTAACTTGGATGTAATTGTAAATGTTAAGTTTTTCTAAATTAAAAACACTAGGTTGTATGAAAGGAAAAAAATTACAAAAGTTCTTTGTAACAAATTATATTATTACTTTGGGTAAAGGTACAACATTGAGTTGGAATGAATTATTTTTTGGTTTGACAGTAAATCAAAATTTATGGTTTTAATTAAATCATAAATACAATTTGAGAAAAACTAAAAAAATTAGCTGTAACAAATTACATCAATTTTTTTAAAGTGCAACTAAACCCCAAATCCACTTTTTTTTTACTGATAAGCTGCCTAAATGGGTGTCAAATAGAGTTGTCTACATGTCCCAGTCAATATTTTGACATTTTGTGCAAAATTAGTTTTGGACCTCTTTTGGGTCCAAAACTGAGCGGTTACTGCCCTCTTCAGGTTAAAAACATTCAACCAAAGTGGAATTATGTGATTGGCCAATGACCTTACCCATGCAACGTCACGGTACCAGAGAACGTCATCACTGCAGCCGTATATAACCCCAACTCCCTCCCGCATACGCCTCCATAGCGAGTTGGAGTTGGATTCATAGCGAGCGAGCGAGTTGTGCAGCTACAAGCGATCGCTTGCAAGCAGGCCGCTGTCACTGACAGCCCCAGACATCGCCCCCCCAACCCCCCCGTCTCCCCCAAGGCCTCCCGGCACGCCTCTTTCGCAGAGTTTTTTGAATTTTGGGTATGGGTGGAGTTAAGCCTCTGTCTTGCCCTTTAGTTCCCCTTTAAGTTAATCCAAAGTATCATTTTTTTCAGTGTATGATAAACACAGGCCTCAACACATCCATGTCACGTGTCACAACATTGCTTGTGTTGAATGGGTTGAATGCTAGTAGTCTACAAGAAACGAGCTAACATGACTGTTCTTCAAATCGCTAATATCAGTCAAAGCACTTTAGAGGTAGGTTAAAGGAATATGCAGTCAATCTCCAAAAACAGGGCCTACATTTCATTGACCAACATGATATAGGCCACATCGAACATTAGTGAGATGGTGCTAGACTAGCTATATATCTGTAAAACACCACACATATCCTATGGATATTGCACAAGGCATAGACTTAGGCTTCTACATGATGGGATTAAGTGACTTTATCTAACATGAGCTTTGTGCGTAAATGATACGCGGCACGGTAGTACAGTGGTTAGCGCTCGTGCTTCACAGCTAGAAGGTCCGGGTTCGATTCCCACCTGGACGGGGCCTTTCTGTGTGGAGTTTGCATGTTCTCCCCGTGTCTGCGTAGGTTTCCTCCGGGTACTCCGGTTTCCCCTACCACTAAAAACATGTTCAATAGGCCAGGATGAATGAGAGTGTGTTTGAGAGTGCGCATGGGGGACGACGGATGGAAATTAGCCCAAGGCTACAATCCGGTGTGGCTTGTTCATTAACTTGCACTGTCCCTACCAAATAAACCAATAAATAAAAATAAATACACCGATATGCCTTGTAGCCCATTAGGCCATTATAGACATCAAGGCGTTATAGTTGTCAACCATTATTTTGAGTGTCACTCAAAACTGTGATTTTTTTTATCTCAATTAGTTTTTCTTCCTGGTGAAATAAACGTTTGAATGAATGAATGTTCATATATTTTTTTCTCGTTTCAGACGACTACATAATGCTGCTATCTGCTTTGAGGAAATGTAGAGACATCATTACCTGTGCAACCCTACAGCATTTTGAATATTTGGACATTGGATAACGTTTGTGTAATTTCCATTGGTAAACATCTTGACTCCTGCCATCAAAGACTGAATAAAAATGGCTCTTGCATTGTGTAACTGTACACATATTTTTGTAACATGATTTTGGCCTAATAAAAGCACCGGAAAAGAATGCTGCCAATTGTTGTTCCATGGGTCATACAAATTGAGTATTAATTGAGCTACCAAGAAAAAGCAAGGACAGCCTGTGTTTTGTCATTTTGTGTCACTATAACAAGTGCAATCATTGCGTGGTGGTAAAGTATGGATAGCCAAAGAAGAAACTTGTAGATTTCCACAAGGTACCAATTTATTTAGGACTGACCTATGGCAAATTAATGAGGCACCACCTTGGTGTGTGTGTGTGTGTGTGTGTGGGGGGGGGGGGGGGGGATAATTAAATTACCATTGGCTCACCCTCATAGCCGAATTGATCCAATCAGGCTCAAGGCTTGCCCTTAGAGTTTTCATTTTGGTAGGCCACGTAAAAGTCACTTTTCACTGTTCTTATGGTATAACGCCACAAGGTGGTGCCTCATTAATGTGCCATAGGTCAGTCCTAAATAATTTGGTACCTTGTGGAAATCTACAAGTTTTTTCTTTGGCTATCCATACTTTACCACCACGCGTTGTAGCCTATATCGCACTGGCGCTTAGCACCTACACACATTCCTAGTTTGTGAATACCACTTTGGCAATATATCCTGGTATCATCATTTTCACTGTGGTGTGGAATTTACAACTTCTTGTAATTTTGATCGGGGCTACCCAATGATTGCACTTGTTATAGTGACACAAAATGACAAAACACAGGCTGTCCTTGCTTTTTCTTGGTAGCTTATGAATCCAGCCAGTAGATGTTTGTTTTAATACTCAATTTGTATGACCCATGGAACAACAATTGGCAGCATTCTTTCCGGTGCTTTTATTAGGCCAAAATCATGTTACAAAAATATGTGTACAGTTACACAATGCAAGAGCCATTTTATTCAGTCTTTGATGGCAGGAGTCAAGATGTGTGCCACTGGAAATTATACAAACGTTATCCAATGTCCAAATATTCGAAATGCTGTAGGGTTGCACAGGTAATGATGTCTCTGCATTTCCTCAAAGCAGATAGCAGCATTATGTAGTCGTCTGAAACGAGAAAAAAATATATGAACATTCATTCATTCAAACGTTTATTTCACCAGGAAGAAAAACTAATTGAGATAAAAAATCACAGTTTTGAGTGACACTCAAAATAATGGTTGACAACTGTAACGCCTTGATGTGGTCTATAATGGCCTAATGGGCTACAAGGCATATCGGTGTATCATTTACGCACAAAGCTCATGTTAGATAAAGTCACTTAATCCCATCATGTAGAAACCTAAGTCTATGCCTTGTGCAATATCCATAGGATATGTGTGGTGTTTTACAGATATATAGCTAGTCTAGCACCATCTCACTAATGCTCGATGTGGCCTATATCATGTTGGTCAATGAAATGTAGGCTCTGTTTTTGGAGATTGACTGCATATACCTTTAACCTACCTCTAAAGTGCTTTGACTGATATTAGCGATTTGAAGAACAGTCATGTTAGCTCGTTTCTTTGTAGACTACTAGCATTCAACCCATTCAACACAAGCAATGTTGTGACACGTGACATGGATGTGTTGATGCCTGTGTTTATCATAACACGTAAACATATAGCTTGAGCATGTCATTTTTCATCCTCATATTGGTGTAACTTGTTCATTAAGTATGGTGTAATAATAACAATTTGAACTTGCTTACTATATCAAGAAGCCCTTATACTGCCCATCCGAAGGATTGTTTACACATTTCCATGCGTGTGGTAGCCTACACTGTTCGGGTGGCTCAACCAAATAGTCCACACAAAGCGTCGTGGAGAAACTCTAAACAGGTCCTTTGTTCTTCATCGGTGTAAAGTGGATGATGCCTTGGTCTAAGAACCACAAGCAAAGTTACTCCGATGGGATGATTCCAAGGGAATTATTCGTTGATTTCCTGGTTTGGTGCGCGTCGCGCACTTCCGCTTTGTTTTCCCTACGTTGATCTGATCCCTACGTTGATCTGTCACACCGGTGTTAGCATGCGAGACAATGATCTAGTCACGAGGAATTAACCTGCTATTTACACAAAATCAAGATCTCTACAAACTTAAACTACTCCATAAATGTAGTCAGTGCATCCCTAGCTTTCAGCCACTTCTTATTTGAGAGAGATCCGCTTCATATTTTCGGTTTTATGGCCAGATAAAGTTACGATGGTTTTTTGTTGTGAAATAAACAATCTGGAACCGCGCGCGGCGATACGTCGCGATGTCGGCCTTTTCTCTCCTGTATGTGCATTACTAAAGTATAGGCCGTGAGACGGAGGGTCAATCGGTACCATTTTGAGGGATTAAACCACATGGTGATTTTTGTGTAGATATATGACCCTGTGTTTGGAAAATGTGTGATAGCATTAGATTCAAGGTAGTTTTTGGATATGGTGGATGATTTTCAAATATCACAAGAAAAAGGGTTAAGTGAACTCTGACTTGGTGGCATTTTACAATAATGTCTGTCTAATGCCCGAGATTTGCCATATATGTTGCTTTATTAAAGAAGTATTAATGAAACAGAGTTTTCTTAAAGGGTTCCAACCCGACATTATGTGCCTTTGGGAACAAGTAAGCGGTAGGGTCCATGCATACATTAAATCATAGCGTTGTCAGAAGATAAATAATTTTTAGTCTGGTCTTGAGAAAGTTTGGATCATGAGCAAAAGCATATATTTACAACAAATTTAACAGGAATTAAATGAACCTTTTAAGGTAAATGGCAAATGGTCTCAACTTATACAGCGCTTTTCTACATTCCTCAGGCCCAAAGCGTTTTACAGCAAGGAACTAGTCACCATTCACTCATACAACAGTGTACACAGACACTGTAGGCAAGGAGAGTGAAGTGTCTTGTCCAAGGACACAGCAACAGTGTTCTTCAGGGGCTGGGATTCGAACCCCTGACCTTCCGATCATGAGACAACCCACTCTAATAGCTATGCCATTGTTTTACACAAAGAATGCAATTCATGCTACTTAACCCATTACAAAAGGTACATTTTCACCCACTGTACTTATTTACTCTTTGATTTGTGGTTATACATCTGTCACATCTAGTATAGGAATGACTCCTCATGTCCACTTCATCATCACTTTCATCAGTTTCTAAAACATGTTTGATTCTGAATATCTGGCTCATATCCGTGCACTTGAGGCTATTTGCATTTGTAGTGGACAAAGTGTCTTGGACAGTTGTAGGCCAATAAATCTAACTGAGCTTCATGTGCTGGTTGGCTAGCCATCCACTGAACTACCAGCTGGTCAACTCATCGATCTTCAATCCATGACCAACACGGCTAGGCGCTTGAGGGTCCCTTGCCTCTCCTCCATAATACAGCCTGGTAGTTAGCTCTTTGGGCATGCTTCACTAAGCAGTCTCGGCATGGTGGAAGCTGATGGCTTTCTATCTCACCCCTCATAGCACAAAAGTGTTTCTTTTTTGTACAAAGGTGCCCAAATTGTGTCATGGAAAGCAAGGGACATGACCAAAACATTTGTGTCCTCCGAGCAGGTAACAACAACAGCATTATACCCCTCTTCAACTGCATGGGTGGCATGGAAAAGAATACGACCATCAGCTTCTTCTTGTTGGCACTGGAGACTTGGGAATAACTCACTGCCCTGAGCTGTGATTCTAAAGCACTCATCACCGACAGTTGCAAAAAGAGTTTTCTCTATGAGCAGTTCCCTGCATTTGGACTAACTCCACTCCTTCACTCAGAATAAGATTAGGTTCGGCTGGGTTTAGTTTAGCTTATTGGGTAGGGACAGTGCAAGTTAATGAACAAGCCACACCGGATTGTAGCCTTGGGCTAATTTCCATCCGTCGTCCCCATGCGCACTCTCAAACACACTCTCATTCATCCTGGCCTATTGTACATGTTTTTAGTCGTAGGGGAAACCGGAGTACCCGGAGGAAACCTACGCAGACACGGGGAGAACATGCAAACTCCACACAGAAAGGCCCCGGCCTTGGTGGGAATCGAACCCGGGACCTTCTAGCTGTGAAGCGAGAGCACTAACCGCTGCGCTACCGTGCCGCCCGCTACTGGCTGCTCTGTCCACACTGACTCAGTGCCATTGAAAAGACTTGGCAACATCTCTAAAGGTAGCTTCAACACCTTTTATAACATGAAGACAGATATCGAGCGTTGTTCACATCGTCATAGGTGAAACACCATGGTAGGAGTAGGAGAAGATGTCAAAAGTCCAAATTCCTTCACGTGAGGATTGTTAAAAGACCAAGGACATCCTCCACAAATTCCAGATATGCTATCCAGCAAGCTGAGAGATCTCCATTGCTATGGCGGAGGTCTAGAACACCTCCAGATAAAAGTGGCCTGTTCAAAACTGAATGTCAAACAACTGGCCAAAGCAACCGCCTGCGCTAAAAAGGAGTTGACCTCACACATTTTTTTCAAAATTGCTAGTCTGGTCTCAAACTGATTAGTGAATTCTGACCAGTCTCATCATGGCTTCATAAATGCACTTGTGTACTCTGCACGGGAATAGTGTTTCCCATCCATCACCCCACTTATGGGTCCCTCAGCAACTATGCCAGCTTCAATGCAAACATCCCTCAGCCCACCATCCTGAAATCTCCTCCCAAGAATAGACAATGCATTGCAGATAGTATGAATTGTCAATCAATCCATGGTTTTGTATAGCCCAATATCACAACCGGATTTGCCTCACAGGGCTGCACTAAACATTAAGGCAATTAAACAAAACAGTAAATAAGACAATGTAAAGTCCAGGCAAGTGAAGTATCCACGCAAACATAAACATGATGTCCAATTAAATGTCAGCAGCAGGTGATGAGGAGCAGCGTGAGTGTCCCCTGTCCATAGACTCTCCAGCACGGCGAGGAAAAACTTAAAAACCCAGGGGAGAAAAGAGAAACCACAGAAGGAGAGATCCAGACTATAGAGACCCAGGGCCGAAGGAATCCCTCAGCAGAGGAGCCAAGATCACAGCAGACGTCTCACAGACCACAGAATTGTTCTTTTTGCATCCAAGCAATTTTGGCCACATAAAGGGCTTTGTCCTAGACTCTAGGACAACTACCACTGAATCCAGATGCAACTCTTCACAAATGAGGTCAGACTGCTTAAAGATCTCATACACAGTGCTCTTCAGTAGCTGGCACATTTATTGTGGTAAGGTGCTACTACACCCTCTCAGATTTCTACTTTTTCATAGATTATTTTATCACGGATTTCTAAAGGATTATCTTATTTTATGTTGAAACCAGTCCAGCTTGGGACAATTTGATGTTCAGCTTGTGGCTGCCTCATAAGGATCCACATCATGTTTTGCACTGAGGAAGTCTGGCTCGACTCTTTCATCTCTTGGGCATGGTCATTCCATTCCATGAGTGGATGTGGTCCAACACGTGCTCCAGCCACATAAGCATCTAAAGTAGTATGTTCAGGCTCAATTGAAATCTACTGTAGCTTTTCAACTCATGGAAGTTCAGCACTGGGCAGGTGAGGACCCCATACACCTTTGCCTATACTGCTATGCCATTAACCATGTGTGATGTCTCCTTTCCAGTGATTGTCTCCTCTAGTCGATCAATATCTGCTGCCCCATGCTGGATTGGTGAAGATATGTGCCTTAATGGATGCTGGAATCACTGCCTTTGGATTAAGTCCTGCTGCTAGTATTTGTAAGCACAAGGCAAAATCGTATAGAATAACATGAAAAAAATCCAAATTAGAAAAAACATGGGATCAGATAATATCATATCATGTCACCATACACTATGCTCAGTTGAACGATTTTCACGATTTTCAACATAACGTTTCTCAGCCCCCCAGCGACCTAGAAAGGTGGTTGACACATCATATTAAAGCCCAGACATTGCTCTTTTCAATGGTGACAATTTTGTGACAACACAAGTCTCCATCACAACCTGTTTCAGAGATATACAACCATTCACCTAATCGATCTGGTAGAGTTAACGTTTTTTAAGATTACACAGCAAATTATAATGATGGACAGGCCATTACCTACTCAGTTTCTCTGAAAAGCCAATGAATGTTGGTTCTGTTATTGATGGTCTGCAAGATCCTGCATTTTGCAAAAGAAGAGAACAACCACTTGGATTATAGAGGCATTTTTATCTCTAGTAGTCACTGAACACCGTATATTGAGATGGGATGATAAAAGTGTTGATTTCTCATGAAAACTACCATGGATCGGATGCTATCACACATTTTCCAACACTAGAGATATGTACCTTCATGAAAATCAAAAGGAAATTTAATCCCTCAAAATGGTACCGGTAGCCCAAATTTGGGGTCCGTCTCATGGCCTAGTAGTACAGGAGTCTTTTCTAAAGTTTATAACTTCAGTTATGTCTGGAGTCTGTAACTCTCTCTCAGCCTGAGAGTGGAGCTGACACAGGGAGGGACTGGGGGGAACGCGCACTGCGCAGCAGCATTTTCACTGTCACATGTCATGTTTACAACCATAAACATAAAGATTTTATTTTGAATTTTTTACTGAAAGTTCACACACAAGTAACAGACAACTGTGAAGTGAAAGCAAAACGATACATGCTTCTGTTATTTTTGAATGTGGGGAGAGCAGAGTGGTGAGAATAGCCCAAAACTTTGGAGAGGTTTTTCAGGCCTTTGGGCTTTTTGGAGTTGTTAACTTCAAATCACCGCTACGCCTCCAAATATTATCAGATTTCCATGTGTTACACATCGTTGGAAAGCTTGGAGACTACACTTTAATAATCTGTGAACATCTCAAAATCCCCAAAATCGACTTGTGTCTTTCATTCCTGTGGCTGGTCACATCTGTATGTGATTCTGAATGATGTTTGCTCATTAGCACAAAGAGGGAGAGATGACACAGAGCGGGACAGAGGCCAGAATGAGGACAGGACAGAAATGGAGCAAGAAATAGTCAGACAAGACCTGCCTGCTCAGTGTTTGTTTTGGTTTGGATTGGATTGGATACATTACACTGCAAAAAGTGCCTGCACTTCAATAGCCCTGCAGTTTGTTCAGTAACAGTGCAAAAAGTGTGTTCAATTGTGAAAAGGGAAAGTGTCTATAAATTGGAAGTAAAAGTATCTGGTGCAAGACTAGACTTGACTGGTGTAGTCTTGGTTGGTTTTAGACTTCATTTTGTCTGCCTTAGTTTTGGAGTAAATATGTGCAACTTTAGCTTTTTATTGATGGTTCTGATTCTGTTCTGAATTAATCCTGGTTTAGTCCTGGTTAATAACTGGCTTGATCTAATACTGTCCTGAGTGAGTCCTGGTTTAGTCCTGAGTGAGTCCTGTTACTCCTGGTTAATAACTGGCTTGATCTAATACTGTGAATCTAAAGTCTTAAGTCTAAAGTCTAAAGGAAAATAACAGAAATTCATCACAAGGATTTTTTATTCAACCAGGACTCACTCAGATATTTGGTATGTATGTGTCAAGCAGATATAGATCTATGAGTCTGAGTTTTTAAAGTATTAAAAAATATGAAAATATAGTGATTTTATGGCTGTTAAAGGTAGAGTCCCCGTTTTGGTCCTTAGGGTTCTAAGTGTGATTTTTTTGGGAAAATCTGTCACTACAGAAAAACAAAAAACCTGTAAAAAATAATTTGACCACAAAACTTTGACCCATCCCAAGGCTAATAAAAATAAACACCTCATTCAATTTGGAATATTTTATAGAAGTTATGCAATTATTTCTGCATTACAAACAGCACAACAGTGGACTTTTGTGTGCATTTTGGCCAATAAAGGGCAAGAAATCATTTAAAAAATACAAATATTTGGTATGTATGTGTCAAGCAGAAGTAGTTCTATGATTCTGAGTTTTAAAGTATTAAAAAATATGAAAGTATAGTGATTTTATGGCTGTTAAAAGTAGAGGCCACGTTTCGGGCCTTAGGGAGTTATGTGTGATTTTTTAAAGGGAGCCCTGAGGGTTAATAATCATATGAAATATAATTCAAAATAGTCCACATGGCCGTTTACATAATTTACAATAAGCTTATACTGATAATTGATTTTTATTTTATTTTTTGCAAAAAGCCCAAATAATTTATATTTGCTCTTGATTTAATTTAATCAGTGGTTGTGAGATAAGTTCTTATCTTTATCCAAAACATTCCCAAACATAAGTCTCCTAAACTAAGCCACAAACGACTCTTTACTCTTTACCAGCTGCACAGTGAGCCTGTGCAGCTGGTAAAGAGTCGTTTGTGGAGAAAGACACGTGTGAATCCAGAGGTGAGGAGTTATGATCAGTGCATCAGAGCGGGTATCAGCGAGGGAATAGTGATTAGCGTTGCCGCTAACGCAATGCTAACGGGGAAAAAGCAATAGTCCTTCGCAGTGGCAGCATTATAATAGCTGATATTTTCACAGTACATCCACGATCTACCACAAACCTTAACTAGACTGAGAAGTAAACAAAAGCACATGGCGCAGCGCACACCATATCTCGCCGCTACATTCACTATGGGCCGTGGCCATCAGCTGCATGGGCCAAAATCGTGTGCCTCCCTACATAAGCGTGGTTTTGTTGCTATCTGATCATTTGTATCCGAACCATCTGCAAATGATTGAGCCACTGTTTTTTTTACCAACCAAGGGGCTCTCCTCCGCACGCTTCACAGACATCGTTGCTTTCTCCATGTTTGTTGAAGAGTGCAGGAGTGTCTGAGGAGGGGCGGGGCCGCGGCGCTGGGAGCAGTGCAGAGAGCTCCGCTCAGCGACTTGCCTGATCCAAGTATTACAGCGCAAATTTGGACAAATCGATATATGCGATATGGTCTAATTCCATATTTCTTTTACAAATGTATCGATATATCTTAAATATCGATATATCGCCCAGCCCTAATAAATATAATAAATTAGTAAAAGTATTACCAGCTTAAAATTGGAGTGTTTTAAAATGGTGTATTATAAGAGTAAAGTGAAAATAATGTAGCCTATGTTCTAATTTTTATCATTGTATAATAGGAGATTAAAATAGAATATGCTCATCTAAAATATAGCAGATTGCACTAAATTACATCTGTGAAATTCAACATTTCCTGGGGAGGACTCCCAGACCCCCCACATAAATATAATTTCACCTTATTACTTCTAAACCCCTGGCTGCGGCCCTGCTTGCACAGACTTTTAAAAAGAAATACAATTATTAGTCCTTATTATTATTTATGAGGCTACAGTCTTGTAGGACTTATTATAAAAGTGCTCATTATTATTATTAATTTTATAGTATTTTCCTGTTTACAAAATATATGCACTGCACGACCTGCCATCGCAGGTAAATTTCAGCCCACGACCCAAAATGCTTTATGGGCTAAGCCCCTGATGATTGGAGTGTCTAGCTCCGCCCTGCTGCACTCTTACTACTCAGCTTAGTCTCATGCTCCATCCGAAACCAGTAAATTGGTAAGAGGTCTTACGCCAAACCGGATGTGCGTCAGCGTCCGCCATGATAAGATGCGTCCGAATTGGGTTATCGGTTAGGAAGGAGTTAGGGAAAGTGGCCTGTATGCTAACTATCATAGCCACTTTAGCATAGGGACCTCTGATGCTAACTCACTGGCGATTAGGAGCTATGTGCCATCCCATAAGTCACTGCGTCAATCTCCCCACCCCCCTCGCCCCCACCCTTGAGTGATTCATGCGCCACCACCAGTGGCGGACTGGCACCAAAAAGAGGCCCTGGCAATTTTAGCAGAGAGGCCACATTTGGCGGCCGCATCTCCGCTTTATTTATTTATTTAGCCTTTTTATATGGTTGTGCGCCACAAGTTGTGATGAGCGGCGAGCGAGCCGCTGGTGGTGCTGCCGCTTGCAGCCATTGCGCCAGGCGGCCGCTTCCTCGCTTTATTTAGCCTATTTATTTGTTTGTGATGCGGCCACAACAAGTGATGAGACCAGGCGGCCGCAGTGGCATTTGCCCACATTGCCCAATGGCCAGTCCGTCACTGGCCACCACTGTTGATTGACAGGTGCACATTGAATAATAAAAATAATTTAAAAAAAATAAGATTCTGCACAAGCCAAACTTTATAAAAGAGACAAAATACATGTTAGAGTCACCACAGCACAGTCACATGGTTTTAAAGAGCCTCCTCAGTAAATGGACTGAAGGCAGTTTGTGCTTTTGCTTTCATTTAGTAGAAACTTAAGCCACATGGCTAATTTGCATACTGTAGCTTTAGGAAACTGATGTTGAGATAAAATAAAGGGAAATGTGAAGAATCATTTGGATGATTCTCTTTTTTCACCTTAAATGCCTTTATTTGGACACTATTTTGTTGTTGGACAATATACAGTAGGTGGCGGTATGCGCTTTTGTTTGGCCTGCACTGAAGAAAAACAGCTGTTGGTGATGTCACTTCCCCTTCCCTGGGTAAGGACGGTCGAATTGGGCAAATGCTGCTGAAGCAGAAGTTCACTAACTGCATAGAGATCTAACAGCTGACCCCATGAAAGGTTAAGGATTAGTGGCTAGTGTTAGGACTTAGAGGCTATCATTTAAGGGTTTCGGAATCAGCCCTGGACTGTGTGGCTGCAGTGAGTGAAGGATGGAGGAGCCTCGGGTCAGGAATAAAAGGCCTATCCACCGCACTGAAGAGGAGCAGGCTGGAACACGTTTAAGTAAGAGAATTTGTATAATGCGACTGCCATAGGTACGGTGTTTTAATCATTTATATCTTTTAAAGGGAAATGGATTCCTCTGCTCTTCATCGGATTTGGCCTGTTTTGTGTTATACAAGCTCTCAACCTTTACCTCCGCATCTGTGAGTTTTAGAACAGTAAGTCATGGAAGTAACAGCAAAAAAAACAAAAAAACTGAAGCATTGACTTTCTTTCAGCAATGGAAACCAAAACCAAGAAATTCTTCAGGAAAGAGACACACTGAAGCAGAAACTGCAGGACTTGGGTGAGTCAAGTAGTTAATACAAGTAGTTCTTAACAAAAGAGTCACGGAATCATTATTTAATGGTTCTAGAAGGAAAAAAATATACAGTATTTAAAAAACGACCTCAATCTGTTAAAATAGTGGTTTTGATCATGATTTCAGGTTTGAAGTCGATGCTTAAATCAACAGTAATCTTAGTATTTGATAAGTTGATGGTCGGTCCTGAAACCGCACCAGTTGAAAACCACTGCTGCAGATTATAATTAGGCCCGAGCGGCCTGCCGTCGCAAGGGCCTATTGTAATCCATTGTAATTGTGCGCGGAGCGCACTGTACATAGGTGCGCGGAGCGCACGAAAACAGTGCGAAGCGCTGTCCCATGTCAAACGTAAACTCACCGTGTAAAACAGTGACTGCCCACAACTCTGGTGTGGCCCTTTGTACTTATTATTGCAGCTAAATGAATGGGGGTATATGGCCAACTGTCATACGAGCCCCACGGCTGCGTGGGGGTGGTTGAGAGCTTTCCAAAATGTATAATATGTTGTCGTCGCGAAAGCGACTATATTGTTTTTGCAAGAAATATTATTATTCTTCTTTCTTTCTTCGCATTAGTGTGCGGCGAAGCCGCAATCTTTACGAAGAATTTTGCGACTTATCGTAAACAACAAAGAATATTATTATTCTTTCTTTCTTTCTTTCTTCTTCTTCTGCTCTTTGAGCAGCAATTTGACCCCCTGAACATAGTCGAAACTCACCAAACTTTGCCCAAATTCAGGTCCGGTGAAAAATTAATTTAAATGTGTGTTTCGTATTTGGGAAATAAAAAATGGCGCGACAGCGCCACCTACAAAAGTGAAAATACATTGCGCCTATGGAGGAGGGGCCAACGTCAACTTTGTCATAGAGCGACGGGATTTGGTACAGACATTCGTCATGTGACGACAAACAAAAAATATTATTGTGGCCACGCCCCCTGACAAACCGGAAGTCCGCCATTTTGACAGGAAGGTGGGAAAATGCTGAGTCAGCGTTTTCGCTGACGTCGCATTTGAACGAACTCCTCCTAGGGCATTTGACCAAATGAGCTCCAAATCGCTCCAGCTCATCTCGAGATGTGGGGCATCAAAAGTTATCCAAATTTTTCGGCTAAGTTTTACGGTTTGTGTGCGGCGAAGCCGCAATCTTTACCAAGAATTTTGCGACTTATCATAAACAACAAATTGCTCCCATTCGCACAAATGAATTCCAATTAAAAATCGGAAATATACATTTTATTGACCTTTCACCCCCGAACGCAACAAATGTAAAAATGTGACATTGGGCGCGATAGCGCCCCCTCTAGGCTGAGAACAAAAATGCATTATCTGAAAAAAAATTAGTTTCTCGGAAATGGATGAAATTCGGCACAAAAATAGTTGATAGCGTCCCGATCAAAAAAGCCAATGAGACCCATACCGTATTTTGTACGGTGTTGCCATGGTGACGCCCAGGGCCCCCATGTTATCCTAATGGGACTGACACATAAATCTCACATTATACACAATCACAGCGCGTTAGCGCCCTCTGTAAGGAGCTTGTGGACAGTGGTCATGGAAGTACGGCCCGTCAGGGCCGTCCGATGCTGCTTGTGAAATAAAAAAGATTTGGTGCGCGCTAGCGCCCTCTGCAGGTTCGAGCCATTATTCACATGGAGAGGCTAAAAATGTAGTTTGCATGTTTATTGACAAGATTAATGGCACATCAGGGCAATAAAATGTAGTGGGCGCGTTAGCGCCCTCGGTACTGTTACAAAGGCGCTAAAGGAGGCACGGCCCGCGAGGGCCGTTCGATGCCGCTTGCGGCTTTAATATTCTTTCTTTCTTTCTTTCTTTCTTTCGCACCGTCGCAATTTTCACCCAGTGAACATTGACGAAAAGTCACAGATTTCGGCCCAAAATTCAAACCTGATCCGACGCAACTTTTGACTATTTCCAAATTTTGAATTTCAAAATAGTGGCGCGATAGCGCCACCTCACTTTTTTTTTAACATAGCGAGATAGGACTTGGCCAAAAATGAAGTTTGTCGTAGAATCATAAAAATCGGTACAGACGTGCATCATGACAAGTTGAGCAAAAAATATTATTGCGGCAACGCCGTCCGCCATATTGGGTGCCGGCCATTTTGGATGAAAGCCCGCGACGCGGGAATCTGCCTTTATTTTTCACTTTGTACAAAATCTATCTCCTCCTAGAGCGTTTATCGGAACGACCTAATTTTGGGTGGAAAATAATCTTGAGAAGTAGAACTTTAAAAGTTATCCAAATTACTTTTCTAAGTTTTACGGTTTTTATGCGGCGAAGCCGCAAACTGTACGAAGTATTTTGAGATTTTTCGCAAACAAAAAATGGCTCCCATTCGCACATATGAAGCCCGATTTCGCTCATTTTGTTATCAGTTGTTAAAGTCACAGTCCTAAACACTTTCATTTGGCAAAATTCAAATTGGGCGCGATAGTGCCCCTATAGGAATTATATGGAGAGTACAAATTTTAGTTTTACGAAAATTGATAAGTGGAAGCTCTGCACACCTGAGTCGGCAACGGGTGCGTTGAAGAATAGAATACTTAACTTGGAAAAAAGGCTCCCGCACACTGTCTCACTCTTTTACTTGGCTTTTATTGCAGCAACGTTTCGGTCACTCTGACCTTCATCAAACTTGAAGACAGCCCCTTCCGCTTGATCATTTATAGCTCAGGGACTGCCCCAACAGGCAATATCCAATCAGGACCAATGACATAGTACCTGATCATAGCATCCAATAATCACCAATATCACACAAAAAATCATGCCTTCACAGCACATATAATTAGGCAATTCACTTCCATAATAATTACAAAATTATGCAGATTATTTTAAAACCAAGAACTTCAAAATCTGACAATAATTAAAATTTAATTATCTCTGACATTTAGAATTGTCAGATTTTGAAGTTCTTGGTTTTAAAATAATCTGCATAATTTTGTAATTATTATGGAAGTGAATTGCCTAATTATATGTGCTGTGAAGGCATGATTTTTGTGTGATATTGGTGATTATTGGATGCTATGATCAGGTACTATGTCATTGGTCCTGATTGGATATTGCCTGTTGGGGGCAGTCCCTGAGCTATAAATGATCAAGCGGAAGGGGCTGTCTTCAAGTTTGATGAAGGTCAGAGTGACCGAAACGTTGCTGCAATAAAAGCCAAGTAAAAGAGTGAGACAGTGTGCGGGAGCCTTTTTTCCAAGTTAAGTTTTACGAAAATTAAAATAATTTGGCACAAAATTCTATTTGGTTGTTCCGATCAGAAAAGTCAATCACACCCATGCCATATTTTCACGGTGTTGCCGTAACGTCCCATTTTATTCTGATGGAAAAATGTTAAACTCAAAGTTATCCAAAGTACTTGGATAACCTTTGTGGATGTTCTGCGGCGCAGCCGCAGCCTTAAGTAAAATGTAAAAATATGCTTCAGTTTGCAGATATAGTGTGATACAAATTCATACAAATTTTTCTCTGTATAATGTCAAAATTGAGCGCGGTGTGCGCGTTAGCGCATTCCAAAAATCCTAAAACTAAGACCCTTGAGAAAAAAGTTAAAAACAAACATAAAGGCAGTAGCAATACCATAATTTTAGATTGAGGGAGACAAAAGGGCGCGAAGCGCCCCCTTGCTTTAGGCAGGGCGGTCGGCGAGGGCCGATAATTGCCGTTTGCGGCTATATTGAATATTGTAATCGTCTGTATTTTCAGAGAATCTCACCTCTGAGGGCTGGCAGTATTTTAAAGGTAGTTGGTATCTGCAATCCACCACAAAGCAGAGCTGGAACGAGAGCAGGAAGTTCTGTCAGGAGAAAGGAGCAGACCTCATAATCATCAACAGCATTCAGGAGCAGGTCCGCAGACATGGACCCACATGACACAACTGTACATATGGTTTAACAGCTTCTCTCTTACTCAGGAATTTGCATGTATGTTCCGTGGAAACAGATGGATTGGACTGAGTGACTTGGAGCAGGAGGGCGTTTGGAGATGGGTGGACGGCTCATTGCTTAACACAAGGTTCTATAAATATCCACTCACGCTGAACAAATCCATTTCTCAATAACTGTTTTCCTTTCAGCTTTGGTCTCCCGGCGAGCCGAACAACGTAGGATCTAAGGAACATTGTGGTGAACTGTCATATCATGACACGCGGAACAGCTGGAATGACGTAGGATGCAATAGGAAATGTCACTGCGTCTGTGAAAAATAAAAAAAAGCCCCTGAAGTTTTCAGTCCATGTTAAGCCGCTTTATGTAATATTATGTAATAACACTGCATTATGTAATATCGCTGCATTACGAAATAAAAGTCCAGTGTAATAAAATTGTCCCTTCATTTTGTAATAAACGTCCCCAACGCATTATGTAATAACAATCCACATAAATACCATTTAAGAGCAATTTAGAAGCTACAGCCTTAAGTAGCTACAGAGAATGTCATCAGCACTTTAACTGTTTGAATATTAGGGACTTGTGCATATTATTGTTCTATTAGAGTGCACATTTGGACTTTTTTTGTCCGGGGGAAACTACAAGGCCTACAACTCACACTGAGACGCCTCCAGCTTCAGTCTGAGCAGGGAAACTCAGCGCCGGTCCCCCGCAGCCACAAGGGCCCGTATCTCAGTCAAATCACTATCTTGTTCCGTCTGCCAATCAACATGTTGCTACGACAACAGGCCGAGGCTGATATCGACTCTCACTCTGCCCTAAACTTTAGCACACATAACATCAGTGTCACATTCAGTTATGTGACTGACTCAAAGCAGAGTTGATTCAGGAGGATCTCATGTGACTAACCTGGACGGGTACTTTAGTAATGATGTGACTAACCTGGACGGGTTACTTTTAGTAACTGATGTGACTAACCTGGACGGGTTACGTTTAGTAACTGATGTGACTAACCTGGACGGGTTACTTTTAGTAACTGATGTGACTAACCTGGACGGGTTACGTTTAGTAACTGATGTGACTAACCTAGACGGGTTACTTTAGTAACTGATGTGACTAACCTGGACGGGTTACGTTTAGTAACTGATGTGACTAACCTGGACGGGTTACTTTTAGTAACTGATGTGACTAACCTGGACGGGTTACTTTTAGTAACTGATGTGACTAACCTGGACGGGTTACGTTTAGTAACTGATGTGACTAACCTAGACGGGTTACTTTTAGTAACTGATGTGACTAACCTGGACGGGTTCCTTTTAGTAACTGATGTGACTAACCTGGACTGGTTACTTTTAGTAACTGATGTGACTAACCTGGACGGGTTACTTTTAGTAACTGATGTGGCTAACCTGGACGTGTTACTTTTAGTAACTGGTGTGACTAACCTGGACGGGTTACGTTTAGTAACTGATGTGACTAACCTAGACGGGTTACTTTTAGTAACTGATGTGACTAACCTGGACGGGTTACGTTTAGTAACTGATGTGACTAACCTAGACGGGTTACTTTTAGTAACTGATGTGACTAACCTGGACGGGTTACTTTTAGTAACTGATGTGACTAACCTGGACGGGTTACGTTTAGTAACTGATGTGACTAACCTGGACTGGTTACTTTTAGTAACTGATGTGACTAACCTGGACTGGTTACTTTTAGTAACTGATGTGACTAACCTGGACTGGTAAATGGGAGCGAGAGAAAACATTTCTCAGAGAGAACCTTTTATTGAAATCAACAACAACCCCGTGAGCTGCTACCTTAACGTGGTAGCAGTTGTTTGAGTGCCCGAATGATCCTTGGAGCTACAGTATGTTGTCTGGGGCTTTATGCCCCTGGTAGGGTCTCCCATGGCAAACAGGTTCAAGGTGACGGGTCAGACTAAGAGCAGTTCAGAAGACCCATATGGACGTACAACAATCAAGGACCGTGACGTCGCCCGGTATGGCGCAGCCGGGGCCCCACCCTGGAGCCAGGCCTGGGGTTGGGGCTCGAATGCGAGGGTCTGGTGGTCGGGCCTTTGCCCATGGGGCCCGGCCGGGCACAGCCCGAAGGGACGGCGTGGGCCCGCCCTCCTGTGGACCCACCACCCACAGAGGGATCCGTAGGGGTCGGGTGCAGAGAGGACTAGGTGGCAGTCGAAGGCGGGTGCCTCGGCAACCTGGTCCGCGTGCGCAGCTTCTGGCGTTCGCGACATGGAACGTCACCTCGCTGGGGGGAAGGAGCCTGAGCTTGTGCGGGAGGTCGAGAGATACCAGCTAGATATAGTTGGGCTCACCTCCATGCACAGCCTGGGTTCCGGATCCCAACTCCTGGAGAGAGGCTGGACGCTCCATTTTTCTGGAGTTGCCCGCGGGGAGAGGCGGCGGGCCGAGGTGGGCTTGCTCATAGTCGAACCTTGGATCCAGGAGGAACATGCGGTTTTCGTCCCGGTCGTGGCACACTGGACCAGCTCTATACCCTTCATCGGGTGCTCGAGGGTTTGTGGGAGTTCGCCCAACCAGTCCACATGTGCTTTGTGGATCTGGAGAAAGCGTTCGACCGTGTCCCTCGTGGTGCCCTGTGGGGGTGCTCCGGGAGTATGGGGTTCAGGGCCATCTGCTAAGGGCTGTCCGTTCCCTGTATGGCCGTAGCAGGGGCTTGGTTCGCATTGCCGGCAGTAAGTCAGACCTGTTCCTAGTGCGTGTTGGTCTCTGCCAGGGCTGCCCTATGTCACCGGTTCTGTTCATTACCTTTAGGGACAGAATTTCTAGGTGCAGCCTGGGACCGGAGGGTGTCCGGTTTGGGAACCCCAGGATCTCATCTCTGCTGTTTGCAGACAATGTTGTTCTGTTGGCTTCATCAACTCAGGACCTCCAGCGCGCACTGGGGCAGTTTGCAGCCGAGTGTGAAGCGGCCGGGATGAGGATCAGCACCTCCAAATCTGAGGCCATATTTCTCCACCGGAAAAAGGTGGTTTCCCCGCTTCAGGTCGGTGGGGAGTCCTTACCTCAAGTGGAGGAGTTCAAGTATCTCGGGGTCTCGTTCACGAGTGAGGGACGGATGGAGCGTGAGATCGATAGACGGATCGGTGCAGCGTCAGCAGTGATGCGGTCGCTGTATCGGACTGTTGTGGTGAAAAGGGAGCTGAGTCGGGGGCAAGGCTCTCGATTTACCGATCGATCTACGTTCCCACCCTCACTTATGGTCATGAGATCTGGGTAATGACCGAAAGGACAAGATCGCGGATACAAGCGGCCGAAATGAGTTTCCTTCGCAGGGTGGCTGGGCGCACCCTCCGAGATCGGGTGAGGAGCTCAGTTACCCGGGAGGAGCTCGGAGTAGAGTCTCTGCTCCTTCACGTCGAAAGGAGCCAGCTGAGGTGGCTAGGGCATCTGTTCCGGATGCCTCCTGGTCGCCTCCCTCGGGAGGTACTCCAGGCATGCCCTATTGGGAGGAGGCCTCGTGGAAGGCCCAGGACACGCTGCTGGGACTATGTCTCCGAGCTGGCCTGGTGTCGCCTCGTGGTCCCCCCAGAACAGCTGGAGGAGGTGTGCGTGGATCGGGAAGTCTGGGCATCTCTGCTGAGACTGCTGCCTCCACGACCCGGCCCCGGATAAAGCGGAAGAAAATGGATGGATGAATGGATGGATGGATTGAACAAATAAACTGAATTAGGCCGATTTGCAGCTGATCAAAAGTTTAGGACCACATGCAATAAAATCAAACATCCATACAAGAAGTAGTTAAAACTTCTATGAATAGGACAGGACTGACCGATACTGGGGGAGCAGGTCGTTACAGACGCTCTACTTCAAAGGTGTTTACCCACAGGTGAGAGTAGCTGTGATTAGAGGGGAGGAGCCGGGCCAACCCCAACTCCTCCCAACTGGTGTTTATCTACGCTGTGTGCTGAGTGTAATCTTGTTCACTGACGAAGCCTTTTGGATGAGAGGCGAAACGTTTGGAGACCTCAACTACCAAGTACAGAAGATGACTCAAGTACCTTCTTTGAAGATGGACAACTCCTGTACGACTGAGAACTTACACAGACGTTAAAACAATTAAATCTTTTTCTAAAATCTCAGATTATGCAATTAACTGTAATAAATCATCCATTCTCCCTTTACATAAAACTAAGTGGGATGTGACAGTTCAACAATCACCCATCCCTTTATGCACAGGTCACATCACTTATTTAGGTGTAAGGGTTTCCTCCAGGCTGTCAGAGTTGAGTGCCCTCAACTTTAATGGTAAATGGTCTCAACTTATATAGCGCTTTTCCACCTATGTTAGGCACTCAAAGCACTTTACAGCAAGGAACAACTCACCCTTTCACACTCATTCATACACCAATGTACGCAGACACTGGAGGCAAGGTGGGTGAAGTGTCTTGCCCAAGGACACAACGACAGTGTGCATCTTCAGGAGGCGGGATTCGAACCTCCGACCTTCCGATCATGAGACGACCCGCTCTACCATCTGCGCCACCATCGACCCGTTACTGAAAACAATAGAAGAGGACCTACTCCGCTGTCTTAATTTACCACTTTCCATAACCGGCAGAATAGCAGCGATAAAAATGACCATCTTACCCAAATTAAATTACTTATTTTCAATGATTCTAACCCACCCCAAACCTAGCTGGTTCAAAAAATTAGATTCAATCATTACTCATTTTTACTGGAAAAACAAAACACTGAGGATAAAACTCACCACCTTACAAAAAAATAAATCTCAAGGGGGGCTAGATGCACCACATTTTCAATACTACTCTCTAGCTAATCAACTACAATACATATATAAATGGACACACCCCACTCAACCAGACATTGTATGGTTAGACTTGGAACAAACACTTTGCAAAGACATACACTTATCAGACATCCCATTTCTTACCCATTCCATTAAACACCACACATGTTTCAAAGCAATCACAATTGCCTCGACTCTGTCAGCTTGGTGGAAATTTCACCAAATCACCAACTGTACACTTGCCCCAAATAAATTCACCCCACTGTGGAATAACCCTGATTTTGTTAGCAATAAGAAAATACTTAACTTTCGCACATGGGCCAAAAAGGGTATCACTCACATTAACCATATTTTCAAATCAAACGACTTAATACCCTTTCCATTACTGACCCAGGAGTTTGGCATTGGGAGTAATCAGTTTCTAAAATATTTACAGCTCAAATCCTCACTTCTAACAAAAATAAACAGATCTACAAATCTTCAACTTCCACCTGCGATATCAAACTTGATTAACATTTCCTCCACTAAAAAATTGCTCTCAAAAATATACAAAATAATATCAAAACCCGTTCAGTCAATATGTATACCAACAACTAAATGGGAAAGGGATCTTTCAAATGCTCCCGATGCGGACTCCTGGAGTCAAATGTGTAAGAATGTTTATTTCATGACTAAAAATGCCAATTTACAATTAATACAGTACAAGACACTACACCGAACTCATTACACAGGGGAAAGATTAGCTCACACTGCACTCAAAACTGCACTGACACATACACTCAGGCCACCTGCACCCCCATCAAACACTTTTGGGAAGAGGTCACACAGTCACTTTCCTCCCTGTTGGGCTGCCACATCCCATTATCTCCCCTACTCTGCTTGCTAGGGGACCTCACAATACTCAATAATAAAACAATAAACCTTAAACCTTAAATCTTGAACTGGAAAACACGTAATGTCATCCATATTAATCATTGGAAAAATCTTCTTACAGACTTTATTACAATGGAATATACACCACCCCCATACAGTTACTCAGCAGAACCCGAACCCCATAATCCAACCCTTACCGATTTAGTATTGCTTTAATCTCATTTGTTTCGCTCCATCTCTAACTCTTCTATCCCTAATTTTACTGTGTCTGAGAGCCAACCCCCCTAACTCCTCCACACCATTATACCACACGCACGCACGCACTCCTAACCCATTTCCATGCAGTCGTTTTTGTATTTGTTTTATTGTTGTTGTCATTGTTATCTCATCATCATCTCCACCACTCTCTTTTACACAATCTACCGCCTCCTCTTCCATTTTGTGATTCAGTTTAACCTTGATCTGTATTTAGTAATAGTGATTTAAAAAATGTGTGTTATAGATGCTATAGTAACAATGGTAATAGTGATACTTTATTGTTATGACCGTTATAGTTATTTATACATATGCTAGTCTCTTGCCTCAATCTTCGTCTGCCCCACACCATTTTTTGCGTCTTTTAATGCATCACAGTAGAATAGTAACATAATAAATAAATAAATAAAATCTAACACAAACAATACACAACCCCCTTAGGTCGGTGGGGCAGAAGGGATGTGCTTACGGGGACAGTATATCTGTTGTCCGGGTGAGCACTTCTTGATGTCCTTCTTTTAATGCATTTTAGCTCATTTTAGTTTAGATCCAGGAAGGGGAAAAATAAATAAATAATTTAGGTATGTGTGTATATATATATATATATATATATATATATATATATATATATATATATATATATATATATATATATACACACACATATAAGAAAGACAAAATAAAAATAATAAAATACAACACTACAGATATAGATCAGGGGCAGAGTCGTGAACAGATGTATAAAGAATAAATAATTTCCTGATCATAAAGTAATTTACCTGAATGGTATCAAGGATGATCACAATGACTATTGAACATGACAGTGATTATGATTATTGTGTTTATTATTATTATGATTACTATTATCACTATTTTTGTCGCTAATAGATACAATATAATGACAGTGTGAATGATGTCAGTGGTGGTAACATTGTCACTGATGCTGATGTTGATGACAATGATAACAATTATTGTTTTTTATTAAAAAAAATAATAATAAAAAAATGAACATACATGTGTCTTTACCGTGACTTGTAGTTTTACTGGGAGAAAGATGTCTCCATTGATCACCTGAGAAATATCCCTATATTGAGGAAAATATCGTCAAAATTGGATCTTGAATTGATCATCCACGCTTTCATCTCGTCTCGTATCGATTATTGTAATTCTGTTTTCACTTGTTGCAACAAGACAACTCTAAACAGACTTCAGATTCCACAAAATGCCGCTGGTAGACTTTGATAGACTTTTGACATGTAGCACCCAGAACAGCCCACATTACCCCCATCCTTTCAAGTCTGTCCTTTCAAGTTGCAACATGTGCAAAAGTTCACTTGTGGTCACAATTTCTCTCATTCAGTTCCATTCGAGCATGCTTTTTTCTGCTCATGCTGCATGTTATGATGTAAGGTAATCTGTGTACAGCTTTTTACCGATTTCACTTCCCGGTTGCGACATAATCAAGAAGAAATAATGATTAGAGGTCTGAGAACTTTGGCCATATAAGTGGTAGATTGTTGAGGAGTTCTGTTCTGTATCGAATGTATGTGTAACAATGGAGATGGTTCCATCAGCAGAGAAAACACATAATTATCATCGAAGTGCCTTTACCTATCAGAGCCTGTTCCTACAAATGCGCACATTTTGTTAGCCAATGGCTCCTAGACCCGTTTAAATGGCGCGTTCTATCCGCATATAAATGAATAGGGAAGCCAGGCGCGATGCTACAGCATGGCGAGATATGTTTTGTCCTTCTAATGGCATTTATATCATTGTTGTGGTTTAATCATTAACATATAAGCGGATGACAGATTGACTTCAGATTTGCAGGTGTTGAGCTGAAAAAGGCTCTGCGGCATCCAAGTGCTGATGGTCTGTTTGCGCTCAACCGGAGGCACCCAGGCACTGAAGACATCGTAGGAGTGGCTGACTCTACAAACATGGCAAAAGCTGTATTTTACTTTATCAAACAATGACTTACCATTAAACATTGAAGGTATGCTAGACATTAAATTTGGACCGCACATTAAGATCACCCTTCTCAGTTACCTCGGTGAGACCTTCAGTTACACTGTGTCATCTGCTGATAAGATTGAGCACAATTACAGTAGAAGGTTACTGTATCTGGACTCTGGCCTTGACACACTCTCTATACTCATTCATTTATTAAAAATAAACCAATAAATCAATCATTCTTATTGGCTTTTCGGTCCTTCACAAGATAACGGCAATGCCCAGGTAAAGATATGTATGTCTTGTCGTTGTGGTCCAAAAGCTTCTCAAGTGGACATTCTGTGGACGTTTTGTATTTCTCACCTCGTGTCTGGATGGGTTTCCTCCAGTCTTCCCCATCGCCCCCAGAACATGCACAATAGGTTAATCCTCCAGCCAGATGATTTTAACCATAAGACTGGCTCCACAGCTGGAGAAGGGTCCCCTGGCGCTGCCCTGCGGTCGCCCACTGCTCCTGACACTCCAGCCGGACTGAAGGACGGGTCAAATCTTCCTCTTCACCTAATTTATATAATAAAGAATTTCCCTTTATTATTGGAGTAATGTTGTTTGGTGATTTTGTGACAAATTAAATGTTTAACTAAGGTGTACTCAAAGGGAACCCTTTAGAAGTCACTAAAAGTCACGTATACAGTCATATACAGTCACTTTAGATGTGACTGTATAGGTGTCTCCCAGTCACGTGACTGGAAATGTAAGCGCACGACATTTTGAAGGGAAACAAAAATGGCGAATACTACAGAAAACGATCGCGATTCCACACAATTATGCAGTGTTTTTTTTACCTACATCTGTTAAAACTCACTTACAAGGAAATGCGGCACTTCGATACGCAAACAAACTGTCATTGTTGGATATTACAGACCCATACAAGCTTCCGGCCGAGTTATTTACTGACGTGAAGTTCTCGGTCAACATACCTTCACTCGAGTTTGGCGATATTTACAGTTATTTGATAGACTTTCCGTCTTCATACACAGGAAAATCATTAAAAGCATATAAAAGCCTTTCTGCATACAGATATTTTGAGTCAGGATGGGTATCGAATACATCTGTATGGCAACCAAAAGGAAAGGATATTCTCATTGTCATGAGTAAGGTAAGTTACTTGCCACTTCGCTAAACCAGTAGGCTAATAATACTGTAAAACACATTGAATTGGACACCCAGCTTGTTGTATAGATATCTTTCACAGATTAACGAACAGTAAATCTTACATTGACAGTAAATCCTTCTATGCTAAAACAGTTTTCACTAGGCCAATAATTTTATGAGATATACATATGCGATTGAAAAGTACAATGGGACCCCATTAAAAGAGTAAAGACATGAGAAATTCTGATACCACTAATTTGAGTTATGTAAACGTTATATTTTGGATATTTTGGATTTCAAGTCCGATTCATTTATTAGTAAGCCTAAATAATAAAGTGCTTGCCATGGTACTTACATTAAGTGTTTGTGTAAAAGTTTAAACTTCAAAACGTTTGGTCCTGGCCTCTTTGCTCACAGAAAAATGTTGAATTGTACATGTATATTTTATCAACTGAAATTAATATAGTTATCCTGTATTTTCAGGTGAAGCATTCAGTGAAGACTAGTGAACCACCTCTCAGGCCTTGGATAGCTGTAAACCCGGATGGCCAAGTCCGCACAGCCACTGTAATTGTATGGCTGGTTTGGGTGAATGCTGCTCACATGTTGCCGCAACCCTGTTTGTGCTGATGGCTGCTTCAGATCACCGGAAATCCATATCGTGCACGTCAAAGACATGTTCCTGGTCTGGTGTTTCGTCCATCAAAACAGTGGAACCAAAACAGGGGAAAGACATGATGTTTACATCACCAAAGAGAAGTAAAATTAGTACTTCTGACTGTGTAATTCCACCTATGTCAGCCGAGGAAGAGGCTCAGATGTACACTGCCTTGGCGGAAACTGAGAAAGCAGAGAAAAAACCCACCAAGGCAGCAATTTTATCAATTATTCCTGGTCATGCAGAAAGGTACCAACCTCGTAACTGTAAACTGCCACTTCCTCTTCCCCATTTGTATAATCCTTCAAATAGAACTATGTCCTCTGAAGAGCTAGAGAAATTTTGTGACAATGTCTTTAATAATATGGCTATTACAGTGGCCGACTGTGATTTAATTGAAGAGGCAACCAAAGACCAATCAAAAGGTAAACTATGGATGCAACAGCGATCTGGACGAATCACAGCCTCCAATGTTTATTCTGTTTGTCACACAAGTATTGTGAAACCTTCTGTGTCACTTATGTCTAAAATGTGTAACCCCGAAGTGCATACATTTTCAAGTGAGGCAACATCTTGGGGTTGTACAGAAGAGAAAAATGCTGTTCAGTGCTATTGTGATACTTTTTTAAGTGTACACGATAATTGGTACTTTAGCAAATCAGGTTTTAAGGTGAATCCAAAGTATCCCTACTTAGGCGCATCACCTGATGGTTTGATTTCTTGTTCTTGCTGTGGCGAGGGTATTATTGAGGTCAAATGTCCATTCAACCATAAGCATATCAATGTCACTGATGCATGCAAAGATGCAAAGTTCTGCCTGCAGAAGAATGAATCAGGTCACATCACATTAACACGAGACCACCCGTACTATTATCAGGTACAGGCCCAACTGTTAGTCACAGAAGCTTCATTTTGTGACTTTGTTGTTTACACTGCAACTGGAGATGAATTTGGGATATTTGTGGAGCGAATAACACAGGATGACATATTTTTGAGTCAGATAACTGTTTTACAAGTCGGTAATTCTACCAAACCTGGTAGCTAAAACAATATCTTGCCCTGTATTGAAGCCAGTATTAACCAAGTCAAATAGTGTTTGTTACTGTCATGAACCAAGTAGTGACAAAATGCTAGAGTGTACGTCTGGTAGATGTGAGATTAAGTTCTTTCATGTTGACTGTTTAAAGTTAAAACGTATACCTAAGTTATGAAAATGCCCTGCCTGTCGCACAAGGAACATGAACAAGAAACAGAACATGATTTAAACTGACAATACCTTCTTTATTAAGATATGTAATAGTGTAATAGTTCATGTGACATCACATTCTAAATAGGCTACATTATATAATTTATTATATAGAATTGAGGTGGGAAGGTGGTAACTGTCAAAATGCAGGTTGTTCGACTTGGTTTATGAGTATGATCTCTAATTCCATGGCTAATCCACATGAAACAAAAACAGTCACAAAGTCCAACATCTTCTCTGTCAGCACATAATGAACTAAGTGTAACCAGGTGGTTGGTGACTTTAATTAATTTGGTAGTATTGAAAAGTCCTACGTTCCTGAATGCACCACCTGTGGGAGTGCCGTGAGCTCATGGTGCTGCTGATTACTAGACTCAATAAAGGTGTGCATGCCAGTGTAGTTCACTTCACAGGGCTGTCGGCTGGTCATGGTGTTGTGGCGCAAGTGAGAGTTGCTGCCTGTTCCCCCTTTGGTGCGCCTTGAGCCCTATTTTGAAGCTATGGTGTCTGGACACTAATGGTGCGTACAGACCAAACGCTGACACGCCACCAACTTCCATGTTAACCCTATGTAGACGTGCTTCGACGCGCGTCGAAATGTAAGCAAAGCTGTCCGCGCGTATGAAGCGTTGCAAATGTGAGCAGATGAGGATAAATGCGCGTCAAAGCCAGTGAGAACAGCGCGGTACAGAGCAGCGATGCCACGCCCACTGCTTCATGCACTCAAGTCAATCAATCAATCAATCAATCAATCAAACTTTATTTATAAAGTGCTTTTCATACCAAGGCATCACAAAGTGCTTTACAGATTACAACATTTAAATCAACTATCCAGGCAAACATAATGTCCAAATAAGCGTCAGCAGTAGGTGGTGACGAGCGGCGCGGGTGTCCCCTGTCTTTAGACTCTCCAGCACGGCAAGGAAAAACTCAAAACCCGGTGGGAGAAACGAGAAACCTCGGGAGAACCATAGAAGCTGGAAAGATCCACTCCAATGGATGGACAGGCTATAGAGACCCAGGCCGATGGATCCCCTCAGCAGAAGGGCCAGGATCGAGACCATCCAGTCCTTGTTGTCAATCCAGTAGGCAGGGTTCCTCCGTTCAGCCGGGTTCCTGAGTAATCACAATCTACACGTGCGTTCATTTACGCCTTGTTAACCAATCAGGGACTGGGCTCAAATAGTGAGCACAAGCGTCACCTGTTACCTGCAGCAGTGGCGCAAAAAGGGCATACGCAATATATGCCTTTCATAGGGGCGCCGAAAGGACGGGGCGCCAATAGCGATGTGTCAGTCGCGAACGAGTCTTTACAGTGAACGATATGAACGGGTTCGCGGAGATTTTTTTAAATTCCTCTTTGGGGGAGGGGCGTCACTTTAGTTGTGCATGCTTATTTTGCGAAACA
The DNA here is from genome assembly GCA_007210695.1 of Neogobius melanostomus. Taxonomy (NCBI): domain Eukaryota; kingdom Metazoa; phylum Chordata; class Actinopteri; order Gobiiformes; family Gobiidae; genus Neogobius; species Neogobius melanostomus. The sequence goes on along the minus strand of VHKM01000204.1, from coordinate 140,901 downwards.
AAAGTCACTGCTGGAGTGGGGCAGAGAGGAGTGGAGGATTGGCAGAGGGACAGTCATCTCCACCCCCCACGAGGAGCTCAAAGTGAGCATAAGGCAACAAGTTTGAGAAATAAAAGTCCTAATGAAATAATAAACACGGTTACAGAGGAGATCGCGTTGAAGCTTGCGTTGTTTTCTCCCCTCTTGTGCGAGGGAGAGAGAGGGAGAGGAGGAAAGTTACATGAATGAAAGAATTGCTTTTAATCGGGCCGTGTGATTGTTTTGTGATAAACTCCATAGAGGGAAATGTCGATGTTATATTGTGTGAAATAGTGTGTGTGTGTGTGTGTGTGTGTGTGTTGATCATTGCGGTTTGCGCTCGGCCTGAGTTGTATGACACGCCTCCTGATTATGACGCTTGCAAAACTTCAAGCGCCAGCAGACAGGCGTTTCTCGCGAGTGTGAAGCGGCAATGTTTGGCGTCCAACTAGAGGCTGACGGAGCGTGGACGCACGTTCGGTCTGAACGCACCTTAAGTAGGCCACTGCTGCTCTTTTATGCTCATTGTAAGTCATGCTCTCTTTTAGCTCTAGACCTATAAATAAAGGATATATATTTTTATTGTAAAACATTAAATAAAATACTAATATTTTTCCACTATTTCTGCCTTACCTCATTTTTCTTAAGCCAGACTTACCTGTTGCAATTAAAGGGGCCTTACCGCTCCGGTTACAAAGTGGCGTTGTCAGCAGGACCTGGCATTAAGGCAGATAGTGGTTTTAATTAGTGCTTGTAGTGGTAGAGGTTAGTTTTTTGCAGAGGGGAGAACATTTTTTTGAATGATGAGCATAATTGAGCAGCAGTTGGTGCATCGTGGGACCGACACGGAGACCTCTGTGAAAGAGTGCCCACCTCAAAGAGTCATGGTGACGGAGCTGCAGGACCTCCGGAAGAAGGTTGAGCTGCTGAAGGCTGAGAGAAACTGCTTGCGACAGAAGCGGGACGTCGCACAGGCCGCACCAGGCTCTAAGGGACTGTGGGAGAATTTTGGGACGATTGATAATGCTGCTTACCTACCAAGGGAATCGCAATGCCTATGTGGTAATCCTGAATCTACTCCGTTTAATGTTAGCATGGAGGCTGTGGGACGAGAACGCGTTGATGGGGTAGTTTTGAGGGATCAGTTTGGCCCATTGGATTCTGTGCAAAGAAGCCTTTTTCCGCCCCAAGTTGCGTCTCCCTCTTACAATGTGACCTACTCACAGTTTGCCTCTCTAGTAGCCACAGTACAAAGGCAACAGGAGCAGTTAGACCGTCTTAACAAGGTTCTTGCTACTTGGCAGCTGCCTCCCTGGGTTTTGTCTCCTTGTCCAAAAAGAGTAGTGTGTCGCCGATGCTGGAGAAGCGGACACATAGCTCGTTTTTGCAATGCAGGTGTTTGGTCTGAGCCTACGCGGTCTGTTGGCTTGTGGCGAGTGCAAGCCTCAAGTGGTGTCCAATCTTGCGACCAGCCATCACCACTGTACCGATCACGTTGGTCACGGAAGAGGAACAAGTCGGACCAAGGAAAACTATTTGTGGGGGGACTGAGTTGCACAACTACTAAAGAAACTCTGGCTGCTGCTTTTGGACAATATGGAGCCCTTAAAGAAGTCCGTGTGATTGGGGATCCACACAGAGGCGTAGCTTGCCATAAGGCAAGGCAGGAAACTGCCTGGGGCCCCCAACTGTGAATGCATGCACCAACCCGTTTTTCAGATACCTGCAGTAAATGCTTGATACAGCCTTCCTAGTGATTTTGGTGATGCAGTTACATCATCTCTCCACCAAGGCTCTGTGGCGCTGTTTATCCCTATCCTGCTGCATGCTTTAGTGCAGGGGTCACCAACCATTTTTCAGCCGAGGGCTACTTCAAGAGCATTGAGTTGTTCGAGCTATATCAATAGCTTTATTTTAAAGTCCTACTGAGTCACAAGAACAGAAATAATTGTATTTTTAAGAATCAGATTCAAGAAAATGAAGTGTTTTACACCTCAGAAGAAGTCTCAAGGGCTACTGGGCATGCCCCAAAGGGCACCTGGGTGCCCGCGGGCACCACGTTGGTGACCCCTGCTTTAGTGAGTCATGGTTCCCTAATGTTAACTTATAATGAGCAGTGGACAGACTTTTTTACTCATGGCTCCACCAGATTATATTTCTAATAGTGAAACCACTTTATTGTAACTCTCTTCATGACCTAAAGAACCTCTGCCTTCTGTTCTGAGGAAAACGTCTGCAGAGAACTGCATTATGGGAGTTTTCAGGTGACCCGCTCCTGCCCAAATGACATCCTCTCTCCCAGTGCGCAGTACACCGATCGGCCACTTTCTTGCTTGGGGCCCTTGGTACCCTTGCTACGCCACTGGATCCACACACTGGGAGCTTTCGTGGGTTTGGCTTTGTAGCGTATGTGGATGTCAGATGTGCCAAAGATGCGCTGGAGGCCGTGAAAGGCGTCGTCCAGACAGTGGTGAGAGAAGTTCTGGATGTTTGTCTGGTAGTTGTGTTGTGGGGGAACCCTCGACAGTGGGTACATTTCCACTGGTTACTCGTACTGTTGATGCTCTGAACGCCGCACAAAGGATTGAAACCTTCCCCGGGGAGTCAACTCTGCAGACTACTGGCAACCATTGCTGTCTTAGTCCAGTCAAGTGTGACAACAGTGAGGTTGCGACCTGTGGGACTCTAGCTGCTTAGTTACATCTTTCAGTCCTTATTAGTTCGTGTTTAATCGGTGGGACACCGATTCAGTTGGCGGGGGAGAATGTAACCAGGTGGTTGGTGACTTTAATTAATTTGGTAGTATTGAAAAGTCCTACGTTCCTGAATGCACCACCTGTGGGAGTGCCGTGAGCTCATAGTGCTGCTGATGACTAGACTCAATAAAGGTGTGCATGCCAGTGTAGTTCACTTCACAGGGCTGTCGGCTGGTCGTGGTGTTGTGGCGCAAGTGAGGGTGGTTGCCTGTTCACCCTCTGGTGCGCCTTGAGCCCTATTTTGAAGCTATGGTGTCTGGACACTAAGTAGGCCACTGCTGCTCTTTTATGCTCATTGTAAGTCTTGCTCTCTTTTAGCTCTAGACCTATAAATAAAGGACATATATTTTTATTGTAAAACATTAAATAAAATACTAATATTTTTCCACTATTTCTGCCTTACCTCATTTTTCTTAAGCCAGACTTACCTCTTGCAATTAAGGGGGCCTTACCCCTCCGGTTACATAAGGTCTAATTCTTTTCTCATAAAAGGTGTCCACAAGTGGAGACAATATTCAGAAACGTGTGTGATATTGGCCAATACAAAGGACTTTCAGCCATAAGCAAATATGGCAGGTTTGTGAATCCAATCACTATTGAACAGAACATTTGTGACTTTGCTTTTTTGAAATTTCCTGTCTGTCTTCCATAAAGTTGTATTAGCCCCTACCCTCCAACTGTAATTAGAATGTAGAATGTGAACGCAACCTATACATATTTTGTTTTCTTCCATGTATAAAGATGATTAACATTGTTCAAAGACAGCATAAGAGGACACAAGAGTTTATTTCAAAGTTTAAACATTTAGATTCATTAATGCTTTGCTGGGGTTGTTTGAATTGACATCTCACAACAGTAAATAAAACTGATTGACAAAGCTTGTAAAACTGTATACTTTGAGTTATTCAAAAGGTACAACAGATTCTGAGACATTAGTTAAAGCACAACAAACATGGACCACTTTATCTAACATCATTTCTTTTCCATTCACCTCTAATAAAGAAATTGGTATTGGCCCTCCCAATATACTATATTTTTTCCGTGCGTGCCCTATTACACGTTCAACATGTATCCTGACCGATGCCAACCCTCTCGTCTTTTCAAGGTCAATGGGATCAAGTTGAGTTTTTCCCTTTGTAAATGCTGGAATTCTAAGTTCCGCCGAATATAAAGTAATAGAATCTGAAACCGTGAAGCCCCTGTCAGCTAAGACTAAATCACCAGGCAACAATTTTTCCAAGAAACCACTATTATTTACAATATGTTTATCACTGGCCCTCCCACCCCAACCCTCAGATATAAAGGATACAGTCCCCTGTGGAGTAACTGCTATTAAATACTTCATGGTGTTATGTGACTTGTAGCTTGAATATGTTTGTGAACGTGCAAGAAACATTTAAGGGCGGTCAATAAAAATCTCAAAACAATCAATGATTGCAACACATCTCTTGAACTTTTGCTTAAAACAAAATGGAAGTGAGATTCTAAGTTCTTCCCTTCCCGGCCAACGTATTAATGCAGGAGCCAGACGGATGTTCATAACATTTAAACAATGATGAAAAACACGTGATGTTGAAGACAGACTTATACCAAAAATAAATGACAGAAAAGTTAAAGTAACATTTAAACGTAAACGCAACAAAGTCATTATAAATTGTTCAAATGGACTTAGTGCAGCATTAATCATCAAATGAGCTTTGTAAATTGCACTTGTAAATATTACGTTCAGTTTTTCAAAAGATGGAAAGCCAGTCATGGTTTTTACCTTTTCATCATTTCCCATAAAACAAACTTTATCAAATTTCACATTGTATACTTTCTCTTGCAGCATATACACTTCATTTCTCAGTGACTGACATTCATTTTCTAAAATATGAAAATATTCAGTGCATTGATCACTGCCACAATGATGAGTTTGTGCTACTGGCGTTTGATCATCCTCACCGCTTGGATTCGTGGCATCAGTGGCTGAACGTTCAGGGTCGGATGACACAGAAAGGTCAAGCAGAGCAGTTGCTGCCTCATCTTATCTGGCATTTCATGTCGCCGCCTTTTGCACTCTTGTCTGCGTGTGAATGTTTCAATCGCAGCCACACTTTGGTGATGATGTGTGAGGAAAAATGAATGGCACAAAGTCAGGGTGTAATGGATGGTCACTCTTTGCTCCTGAAAAAAGAAACAATTTTGTTCAGTCCTAGAGGTTTTTAACATGGCTTTGGTCCCACACCCAGAACATTTATTTCTTGTGTGTGGGGGATATATAACTACCTTGTATCAGCAGGCCCGTGCAGAAAGGGGGGGGGGGGGGGCTTGAGCCCCTGCCCCTTTTGCTCCATGCCCCTGAAGTGCCCTCTTCCCTCCATACCTTTTATTTATTTGTATTATAGTTTGTTTATCCAAAGCTTTGCCACAGTCCTTATCATTGGTTTTGTCCCAATAAGCCTTATTAGCTTATATTCTCATCCATGCTGAGCGGGATTTCGTCCACTGACGAAGCCTTTGGATGAGAGGCGAAACGTTTGGAGACTTCAACTACCGAGTACAGAAGATGACTCAAGTACCTTCATTGAAGATGCCCCTTGTTAGTTCATCGTGTGTTTCCAATGCCCCGTCCACCGGTCCTGCGGCGCTCAGAGAGGAGGAAGTCAGAGCAGAGGCCTCTCCTGCACAGAGCCACGATCTCCACACCTTGTGCTTATACTCAGGGGGCCAAAGTCTCAAAGCTCTTTAAAATGGATGGAACCTGACATGGTCTGCCATACTTTTTATTTGTGTTTTTTCTGTTAACTTTAACCCTAAGGACCAATAATTGGAGGGTCTGCTCTGCTGGAAATATCGCGAAAACAAATGGTGGCCATTTTAGTGTATGCACCCCTATGTCGAAAAAGTCGCTTTTGACACTGGTCTAAAGTTTGGTTTAGGCCATTTACAGCCCATTAGAAAATGATTTACACCATTGTATTTGCTATCAGTTTAAAGAAGACATTGTCATGTTTCATTTGAGCCCAAATGTACTACTGTGACAATTACTGTGGTAACCATCGCTCCTCTAACTCAAACCTGAGGACGTTTTTTCACCATTTTCGCCAAAACAGTTTTACTACGTTTAACGCTGTTTTTATTTTTATTTTTTTATTTTTATCTTTATTTATACAGGGAAGGCCCAATGAGAGTACAAGACTCTCTTTTTCATGAGCGCCTGTTTCATAACAGTGAATAACAATACAATATTTACAACAGACATTTTTACAAGTATCAATTAAAGCAAGTACAATTTTCTTTATACATATCGAATATTAACCGTTTTAGATGTGAAAGAGGCACCAAAGAGTTCAATTGTAAAAGCGTTTGTAGTTCGTTCCATTTGTGGGCAGCGTAATAAGAAAAACCTCTTTTTCCCGTGTCACTCTTTACAAGTCCATTTTTCAGAACTAAACAGTCATGTGACCTGGTGTTGTAGCTACTTGAGCTGTAGTTGAGTTCACATGCGAGATAATCAGGAAGCCTCCCAACAAGTCCCTTATAAATAAATAAAATGCAGTGTTGCTCTCTTCGACTTGTCAGGGAAGACCAGCCAACTTTGTCATACAGTAAACAATGATGAGTTCTGTATTTGTCTCCAGTTATAAATCGAATAGCAGAATGATAAACTGCATCGAGAGGTTTAAGAACGGAAAGTGAAGTGTGCATATAAACTGTGTCGCCATAATCAAGGACTGATAAAAACGTAGCTTGAACGATTTCTTTTCTATAATTCAATGGAATACAAGATTTGTTTCTATAGTAAAATGATAATTTCGATTTAAGACTACTGCATAGTTTTGAAACATGTGTTTTAAAAGTCAATTTCTCATCCAGCCAGAAACCCAAGTACTTATAAGAGGACACTCTTTCTACCAGGAACATCACAGACACAAATGTCTGATACTGGACAACTCTCTAGACTCTGAGGATTCAGGAAATGTAAAACATGTCAGCACTTTCTCAGCTTAAGGCCTCTTTGTGAGCCACAAAGTAGAAAAATGTCCACCTCATATGAGCCTCTTCAATAGAAATAAGCCTACAGTATATCGGCCATTCTGAGGTTGGAACAGCTGGTGGACCTTCTGCCCAGGACAGGCCCAACTTGAAATTACATTTATATTTTCAAAAAAACATTTCAAAAAAAGTTCTTCCTCTATTTTGTATCATATAGCTCTTTATCATTACGCCTATACTATGCCATACACACAATGTCACTCTGTTGTTTTCACTACTACAATATACATAACCCTCTAAATCTGTCTAAAATGTCTCGATAATACAACCAACAGTTTGGCTTTGAAGACACCACATGGGTATGCCTAAAATACCATATGTATTGGTTGTACACTAGATACTAACTTAGTTAATGTATTTGCTGTAGAAAACTGCACTGTTCTGAAGGTGGATTTGCCATAAACCACAGGTTTACTACGAACAACACCCTTTTTTACTGATTAGTAAATTGATCATGTAACTAGTTGTATAAGATCCTTTCATTAAAGTTGTTTTATTTCATCACTAATAAGTCAAATATAGTTGTGTAATGATAGTGAGGTGTTATAGAGTATAACCAGGACAGGAAGAGTCAACACAAAATAACTACAGTCTAGTACAGTCCAGGACCAAATCACAGAAGCAGTCTGAACAAGACAGGTTTAACTATTTATCTAGACTTTCTGAAGTTATTCCAAGTTTTTTGTACATGTTAAAATTGTCACACTGGATTTCTCTTTGATATTTTAATATATTTGATTTTTGTTTTTAATGTTACATAATGTATTTTCTTTCTAGGCACAATGAGTCTGTCCTGGCCACATGAAATGTGTTTTATAAATGAATAAACAAAAGTTACTTTTACTTTTATGGACAGAATTTCGAGGTACAGCCAGTGACTGGAGGGTGTCCAGGATCTCATCTGGGCTGTTTGCAGATGATATTGTTCTGTGAGCTTCATCAAATCATTCAGCGTGCTCTGGTTTGCAGCCGAGTGTGAAGCGGCCGGGATGAGGATCAGCACCTCCAAATCTGAGGTCATGGTTCTCCATCGGAAAAAGGTGGTTTCTCCTCTTCAGGTCGGTGGGGAGTCCTTGCCTCAAGTGGAGGAGTTCAAGTATCTCGGGGTCTTGTTCACAAGTGAGGGATGGATGGAGCGTGAGATCGATAGACGGATCGGTGCGGCGTCAGCAGTGATGCGTTCGCTGTATCGGACTGTTGTGGTGACGAGGGAGCTGAGTCAATCTACGTCCTTACCCTCACCTATGGTCATGAGACCTGGGTAATGACTGAAAGGACAAGATCGCGGATACAAGCAGCCGAAATGAGTTTGCTCCTAGGTGAGCTCAGTCACCTGGGAGGAGCTTGGTGTAGAACCGCCGCTCTTTCCTATCGAGAGGAGTCTGCTGAGGTGGCTTGGGGGGCACATTGGAGGGACTATGTCTCTCTGTGGCCTGGGAACGCCTGGGGATTGCTTCAGGAGAGCTGGAGGAAGTGTGCGTGGAGAGGGATGTCTGCGAATCCCTGCTTTGATGCTGCATCCATGACCTGACCATGGGTAAATTGGAAGATAAAGGATGGGTGGTCAAATTCCAGATCTCAGATTTGTGGATGCTGATTAGGTTCAGTAATACAGTAGATCATTGGTGCCGGGGACATAGACTGAAGTGACAATTCTGGTGTTCAATGACAAATGCCACACTCCACAGTGCAGTAGGCTGTAACCACTGGTGACATGAGAAAACATATGGCCCTCAGGCCATCCTCCTGAGGTTTGTTTCTGTTGTTTTAGTCAAACATACTCACCTTAGGTTAGTTAATGCTCATTCTGTTAGGCAGTGTGACAATTTTAACATGTACAAAGAACTTAGAATAACTTCAGAAAGGCTAGATAAATAGTTAAACCTGTCTTGTTTAGACTGCCACTGTGATTTGGTCCAGGACTAGACTGTAGTTATTTTGTGTTGACTCTTCATGTCCTGGTTATACTCTATAACACCTCACTATTTGACTTATTAGTCGGAGTAGGCTATAGGCTGGATCATTACGCACTGAATTGGGCTGTGCGCGCTTAGACAGAACACATCTTACAACACTGGGTTTAAAGTTCAACAGCATGAAATGTATGTGCTTTTTATGCAATAAAGTGATTGAGTAACTATCCTCCCTTCCGTTTTTTTGACAAATCGCACCCCGAGTGTACAACCAATACATATGGTATTTTACGCATACATGTGGTGTCTTCAAAGCCAAACTGTTAGGATTATCTTGTATTATCGAGACATTTTAGACAGATTTAGAGGGTTATGTATATTGTAGTAGTGAAAGCAACAGAGTGACATTGTGTGTATGGCATAGTATAGGCGTAATGATAAAGAGCTATATGATACAAAATAGAGGAAGAACTTTTTTTTAAATGTTTTTTGAAAATACAGAACTGTTGTTCTCTATAAATGTAATTTCAAGTTGGGCCTGTCCTGGCAGAAGGTCCACCAGCTGTTCCAACCTCAGAATGGCCGATATAGGCTTATTTCTGTTGAAGAGGCTCATATGAGGTGGACATTTTTCTACTTTGTGGCTCACAAAGTCTAGAGAGTTGTCCAGTATCAAACATTTGTGTCTGTTTTGGCGAACATGGTGAAAAAACGTCCTCAGGTTTGAGTTAGAGGAGCTATGGTTACCACAGTAATTGTCACAGAGTAGTACATTTGGGCTCAAATGAAACATGACAATGTCTTCTTTAAAATGATACCAAATACAATGGTATAAATCATTTTCTAATGGGCTGTAAATGGCCTAAACCAAACTTTAGACCAGTGTCAAAAGCGACTTTTTCGACATACACTAAAATGGCCACCATTTTTTTTCGCGATATTTCCAGCAGAGCAGACTCTCCAATTTGACAGCCAAAAAATGGTCAGGGGTTTCTCAACTGATTTAGACTAATTTTGGTGTTCTGAGTCCGAATATCACATGCATTTTGCTCTATCAGGTCAACTTTTTGAGATACAGCCATAGTGTTACGGATTACGTACGTCTACGTTTTACGTGTGTGGTGTGTGCGAGAGTTTCAATAACAAATCCGTAGCGACGAGGAGATATTTTATTATAAACAAACTAATCCAGTTAAATCATAGAGGGTACAAATTAAACAAAAAAACATAAATTTGCTACACAACAAGATACTCCCTATTTATAGCCTCCCTGTCCAGACACCCGGGAAAAATAACTTAAAGAGGGCACCCAATCACTAAATTCGCGCTGCGACATGCTAAAATATAACAAAGCGCGCCAATCTACAATTAAACAAACGCGTGTCATACTGAAGACACGCACTTCCTCACCTCTCCCTGACGTAACGTAACAAGTCAAAAGCAGACCATACTAAAAAAAGAATCATCCCCATAGCAACAAATATCTTGCATAAGGCCTACCTGACGAGCCAAACAAATTGATTCAGTTGATTGATATGGCTTCGGCGCGACGGTCATGCAGGAATGATCCTGATGTTTTCTGTTACATCTGCGGAGATTACACGCTGTCAGTGGACAGGAAGAATATGACAGGATTTGTAAAGCACGCCTATGAGGCCTACTTTAAAGTCAAGCTGGGTGACCAAGATAAATCCTGGGCACCGCACACGGTGTGCAAGACGTGCGTGGAATACCTCCGGCGGTGGACGAAGGGCACGAAAACTTCACTGAAGTTTGGGATTCCGATGGTTTGGAGGGAGCCGCGAGACCATGCATCGGATTGTTACTTCTGCGCCATCAATACTACTGGCATCAACCGGAAGAATCGGCACAGCCTCCAGTACCCCGACCTTCCATCTGCCCGCCGTCCAGTTGCTCACTGCGAAGAAATTCCTGTACCAGCGTTCACAGAGCTTCCCGACAGCGACGACAAGGCCACCAGTGCAGACGAGGGAGGATATGCAGAAGAGGAGTATAAGGAACAAGATGGTCCGCAGCCCTTTTCACAATGTGAGCTTAATGATCTGGTTCGGGATCTCAGCTTGTCAAAGACTTCCTCCGAGCTGTTGGCCTCCAGACTCAAAGAGAAAATCTACTTGGCGAGGACGCGCGTATCACTTTCTTTCGTAGAAGGCATGAGGACTACATGGGCTACTTCTGCCAGGAGGAAGACCTCGTGTACTGCCGAGATGTCGCCGGTCTTCTTGGTAAACTCGGCGCTCCTCAATACGATCCGAGAGATTGGCGACTCTTCATTGACAGCAACAAGCGCTCTTTGAAGTCTGTGCTCCTCCACAACGGGAACCAGTTCGCCTCAATCCCTCTTGCGCACTCCACAAGTCTCAAGAGAAATATGAAGCAGTGAAGTACGTGCTCGACAAAATCCAATATGAGCAGCACCAATGGATCATCTGCGTCGACTTAAAGATGGTGAACTTTCTACTTGGTCAGCAGTCCGGGTTCACGAAGTACCCATGCTTTATATGTATGTGGGACAGTCGAGACAGAGCCCAGCACTATGTAAAGAAAGAGTGGCCGGCGCGAGAGCAGTTAGTACCTGGGCGAGAAACATCATAAACGAACCTCTTGTTGACCGGGAGAAGATATTGATCCCACCGCTACACATGAAGCTTGGATTAATGAAACAGTTCACGCGCGCTCTGGACAAGGATGGGAGGTGCTTCAACTACCTGTGCCGAGCCTTTCCTCGACTGACCATTGAGAAGCTGAAAGCCGGCATTTTCGATGGCCCACAGATACGGCAGCTCATAAAGGACACAGAGTTCCAAAACTCCATGAACAGGCTAGAGTGTGCCGCGTGGACATCATTTGTGCAGGTGGTGAACAACTTCCTGGGGAACACGAAGGCAGCAAACCACGCCATACTCGTCAGCAAGATGATAAAGGCCTTCCAAAAACTCGGGTGTTTGATGAGTATAAAGGTTCACTTCCTGTTCTCACACATGGAGAAGTTTCCTGAAAACCTTGGGGCGATGAGCGACGAGCAGGGAGAAAGGTTCCATCAGGACATGCGCCAAATGGAGGAGAGGTACCAGGGAAGGTGGGACGCAGTCATGATGGTGGACTACTGCTGGTCGCTGAAGAGAGACAACCCAGCAGCTGCTCACACACGGGAATCGAAGAAACGCCGATTTATGCCATGAACTCTAAAATTTTGTGTCACGTAACGCTCATTGTTTTACTAATATTATGAATTCTGCTTATCAAATTTGATGGAGTAAATAAAAACTGAATGACTTTGGATACGTTGACTTTTATTTCTTGAGGAAAACGGAAAAAACGTCAAGGGTTTCTCAGCTGATGATCCGCAGAAATTTGTTTTTTACGCAAAATCGAAAAATTTCTATAGCAAAACATCCTGACCTGATTGAGCAAAACCAAGGTCATTTTCGGACTCAGAGCATCAAAATTAGTCTAATTCAGCTGGAAAACCCTGGACTATTTTCAAAAAATATTTTTTTGTTACCCAGTGGGTATTGGTCCTTAGGGTTAAAGTTAACAGAAAAAACACAAATAAAAAGTATGGCAGACCATGTCAGGTTCCATCCATTTTTGAGACTTTGGCCCCCTGACTATTAAGATCGCTCTTTATCTTTCATGAGTCGGCCTCATAATCACGGACCAATGAGGTCAACAAGTCGACAGTTTTGTACGATCTAAAAATAAACCTTGTGTCAGACGCGAGCGCCGTTTATCGCGGCTCAGCGCCGCATCCTCGCGCAATGTATTTGTAGTTCTGCTCTATGTTCTCTTAAAACAACTTGAAACTCACACCCAGACATTCTCAATGTCCTTTTCTTAAGCCCCTGTTTTCAGCCACAGCCCAGTGAAGAGAGTGACATGAGGGAGACAGTCGTGAAAGTCTGTGCTTCTGTAGGGGCGCTGCTAAGACACTTGTGGCCTGGGGCAGATGCCCCCTGAAAAGTACCCCACTAGCAAAAGATACTGGCAAAAAATAGTATTAATAAACTGAAATAATAGCAGATGGCTTTCCACAAATCTATATATTTTAGCTCCTATAGAGCTCCTTTTACTTTTGTAAATAAATTAACAAAATGGATTCGAAATAAATGTGATTGTAAGAATTTAAGAGGAGCGGGAACGGTTTGTTTGTCAGCGATCGCGGGGGGGTAGTGCCCTTTTGAGTTTTGAGCCCCTGCTAGGGTTGCCAACTTTCTCTCAACCAAATACGGGACATTTTTTGGTTATTTTTTAAAATTGCCAATACAAAACAATAACAACAACAAACTAATCAACACAGCGTGAAAAAGAATCTCAGATTATTATTATTTTTGCATCTTGCATGGACACACTGATACAGTAAACTCTAGGTGGGGCACAAGGTGTTCGTGCTTTTTTATTTTTACTGTCAGATCTACTAAACGCATTTGCCACCACTTGTCAGACTAAAAAGAAGCATGTAACCACATATCAGCAAATACCCATGGACCAAGCATTACAAACAACGCTTATTCCCAGAGCATCAGACCATCATTAAGGCAAAAGTTTACTCTATAGACGGCTGTCAAACAGCTCCAAAACATGATTTAAACAGCAGACTATGAAACAGCAGATGACCTAATGCATTCACACAAATGATATGAGAGCATAAAGGAGTCGTTTATGTCCTGCTAAAGTTAACAACAGCGCTGAACCCGGACAGATGTGAACCGTGTGTAAACATGGACTCACCCGCGTTCAGGAGCATCGCGTCCTCCTTATGTACATAAACCATAAACGCACGGCAAGGAGTCGTTCAAAAACCGAAGAATATCCGAGTATTCCACCGGTATTAGCTAGTTCTTCATAGTGTTTACAGAGACCGCGTGTGAAACTTTCAACACTCAATATAAGGGACAAAAGACATCCCGTACGGGACAATCCTATTTAGATAAATATACGGGATGTCCCGGCTAATACGGGACAGTTGGCAACCCTAGCCCCTGCCCCTCTGTAGCTCTCTGCACGGCCCTGTGTATCAGCCATGGTTGGGGATATTTAAAAGGCATTTATTTTCTCTTGGAAAATACTCAAAGCTCATTTGCAAAAACAGATTGCTCCGTTTTAAATTTATTGCAAACTTGCTTTACATTTTTACTACTGTACATGTGACACCAGTCAAAATAAAGTTACATCAATTTGATCAAGAATGAGTAACATGATATTTCTGATTCTCTCAAATAGATGTGGTCATTTCAAACACAGCTACACAACGCGAAAATTACAAGCATACATTGATTATTGTCAATGGCACTTATCTGTTTTTGCAAATGAACTCTTATGTAAAATATTGTGTGATAACAAATTGCTAGAAGTGCTCAATGCCAGCTCACAGAGCAGAAAAGTGGCATGCATACATCCACAAAGATAAACACAACTTCGTTGCATAGCTAGCTAGCCCCGTTGTGTGGGGAGGAAGTGGAAGTGTCACGTTAACTGGTCAGAACGGACTAGTTCTCCTGATTCCATTAAATTTAATTTTAATGATATATTAAAATATACCGTATAGCATCAATTGAGTTAGTTACCTGATGCAAAGTGTTGGCTACACAAGCGCTGGTACGCACTTGGCTCCCATTTTCCTCCATCTGGTGACTTTCGGTCGATCGCGGCAAGCCATTTTTCCCTTCGTTCCTTCTCTTTTGGTATTGTATACAACGAAATACCAGCAACTGGATCTCTCACGTTGTTGCATCCAACTGCACAACAAGTTTCAGGCATTTCAGCGGTTTTGAAACTTAGATTTTAAATGAAACGTTGGTGTGAGTTTATCTGGAGTTCATTAGCATGTATCCCGTCAAGATGGAGTAACTTAGTTGGCGTGACGTCATGCGGAAGGTACCTATACACATGCAGAGCCGGTTTTTCCTATACGCAGATTAGGCAAGGTGCGTAGGGCCCCCACTGCTGCAAGGGCCCCGCATCTCAGTCAAATCACAGTGTTTCACTGATTAATGAGCGTTGTTACGGTGACAGGCTGTTTGACAGGCAGCGCTCACTCACTCTCCGCCTACTTTGCCACATACAACACCGAAATGGAGCAGTCTGCTGAAGTGGATGAGCAGGAGAGACCTACCGCCTTACTCCTGTCACTCCCAAGTTCCCAACGCGTGATTGCCTCTCCGCTCGCGCCTCCACTCGGGCCGTCTCCCGGTGTTCGCCTCATGCTCGCATCCCACGCAGCTTACCCGTCTCCCGGCCCAGGCGCTGCTCACTTAATGTTTACTCTGCTTGGACCGGGCAACTATCTTGTTGTTTCGAGTACTGTAGAGTATCAGGCCAGTAGTTTGGTGAATAGATTGGTTTCTCAAGACAGCATGCAAAGTGTTCCTTCATTCGACACGAAGAGTTCACTGGCACTTGTACATCGTTTTTTGTTTTGTTTTTTTTTTTCCATAAAATTCTCATTGCATGCAACTGTAAGTTTCTGGAAACTGCACTTTTTATAATTCACCCACAGATGTGCGGGGTACAGAGGTGAGCAGTAGGCTTGAAACAGAGCTAGTTTCACCTGTACAGAGCAGGAGGAGAATTTCCGAGACAGAATGTTCGCTTGTGCATAAAACATCCGGCACTGACGGTAAATGTCCTCATCTGTTAAATGATCAGTTATGATGTGGCCAAGGTACTTGACAATAGGGATGTAACGATTATGAATTCTGTGGGTACGATTATTGTCTGATAAATAATCACGATTTTACGATTATCGAAATGATCCCAAACGGCAGACCTGATGCGCTTCTTTGGTGGAAACAACGTTTCACTACTTCGCTCTTCCATGATGAAGCAGCAGATGGCGCCGTTGTCTTCTGATTTGTGTACCGTCACTTCTACAGTAGTGTCAAAGCTCCATTTGCGCTAGCTTAAAACACCGGTTAAAACAAAAGCTAACTCCCGCCCCCGGCAAGTTTCGAGGCCTGTCATTGGACAATAAAGTTGTAGTTCTACAACTGTCATTTAAGCCGGACCCTGAGTATAGCTGACTGCACGGTTTGCCAGAACCAGTAACTCAGACAAAGTTATTGATTAAAGAACATTTGCCAGTTTTAAGCCTGCCAACTAATTTTGTTTCATTTGTTGAAAAATGAAGAGGCTAGGCTACCTTGGAGCATGCTTTTGGAGACGCTAAAGTTCACTTCTACAGAAAGTCAGCCACTACTAACAGACTATATTTCACGTGCGGGAAAATAAAAGAACATTCTCGTGCGGAAATTATTATAATGTTATTTCCCAGCTGGCAAATAATAGTTTGGCCTGATGATAAGTGCGTGGTTGTGCACGCACTGTCAACATCATCAAGAAAGCGGCTGCACAAGAAAGCAAGAAAAACACATAGGCCTATGGAGGAAGACTATTTTTAAAGATAGGATGCCGACAGGCAGCGGGTGTTGATCTTCAGAACGTTCAAACTACAGTAAGGTAAGGCAGTGACGCTTATGTTTTGCGGACCTCAAATGAAACAGAAACACATAGCAGAGGAAGTGACAGCGGTACAGGCAATATAGCTTATTGATAGAAGTTTGCCGGGTTGTAAGTCTCCATGGTTGAGTATGCCAATGGTAGTTTAATCACTACGATTTGGCAGTGCGCTGCAGACACAGGGTTAGCAGCGCACCGCTTCGTGCAGGGCATTATCTCTCTTTTATGGGAGTAGGTGACACAACGAAAACACGATTATGAACAGCCTCCGCGATGGATTAACCGTGACGTTTTTAATCGCGGTTAATTGTCAATCGTACAATCGTTACATCCCTACTTGACAACATCACATACTAGTGCTGGGCGATATGGAAAAAAACGTATATCACGATATGGATTATTTTATATCACGATAACGATACATATCACGATATACCACAATAAATCTTCAAAGAAAGTACTTGAGTCATCTTCTGTACTTGGTAGTTGAGGTCTCCAAACGTTTCGCCTCTCATCCAAAAGGCTTCGTCAGTGAACAAGGTTACGCTCAGCACGCAGCGTAGATAAAGACCAGTTGGGAGGAGTTGGGGTTGGCCCGGCTCCTCCCCTCTAATCACAGCTACTCTCCCCTGTGGGTAAACACCTTTGAAGTAGAGCGTCTGTAACGACCTGCTCACCCCAGTATCGGTCAGTCCTGTCCTATTCATGGCTGATCACTGCTAATTACCTGCCTATTGTTCTTTTGTTAGCTGAGGTATCGTCTTCTTGGACTGGCCGTGCTCTGTCGGTTTTCCCCGAAGCAGATTGGAGTAAAAAGAAGAAAGATTAAATCTTAGCCCACCATTTCGGTTCATGGAGGGATTTTCTTTTCTGACAAAAATAGCTTCTTTTACCCCTCTTTCAAACCAACGTTCTTCTTTAGCTAGAATTTTGACCTCCCCGTCCTCAAAGGAGTGGTTGGAGGCTTTAAGGTGAAGGTGCACAGCCGACTGAGGGCCGCTTGTGCTTTCTCTTCGGTGTTGATAAAGTCTCTTCTGTAGAACTTGTTTGGTTTCTCCAATATAATGTTCTTTGCATTCTTCTTCTTTGCATCGAATAGAATAAACCAAATTGCTTTGTTTGTGGCTCGGAGTTTTGTCCTAGCCACCTAGTCCAACTGGTCTTTATCTACGCTGTGTGCTGAGCGTAACCTTGTTCACTGACGAAGCCTTTTGGATGAGAGGCGAAACGTTTGGAGACCTCAACTACCAAGTACAGAAGATGACTCAAGTACCTTCTTTGAAGATGGACAACTCCTGTACGACTGAGAACTTACACAGACATACCACAATAAAGTCAGTTTTCAGTTATTCTTTGAAAAGTTTGACAAAAATATCATTGCTTACTTTTTTTCAACTTTATTTTGAAGCAGTGGTTTTGCTATGGATAATTTATATAGCATATATTGTCAATGTCAGGAAAAATGTGGCTCTGCAGGATAAATGGGCTAAACATGATCTGACCAGAGTCAACACAAATTTGTTTGTCGGTGTGGCTTGTTTACATGCATGAGACCCATGTGTGTCCATGTGTGTTCATTAACATGCACTGTCCCGACCAAATAAACCAATAAATAAATAAAAACAACAGAAATGTGTAAACTCGTGCGTAGAGAACGACTTACTCAGAGCATCATCTGCTCCTCAATATCAAGGCTCATATTACACTAAAACAAATGTAAATTGGAGCTTATTATCGCCATTTTCTCAACTGTAATGTAATGTTTAAGAAACAGTGGGCGAGCAGTTTGTATTGTACGTCTTTAGCTGCTCTACGCGCTGCCCGATCCGTCTCTTACCTCCTGCACCACGCCTCTCCTCTCTTCTCTCTCGTGTGTTTAATCCACATCCACGCGCTAAAAAGATCCATCACTAAAAAGCAGTTTAGTTGCCGTGCGTAAAGCAGAGTGAAACCACGCGGTGTTTAACAGGGAGAGAGAGCCCCGCGTGTACGTCCATTAGATGTCGCCGTTGCTACAGCAGGTGTGGTGGCGGACAGAGATATCGTAAAGCAGGGTGGTGTCGCAAAACCACAAGGCAGAGTTTCTTTGCGAAAAAGTTCTTTTTTATTCTTGTTTATAATCACTTAATATAAACTTAGAGGATGCATAGTGACAAGACAACACTAATACATTCTTGTGGCCTATTTAATGAAATATTTGCTTTAATAATTTATTAAATTAGGTTAGAAACGATAGAAATGATAGAAGAGAAATGGCACGATAGGCACTTTTCTATCGTCCCCACGATATGTATCGTCATATCGCCCAGCACTATCACATACATTCAAGATGTTCCCCGAGAGCTTAAAGTGATCTGTCCTCCTTTGCCCGACATATAATGACACTTTTAATTTGTATTTCACATCCTGCAGATGCAGGTTTCAGTTAGTTTTAAAGTCAGTGGTTCCCAAACTGAGTCAGTGACCTTTTACCATTTTAAAAAGTGGGGGGAAATAGACTAGTGGTTTCCTAAACTCCAGTCTGACAGTGGCTTAGTGGTTAGTGGTGGTCACACAGTGGGGCAGGGCCCAAATTGAGGTTATGTTCCACTTCTGCCCTGCACTGTACAGTGGAACTGTTTTTGTCCATAAATGGGTTCGCTCTTCATCGAATAGCCATGGGATGCGAACTGTAGGGCCCCCAAGTGGACTTTTGCTTAGGGCCCCAGAAGGGCCAGCACCAGCTCTGTACACATGTCTTTCTGGGAGGAATAACGCTCACCATTAATAGTTTTAGGGAGGATGACTGTCCTCCGCACCACACTCAAACTGTCATCTCTGGTCTCATTCATTAGTTCAGCAGTTTTAAAGCTGAACTTTCTTTATCCCTAACCAGGGGTGTGCTGGGACATAATTTTACATAATTTAAATCGGAAGTGTGAGCTCGGCCCATCAGTTTTGAAACCTTTAGATCGTAGGTTCAGTTCTTTCTCTTTTCACATTGGCCGCTACATAATCTTGGCCTGACACGTCTCCACAATCATCTGTAAGTTATGCAAATTTGAGCAAAATTACTTTTAGACATGATTTCCCCTGAATTATGCAAATTAACAACACTGTAAACCCCAACGGTCCAACCTTATCAAAGAATGTGGGCCTTGATAACCTAAATGTATAAAACGGGTTGACTGTACTATAAGCATATGGGGCATTTGAACAATTTTTCCGTTTTAATGAGAGCGAACTGAAACGTTTTGGCTTGAAAATGTCATTGTACTCAATTATATTGACATTAAATAGTCTGACGTCACGTGCGTCATTTACGTGCCTCAGTCTCTGCCATGAGGTTGGATCCGTCATCTTGGGAGCCCTCGCCTCAACTGTGAGAGACCTCCTCAAGGTAATATTACCTTTCGAATTTAACATGTTTTAGATGGTTTGTATTTTTGTATTTGTCGGTAATCTATCCGAGGAGGTTTTACCTGGTAAGTGTGTCACTTTTTTTCCTTCTAATATCCCGTAGTATGTTCCTGTCTTGAAATTTAGCCATGAACTCCACTATTGACACCTTAAAATAAGTCTTGGTTTAATTCAATGAACATTTACTTATTCAATGACATATAGGTATTTCATGTATTTGTAATGGTGCATTAAAAAATAGTGCTAATGGAAAATCTGCTGAATGGTCTATTGGTATGTATGGTAAAAGTATCAATACAAAAACAATCCTTTAAAAAATGTTTGCTCATATTTTTTCTTTTTCTTTTTTTACTTAAAACTGGAGTGGTGAGGAACAAAAATTGTACAGAGTACTTCTGTTGGAAGAGAAATCAGATGGAAAAATGTTTCAAAATGTAACATAGACAAATATATTTTTTATATATATTTACGTTTAATTGTGTTCACAACTTTATTAATATTGTGAAAAATAAATGTTGACATGGAAAAGCTTCAAAAGGTTTTATTTCAGAACACAAGCATATTGGTATAAATGTTTTAAAGTAATGTTGTTTTTCAGAGCTAACATTCTTGGCAAAGATGATAATCTCAGTTGTTTTTTGTATTCTACTAGAAAACATGTTGGGAGAAAATATTAACTCAAAGAAATGTAATTGTTTAATCAGAGCAAAAAATTGCTGGGAAAAAATGTTATCTTAAACTAATTTTATAATTTCATTAGAACACTAACATGTTAGGTATAATTGATTGGCTCAAAGTAATTTCATTGCTTTATCTTAACATCATTATGCTTTAAAAATGATTATCTTAAAGTAATTTCATTGCTTTAGCTTAACATCATTATGTTTAAAAAAAATGATTATCTTAAAGTAATTTCATTGCTTTAGCTTAACATCATTATGTTTAAAAAAAATGATTATCTTAAAGTAATTTCATTGCTTCATCATAACACACAATTGTTGGGAAAATGATAACCTTGAAGCAATGTCCTTTGTTTCTTTTGAAGTATTTGTTTTGTTTTATCTGTAAGCATAAAACGACAAAAGTTGTCAGAACATAATTTGGGCAATGCAACCACTTACGTCATTTTTTATGCTTTAGATTTAAGCAACACTTTTAACAGTGTAGCCTAATAACCCTAACCCCCCTTTAACCATCATTTTTTTAAACGAGCTTAACGTAGTTTCATATTAAAATAACACTATGAGAGGAAGGTTTAGCTGCCCAGGCCTGAGAGCACTGCGGCCTCACGTAGGTGCCCGCATCAGTCTCACACATTGCCTCGTCATTAGCCCGCTGCTATGCCTGTTGCAGGCCTGTGAGCACCGGGCTCTCACGTAAGTGCATGTCCGAGAACCGCAGCCTCGCACGGGGTCTTTGCCCGCACCTGTTGCACTCGGAGATGGTGGTATCGCCGCACTAGTGTAATGGTGTTAATATAGGCGGGTTAAAATTCTGGTAATGGGTTTTGAGCGCCACGGTGTGGCATAGTGTGGGAGTGCCCCCGAGTATCTGTTACTCGGGGCTGTGTATATATTGTCCCACCTTTTGTTTTGTATATGTTTTATGTACCTGGTTGAGTGTGCGTTGGTCTGTCTTGTATGTCTTACTTTGTCGGTCCAACGCCTGGGACATCCGGTCCTGGGAGTATATATGGGTGGCTCCTCCTCTTCCTCTCTCTCTTGTTTCTGTGTCATGAGAGAAGGTGAGCGTGTTTTGTGTATCGTTAGCCATCGTATTGTTAAAACTTATAATTATAAGGTTTTAATCTGTTATGTTAATATATTGTTTTATTGTTATTCATGTCAGTATTTGTCACTTACGTGTTTCTGTTTTTGTTTTATGTCCAAAGACCACGTTGGGTCGACACCACATGATATTGGGCTAACGCCATTCATTGATTTCTGTCACCAGAAATAAACGGAGCTGGAGCGTTGCTCACTCCCAACTCAGCCTGGGTCTCCTCCACATTAATGAGAGCACCATACACAACGCAGAGCATTACGATATAGGTCACACTAGCCCGCTGCTGTCTGCATTTCTGTTCTCCAGCAAGCGAGGGGTGAATGTGATATCGTAATGCATGGATACTATACACATTTTTAGCATCTGAAGAAATGGTTTGTATGCTAGAAATACATCGATTAACTGGCTCTCAGGTACAGCATTGAGTAAATTCTTTAGCGCATTAGTTCCCCGCGGGTTGTCTGTCGTTAACTGTAGACACTTGCCCGAGTTTGTACATCCAGTAACGGGCTTTCCTCGTTACTGGATGAGGAAAGACTGTCAGGTTACGTCAAAACACGTAACCTTACTGACAAACTGGGTGTAGCTGAACCGCGAAATTATATATATTTTAAATATATTTATCAATCGTTAGTGCTGCTTAGTACCATAAATCTGTAATTTCTGCTGTTATAGCCTGCTGCTTTTGATATATTGATGATTCCCCCCTCTTCCACTTCCATACAGATCGTGCGTGTTGCCAAGCGCCTGACACGTGTGCTTGCCTGATGTTGCTGATGGCAACTAACTCATGGGTGTGCTCTGCAGAGTACTTTTGTCTTGGAGCAATAGCCGGCACTTAAGATGGTTACAGGTAATGTAATAAATTTAAGCATGGCTAAGATCATAAATATACTCTAAAACACTAAAATTTCAGCCATTAACAAGAGTTTCTGGCCATTAAGAACAAATAATGAATGTGTCCATCAATAACAATGCATCTACATTTGTTTATAGACGGAGCGCTACATGGGTGCCAACAGCTCAAATCCAAACATAATGTTGCGGAGAAGATGAAGAGCGGTATGTGTCTCATACCCCACTCAACACATTTGCAAAAACTCAGACTGCTGGTAAACTTAATCTCTGTCTTTGTCCAGCTCTGTCCGTGGTGTCAGCTGCACAATGTGAGTTTGGCTGTAGGATGAGCTCCCGCACTTGTAACGTGGCTACAGGTGCAAAATAAGCAATGAATGCCTTTTTCCACACATCACCACCCTAGTTTGAGCTGCATTTACTTCAAGTAAGTTCAGTCCGTGTTCACACGCGCCCATGTATATACAGTGTGTAACAATCAATAATGTTAATTTTCATGTTTTTGTTTTGTTTTTTTTTGGTCAAGGCCAAAGGGAGCCATTACAAGCCTGAATAAATGTTACAGACCTCAGTCTAGAGCAATTCACCACGGACCCAGCTCTGCCACACAGGAGCGGCTCAGAATACCGGTAAGCCGGGGCAGACAGGCCGAGAAAGTGCCTCTGAACTTGACCATTCTTCCCTGAAGAGCTTCTGGACTACAGCATGTCAGTGTGACTAAACACTCGATTGTTTAAAGAACAATCTAATCAAATTTGATAGCTTTTGAGTTCTTAACCCGCTTTTAATTTTCTTAAAAAATTGTGACGAAGAACTAAGTTTATCTTCAAAGCCTTTCATTGCCAGCGCAATAATGGCGCTCTAACTGTGCTTTGTAAAATACGCTATGGGTGTAGATCTATTTTGATCGAAATATTGAACCTTTATGCCTGCCAGGCAGGTATCTGCTCTCTCTCCTTAGGCCCTTTCTCCTTCCATCCTCCTGTCTCCTACCCAAATTCCTTTCCCCACCTGTCTCTTGTCTCCTGCTCTCCTCCTCATCTGCATCTTCTCTTCTCCAGCTGTGTTTTTTTTTCTATTTGGTTTAAAATCAATGTACCATATCTAACATGTGCAATGTCATGTAGGAACAAGTTGATGTCCACAGCGAACGTGCCTTGGTTCTATCGTGCGCTCCAGACCTCCCTGCATGAAGACGGCTCCAATTTTTGGAAGACATCGGAGGTAAGTGTGCACAAATAAAACTGTTCACTGACTGGATTTGTATTGGCATTTTTTTGTAAGTTTCTTTGTTTTGTAGTTGAGGCTAAAACTATATATATGTTTTTCATTTTAGACAGCAGCTTCTGATGAAACGTCATTGGGTCTTCTCTCAATCAATGCCGAGAAAGCTGACATGTCAACCATCTGTACGCTCCACCCCGCACCCCGGTCTGCAAAGGATACAGACGTGGCAGTACAGGTCCTTTCTGCAGAGAATGCATCGGTTTGGGACTGTGACTGGCACAAGGATCGTTGTAAACTTTAAGGACAGAGACAAGAACTTTAAAGAGGCAAGAACAAACTCCAAATGTGCCAATTTTGGAACTTTTATCGGTCTTTTCCTATTACAAAACAATCGTACTGCCTCTTTTTCTTCCTTTGTTGCTTTACTCACTTATCCCCATGCTAAATTATTTTTGTGATTAGCAGAACTAAAAACACTCCTCTCCACATGCAACCTTCTGTTCACAATGTACAAAAAAATATGTTTTGTTGTAGAATGAATAGTTAGGCTCATTCTGATAGACTTCATGTTTGGACTATAATATCTAGAGGGGTCCTCGGCTGTACTCAGCTTAATCCGCCCCACCCATGCCTATTTTTGCCACGGATCAACACTTGCGCTGTCATAACACTTCCGGTAGAGCGGAGTCCGTTCTATAAGTGGAGAACAAGGGGAAATATTTGCAGCTAAAATATGATGTACAGAAGATTGATTTGTGTAAAAGGTTCAATGTTCATTTGCAACAGCAAGTCGACATATATTTCTCTGCGAGGCCTGAGACCGGCTTTGTGTCTGTGTAGAACTGAGTTTCTCTGGCGGCGTCCACTCGAACTGCTGGAATAAGATGAATGAACTTGTGTAATGTTCAAGAAAGTTTGAGTTGTAAAGAAATTGTATTTATTACACAATAACTGTTTTGGTTTTAAGTGTAGTTTGTCTTTAAATATTTGTGTTGTTTAGTAAAAACAAATAAAACTATTAAAGTCAATAGTAATAACAATTTTATTTTCTAAATGGTTAAAGATGTTGATTTGAATGTAATAAAACCTTTCAGGTTTTGTGTACCTGAAGGTTTTTAGTCAAAATAAATTGAAAATATTAATGATAGAAAACATAAATTTTCTTGGTGAATACTACTTAAAGTAATACCGCTTATTAAGTAAAAATAAAAAATGTTGTACTCAAATTTTTTGATGTAATCAGTTTCATCAATCTATTTGAGTAGAACTAACTTGTCAGGGTTTACAGTGAAGATGAGCCGGAGGAGTTGAATGGAAAAGCTCTCTATGGAGGTTACTCTATGTCATTGTCCTTACAATTAAAATACATAATCATAGTAACCATGTGGCTGATTTTATGGCTGTCATGAAGATTTAATCACAAGCATTTCACTTCATATACTTAAATACAGGTATAAAACAAACCTAGAAAGAAAAGCTAACCACACTGTAGCTTCTCGTCAAGTGTTGCTAAAGCTAACCTCAAAAACAGGAAGAAATGTGTTTCTTATTTTGATGGGAGAAAACGCTCTTACGGCAGCTACTCCTTCTCCTTCAGTGTGGGCCATTGACAATAACATCTCTTAAAGGAATACCACTGGCGAGATTTGGAAAGCCCGTTTGTCTGCTGAGGGTCCCAGCTTCTGGATTCCACAAACATTGCACAAATCTTCAATTTCCTTTGAGACTGCTTCACCTGCTTGAGCTGGATAAACAGGCCAGTGCCTGTGGAGCACCTTGGGTTTTAGGAGGAAACAGCTTGTTTAGTGTCCAGTCACTGTTATATATTATGCACCTTTTCCAATGGCAATTCCTGCCCACTCTGGTGCCAGGTCTAGTCATGATGTAGCTGAGTGTTTCCACAGACCAGACCAGGTCAAACAGGTACAAGTTTTGAGGCCATGCTCAACCCTGGAACAAAGTGTCCTGAACTGATACTAATGTGACATAGACAGATTGCTGGCCTCTGATTGGCCAGAGGAGAGAGGACCGCCCTCACTGAAACATGCAGGTCATACGGATTTAATGTTTCACATCATACCGCGGTTGAAAAAGGGGATTTTGCTGATTATAGCATTAAGCCGCTGTTAGCACAACATTAGCTGTTAGTATTTTTATTTTTATTTTATTAGTTTATTTGACAAGGACAGTACACATTAATGAACATTTCTGTAAATGTGTCAGTATTAGCTGCAAAGCTAGTTTTCAACTGTTGTCCCTGGGCAAGGTGTATAATGCCAACAACAATTATAAAACATAAAACAATTTAAAAGTTGAGGCTACATACATAACAAATGTTGATACAATTCATACATTAATAACATCTGAATGTTCGTTCTGTGACTTGCATTTTGGTGCAAGGGCAGGTCATACAGTTCAAACAAACATTATAAGGATAAATATGTACAATTATTATTTACAAAGCAACATCTGTGCAGAGATCCTGACACTCGGCTCAGTCCTGCACCAGAGATCAGTTATAGCGGGAGGCAGTCTCCCTACTGCACAAATTAGCTACATTCTCGATTGGATTTCAACCAATTTTTTTATTGAGTCCTAAAATGTTAAAGTGGGCATTCCTTATAGTGAGAGGGCTGCTGGTTCAGATGTTACAGGCCCCCTCTGAAAGAAACAGTCTGCCAATAGGTGGTATTCTGAAGCACTTCATCTCCCAATCCACAGACCTAGTGCTCGGCAAAGAGATTTTCAATTTTACGAATCCCCTTAATGGCGCGGTTGCAAAGTCATTAATTATAGTCTATACAAGCCATTTAAATATTTAAAAATTCGAATTTACAATTGTTAAATGCTATAACATTTGCATGGTCATTACCTTTATAGTTGTCTTTTAGCGCTTCTTCGCTCCATTTCGTTGCTCCTCTTGAACAATTCCAAAACCATCATTGTCCACATTTGCTCTCATATTCTCGTTCTCACAAAACGTTTCATCTGCGTTCAGTTATTGCTTCAGTAATGTGTATTCCAGCGAGGGAGCACCGCCAACACTGTGGTCCATTTGAAGGATAAGATCAAATAAGATAGGATTTAATTGATCTTACAATGGAGAAATTCAGTTGTAATGGAACTGGTAAACATGTAAAACCATGGCGTGTCACGTACTGTGTCCAAACAGTGCTGGGTTGAAGCTTACTATGTGGAAAAACAGCATTAGTGATCCTGGCTGAGGCTGATCCATGCATCAGAAGCTTCAGAATACCTGGATAATGTTCTGCTGAAGGCACATGAGTTTGGCTATAGTGGGCTTTACATCGAGGCCACTGTCCTCAATGTTTATGCTTCACTTGGTCACGTGTGATATTGAGGTTAGAAACGTAGATCATTTTCTTTAACTTTAAAACATATCATGACGAGGAAACCAGAACAGGAGTTGTTTTGAGAGGAAAGAGAAATGCGCAGGTTACTCAGACAGGCCCAGGATGATAAGGGCAGTTTATCCAGAAGTGACCTGTGGGGGAGGGGCAGCAGGTTACATCAGTGTGATGACCTGGAGATGAGCTGGTCACTGCTTGTGCAATCTTTGGCCATTGTCTGATGACCCATTTATATTATTTATATACTGATGGGAAATGACATAGGCCTACATACAGTTGTTTCCCATTGTGATTCATTTTGATATAGCAACATATATTCAGAAATTAGCTTTAGAGCTAAAACTGGTACATTTACAGTGATGTTAATTAATGTGTATTGTCCCTGTTTAAATAAACTAATAAAAAAAAATGAAATGAAATTCTACTGAAAGTGCCTTATGCCACGGAAGTTTATAATAGAACAAAAACTTTTGTACTTCCTCAAACTGTCACTATGTCAGTTACGCAGTAGTTCTTGAAATTCCAATGCTATGAGGAGAAAAGAGAGAAGTTTCCTCTTCCAGTGGATAGAGGTTACTACAGGGTGAGGACCCAGCAAGGCAAGGCAACTTTATTTATACAGCGTATTTCGTACACAAGGCAACTCAATGCGCCAGCCCCTCTGATCATTCAGAGTTCATGTTAACTATCAGCTCTATGGAGGTTACTCTATGTCATTGTCCTTACAATTAAAATTCATAATCATAATAACCATGTGGCTGATTTTATGGCTGTCATGAAGATTTAATCACAAGCATTTCACTTCTTATACTTAAATACAGGTATGAAGTTTTAAAGTGAGACAGGGCACGTGAGAACATAGTTTTTTCATGCAGACGTGGTGTCACCTGTTTGCACTGAAGCAGCTGCTTCTTTTAATAAAAGAACACCCACCAAACAAAGTATTAAAGTAGAAGGCTGAGGTGCGCCCCGGTTGCTTCCTTCATTCAGACTTAAGTTTACCCGGAATCACTCTCCCAAAGTTTGCAACACAAATAAAGTCAATCTGCCCTTGTCCACAGGACGATGGGCCAAAGGGGCGGGTCCTGGAGAAAGA
Source organism: Neogobius melanostomus (assembly GCA_007210695.1). Taxonomy (NCBI): domain Eukaryota; kingdom Metazoa; phylum Chordata; class Actinopteri; order Gobiiformes; family Gobiidae; genus Neogobius; species Neogobius melanostomus. The sequence goes on along the minus strand of VHKM01000204.1, from coordinate 112,964 downwards.
GCTCAAAAAGCTAACCTTTCCATTTACCGGTTGATCTACATTCCCGCTCTCATATGGTGATGACCTTTGGGTCATGAGTTATTTATAAAGTGCTTTTAACATGATAATCACAAGCGCTGTGCAAATAAATGGGTGAAATTAAATTTAATAAAATACATTGGGAGGAGATGGGAGTAGAGCCACTGCTCCTTCAAGTCAGGTATCTGTTCAGGATGCCTCTTTGGAGACGGCCTCGGGTAAGACTTAGGACATGCTGGATATATCTCTCGGCTGGAGAACAGGAGCTGAGGTGAGAGGTCCGGGAGCGGATAAGAAAAAAGGATGCATGGCAGGGCTGTGCTGATCGAAGTCAGTATTGGTATTGTATCAATACCCAAATAACATCTATCGTTTTTTTGAATAACATTATTTTACCATCAATTTTACCATCAGCTTGTCTTCTTCCCACTCCTTTTCGAGCTAGAATGTTAATTATTTTTTCTTTTATTATATTTTTTTCTGGCTTTGTGCCTATGTTGTGTGTTGTGTAGCTCGAAATAAAAATAAAATAAATCAAATCAAATTTATAAAGACTTTGGTGTAACTCTGCCCTTTCTGACACAGTGAGCAGATGCACACCAAATCTCACTCTTCTCATTTAACACACAGACCTGAGTGTTGCAATATGTATCATCATTTTATGAATAAGAATGAATTCATTCAATTTTGAAATAATAATAATAATTTTAAAAAATCTGTTTCTCATAAAACATATACGTTTGCATTATATAAACCATAGTAAGTGGCATTGGATTCGGCAATATGGACTCTGGAGCGATACCTACAGTGAGATGTTCATAAGTACCGGCCCCCTTTCCTTTTAGTGAAACCAAGTGCCTTCAGAAGTCGAATGAAGATTTCTGAATGATCACATGTTGACCCAATGATTAAACAGAGTCATTGGCAGACTGCCTACGTGTAATCTAATGTCAGTTCAAATACAGCTGCTCTGTGATGGTCTCAAAGGTCTGTTAAGAGACTATTGGGGAGCAGACAGCATCATGAAGTCCAATAACACACCAGACAGGTCCGAGATAAAGTTACTGAGAAGTATAAAGCTGGGTTAGGTTATAAAAACATTTCCAAAGCTTTGAACATCTCTCAAAGTACAGTTAAATACACCATCCAGGAATAGAAAGAGTGTGGCATCACTGCAAACCTACCAAAACCCGGCTGTTCTCCTAAACTTACTGACCGAACAAGGACCGCACTGACCAGAGCTGTTACCAAGAAGCCTATGATGACCCTGGATGAACTGCAGAGAGCTACAGCTCAGGTGGGGGAAACTGTACACAGGACAACTATTAGTCATACACTGCACAAATCTGGCCTTATGGCAGAGTGGCATTTTTAAAAGAAAACCATTAGAAGTCCCGTTTTATGTTCTAGAAGCCACCATGTGGCCTCCATGTGGCTTCTGGCAAACAGCAAACAGCACATCCCACTTTTCAGTTTTCATCATCATGTATAAATTTAATTTCACTTCACAATTGTGTGTTACTTAGTGTGTGTCTTTCATATAATTTCATAAAATTTCAACTATGTATTTATGTTTATGGTCCATAATATGGCAAAATGTCGAAAAGTTAAAGGGGGCCGATACTTATGCAACCCACTGTAAATGTCACTAATAAATGGACCCAAATGTGAGTTTCAGACTTCCCTATTTTCGATTGCAGCACCAATGACCACAATTTCTCTTTTTAACCAGAGCAAAGGAACATTGGAACATCTGTTGCAGGTGCATTGCATCAAGCCACTTCTCCAAAGCTCGTTTCCTTTTTGTCACATGGTCTGCCGTGATGGAAAATGTGGTGCCTCATTTTTTCAAAATGATGGCGAGGTCAAAGGTTTTCGCTCCACAGGCTTTTATTTTCCAGTTCCAGTGATAAAGTATATACAGTGCAGTGACTAACGGGTGAAAATAAAGTATTTACAAACTCACAGGAATTGCGGCAGCCACACAGTGCCATCTCCAGTCCCAACACCAACTAACTCACAGAGCCCAGGGGGAGAACAGGGGAAAGAGTGAGAGCGCACTCCGCTCCAGCGCTCTCCCGGGCCATGGGAGAGGGAAAAAAACACACACGGGGTCTGAGTGACGAGGCTGGCGCCCCGTCACAGTCAGTCTTACCAGACAGAAGAAGCTACGGGAGGACAAGGTGAGGTGATCGGAAGCGTTGCCTTTGATAGCAACACCAAATAAACAGAAAAGAAGAAGAAGAGCAATGGAGATTGTTGTTCATGTGCTGAAGCTGTGCTGGACAGAAGTCCACTTTACATAGAGAAACTGGAGGAATAATCAGAAGCAGCTCAGTCCACTCCCCGTGCGCACAGAGGTATAGGTTTAATGCACCTCAATATAACAGCAGTTATCGTGACATCATGAACTCTACAGACATGAACGCAGTGGGTCCCTCAGTCCGTTGCTGTGGGGCCCACACAGGATTTTGACAATACATAAAATACATGGCGATGTGTGAACAAATTTTTTCTTCTGAAACACTGAGGAGGCACCAAGAGCCCCCCACACCTGCAGCACAGTGGAGGTGTCACAAGAGGAGGTACAGGAAACAAGGAAAGGAAAAACGAGGAGGTATCCGGGCAAGACTCACGGCTAAGCCACACATGCCCTCTATTGTTCTGGCTAATGGACGTTACTGGAGAATATAACAGAGTAACTGCTAAGCTCCTCCCAGAAGATGGTGAAAGACTGTTGTGGAGCGGAGGGAGATGCGAAGGAGGAAGAGGAAGGAGGTGGAGCAGGACACCACGCTCTGAAACAGGGATAAACCCAGGAGGCGCTGCACCGTTTCAGAGGATCAGAGGAATCTGAAGGCAGCCAGGTTTCTTCCGGGGTGCTACGGTTTCCCCGACCTCCAAAAATATGCTGGTCGGGTTGACCCACAGTGGCTCAGGACTAACACATGAACACTATTTAGTTGTACAATGACTAATAAAGCACTTACTTACTTAAACAAATAGAATAAATAATAAAGTAGTCTAACAGGAGCTATAAAAATAAATGTTGCTATAATAAACGTTTTTCTCATTTTTAGGAGTAATCATAATGTAGACAGTTCTGATTTTTATTACTGATTTAAAGAGCATATTATTGTCTAAAATCACCTACATCAGAGTGCACTAAATTTGATCTGATGAATTCAACATTTCCTTGGGAGGACCCTGTTACACCCAACATTCAGGGACTATCTCAAAGAGCGCCCCAAGAAAAATGTTATCCTGTAAAATGGCTTAAAACCTTTGAAAATAAAGCAATTAAAAGCAATATAAAACACCTTCTTTTGCATGCAATATCCTGTGCAAGTACTTTCATATGTCGGCCTAATGTCGCGTTCTGAGTCTTCCACCACCTCCCAAAGTCCACTTTAACCACTGACAATACAGATTCTTTTTCTGATACCTATACGAAAATATTTGTCATTGAGAACCAAACAACAGAATTTCTTAATTTATTTGAGCTGAAACGACCAAGTCACTTCCTTTAATGCTGGCATCAACAAGGCAAGGCAAGGCAAGGCACTTCATGGAGACCCCTCCATGAAGTTCTCAGGGCCCGAGATGGTTCATACGGCTCTAACATGTCAGAGATGTACTTTGGTGCTAAACCATGAAAAGACTTGTACACAAGCAGAGCTGTTTTAAATTCTATTCTCTGAGTGACAGGAAGCCAGTGCAGAGACCGGAGCACTGGACTAATGTGGTCGTATTTCCTGGTTCTTGTCAGGACTCGAGCAGCAGCGTTCTGGATGTTCTGCAGCTGTCTAACAGCTCGTTTAGAAAGGCCAGTGAGCAGCCGTTACAGTAGTCTAACCTGCTGGAGACAAATGCATGGATGAGTCTCTCTAAGTCTGGTTTTGACACTATTCCTCTGATCTTAGCAATGTTTTTCAGATGGTAAAAAGCTGATGATTTTATTGCTTTGATGTGGCTGTTTAAGTTCAGGTCTGAGTCCATGATTACTCCTAAATTTCGAACCAGATTTTTTGTTTTTAGAGAGAGAGACTCAAGGTGACTGATAACACTTTGTCTTTGTGTCTGTGGGCCAAAGACAATGATCTCAGTTTTGTCTGAGTTTAGTTGGAGAAAGTTGTTTTGCATTCACAAACTGATCTGTTCGATGCAGTGACAGAGTGTATCTACAGGCCCATGTTCACCTGTATCAGTGACACGTAGATCTGAGTGTTGTTTATTAACTGACCCAATGGAAGCATGTACAGGTTCAATAAGAGGGGTCCCAAGACGGACCCCTGGGGGACTCCACAGGTCATGGCAATTTGACAACAGGCATTAACACATGGTCTTTTTGGTACCTGCTTTGATACTATAGGGCTGCTCAAAAGTGAATCGAAATTGCGATCTCTGTTTTGGTCAATCTCAATAATCGTCAGGGACTTTATAATTGATGGGTTTATAACTGTGTCTGTGGCAGAAATAGCTCCTAGTTTATGAGTTTGGACGAAACAATTGACATTGCTTTCAATCAATCAATCAATCAATCAATCAATCAATCAATCAATCAATCAATCAATCAATCTTTATTTATAGAGCGCTTTTCATACACACAGTGCATCACAAAGTGCTTGACATTTAAAACTCTACACTCACACACAGAATCAAGTACATAAGGCTGGGTACAGATGACCAAGGTGAGGAAACCCCATCAGAGGGGCCGTCCTCCCCGGGAGCAGCAGACGGCCGCGGCCAATCCAGGCACCGACACAAGGGTCCCCATAGGAGGCGCTGCAGAGACACCATTCCTCCACCTGGGCACCCACAGGGCAGCACCCACACAGCCACAGCCAGTCACCGCTCCCGAGGCAGAGGGCTCCTTCAGAGGAAACACTGGAGATTTTAAAAATATATGAAGCAGTAATAATAATAATTAAAAAAAAATATATATATTGATTAAAAAGTTTAAAAACAAAGTAAAAAATCAGTAAGAAACTAGAAATAAATATTAATAAATATCAATAAATATCAATAAATATCAAGTTATCAAGGTTAATAAATAGATAAATAAATGGGACTACAATAAATAAACAGATATCAACTAAAAGCTAAGCTAAAAAGGTGGGTCTTGAGCCTGTTCTTAAAATCTGAATGTTCTCTGCGGTCCTGAGCTCCTCCTCAGGTCGTTCCAGAGGCGAGGGCCATAATATTGGAAAGACGCCTCGCCGTGAGTCTTTCTGTTGACTTTAGGAATAACTAGGAGACTTTTATTAGTTAGCGCTTGTGCTTCACAGCTAGAAGGTCCTGGGTTCGATTCCCACCTGGACGGGGCCTTTCTGTGGAGTTTGCATGTTCTCCCTGTGTCTGTGCAGGTTTCCTCTAGCACTAAAAACATGTAGTGGAGAGAGGGGTCAGATGAGCCGCTTTTTGCTTTGGTGGTTATTGTGTAAAAACAGTGTGCAATAGATACAAAATTGGACTATTTCCACACATTTTGGAAAGTTTTCTACAGTATTTGTTTGCATCTTCAAAAATCATCTGGAATATACGGTTTTAAATATGTATGTGGGTGATTGACATGACGTGCATATTTTTGTGTCCGAGTGTTATATCTATTTTTTAAATAATTTGATCTTTTCATTACATGTATCACTTTATTCTACAAACCCTATTTAGTTGAAACACATTTTCATCATATTTCAATAATAAACATTTGTTTATGTTTTCACACCTCAAACACCTAAAATGTCAGGTGGTGCAACCGTCCGAGCAAATGATTAGACTAATAAAGCTTCTGAAAATTGTATTTTCAGGGTAACAATTAAAAATAAAACATCATGGCATAATTGTATGTTAAATATCTTGCAAATAAGCCGTCATTAGTGAATATTAATAGTTTTAAAGCTTTTGAGATCACTAAAAAACTTTTGTCCGACAATTTGTAAAATATCAGGGTGGCACAACTGTAAGAACAGGGCTTTTATTTTTAAATAAAGAATAGTAACAGCAAACAGGATATGACATTAGCCAGAAGAACAAGTTGTCTTTGAGGCTGAGTGAAAAGGTTTGAAAATCTCTTTCAAGAATTCAGAAAAAATCGCTTATTTCTGACTCATAGGTAAACTGTCACACTTTTGGTGTCAGGTGGTACAACCGATGTAAATATTGGAAAATATTATTTTATTATAAAAGTCTTAATTTGTTTTAAAAGTAAATGTTTACCCATGCTTACAAATGCTAAAGCTAATGTAAGAGTCACATAAAAGCCATTGTAATTTGAAATTAGTTGCTAATGTCAGGTGGTGCAACCAGACAGTCAAGTGGTGCAACTGCAAAAAATGTCAAATTACCATCTAAAAGCTATAGGGATGCACTGATCCAACACTGGTATAAGTTATCAGAGTCAATACTAGAAAAAAAATCAGATATTAGTTTAAAATATCCGATACTGAACCGATAACTGTTTTGGGCTGACACCGAGCACTCAGTCCATGGTCCTCCTGTTTTATTACTGATTACAGCATCAGTCAGTTACAGATTACAGATGAAATGTTCAGAGGAGAAAGACTGTTTAAGATATACTTGGTAAAGATTTGACTTTGTAAAATTTTTTGGAAACTATTTAAATTTGAGAAAAAACTTGGTTGTGCCACCTGACACGTTTTTATACAGAGAAGCGACAAATACATAAAAAAATACATTTAAATACTTTTAAATGTTATTTAACAAACATAACTTGTTTAAACACAACATTATTGACTCAAAAATATGCACGCCATCAGTTTTGAAAAAACGTTTTGAAAATATGTTTTTTGAACCCTTATACGTCATTAACCCATTTAAAGGTAACATTTACACTTCAGCATTTTTCGTTTTCATTTTAGTGTTTCCCATTAGCAATTTTATGCAACAAAATCTATTTTCAAAATAAATATTTTTCTTTTGATATTCACAGATTATGCAATTTTGTCAAATTTGATGCAATATTTAATTCTAATTTGCTTGTCCCAGAACCGCCAATAAACAATAATTAAAAAAAAACTATAGAATTGTACATTAAAAGTGTTTGTTATTCATATTGTCTTAAAGGATCTGTATCATGCTATTTTAGCCATTCCAAAGTAAACTATAGGCATTTATATGATATATTGTACCTCTATCACTATGGAGTACTCATTTTTGAGAGAAATATAAGTATTTTTGGGGGGTATTTTCCCTACCCGGAAGACAAGACGCTTCGATTCAGTTAACTCCGCCCCTCTCTCCGCTCATTCCACATTTACAGTATTATAAATATAAATATCGCTGCAAAAAGTGAAGTTACTTCACATAATGCAGTTATAAGGAGTTGACATGTGCAACACAGTTTTATAAATGGCTAACACACACGCTAACACACACGCTAACACACACGCTAACACACATGCTAACACGCGTTTTGATTGACTCACCGCTCAGTCTGGCCTCCCCATCGGGTTATGAGAATGTGTTGGTTATAAAAGTTAATCCACTTTAATTCTGGCCAAGGTTCACCAAGCATCCATCAGGTTGGTTGATATAGTAGCTGAATCCCAGAAATAAATTCCAACTTCTGGTGAGTGCACTCTTCTTTAGGAAGGTTGAATAGTCCTGTTCCTCTCGTAGCCAAAACAAGGATCTAATAGAGCCAAATGCGCATCTGTGACATTATCGTAAGCAAAATGAACAGGCGGTGTCCAGAGTAGGTTAGAAAGAGCTCCGTCTTCACAAACAATGCACCCTCCGGCCGCGGGAGTGTATGCTTACTGTCTCGGGACAGCACAGACGGTCGGAGACGGAGAGTTTTTTTCTTTTCTTTTTTTTTTCTTTCTTTCTTGCTCTCTTACAACAACAGCAACAAAAAAAGCTGTTTTATAAATTAAAATCAGGCCGTAAGGCATTACATTACAGACGTAGAGCACTTCCGTTCCTTTGTGACGACACAAAGGAACGGAAGGAACAGCTCAGTGGTTTACCAGGAGAGGGTGGAGCAGCTGCTCAGAGAGCAGGATTCAGGAGGATTACTTAGAACTGCGTGAATGAAGCCAAAAAGCGCTCTGGGGGTGTTTTTGATAAGGAAATAGCATAACAACATGGTTAAAAACTCCAAAAAGTCGATTTTGCATGATATAGGACCTTTAAGGACCAGAGGCTTTTTACCATCTGAAGAACATTGCTAAGATCAGAGGAATAGTGTCAAAACCAGACTTAGAGAGACTCATCCATGCATTTGTCTCCAGCAGGTTAGACTACTGTAACGGCTGCTCACTGGCCTTTCTAAACGAGCTGTTAGAGCTGCAGTACATCCAGAACGCTGCTGCTCGAGTCCTGACAAGAACCAAGAAATACGACCATATTAGTCCAGTGCTCCGGTCTCTGCACTGGCTTCCTGTCACTCAGAGAATAGAATTTAAAACAGCTCTGCTTGTGTACAAGTCTTTTCATGGTTTAGCACCAAAGTCCATCTTTGACATGTTAGAGCCGTATGAACCATCTCGGGCCCTGAGAACTTCAGGGAGGGGTCTCCCAGGCTGAAAACAGCTCTTTTTACCCGTGCATATGAAAACTGAAAGTATTTTATCTGCACTCTTGCCTTTTACTGTAAATGATTAATTTTATGTTGATGTTTTATTGATTTTATCTGTTTTCTTGTAATTTTCTGCAACTGTGAAGCACTTTGAATTGCCTTGTGTATGAATTGTGCTCTACAAATAAACTTGCCTTGCCTTGCCTTCCTCCACTCTCCCCAACAACAGAATCCTCCAACCAGGTGCTACTGACCCTCAGCCTGGCTCCACACCTGGAGATGGGTCAATTGCAGAGGACAAAATTCACTACGGGGTGAATAAATAACATCTTAACCTTCAGCTGTCAGTAAATCTATGAGTTACACACACCTCGACATTTGAAAACAAATATATAAAGAAACTTTGTGTTTCTAGCAGCAGAACAATATATTGTGCTTACATTTAATGAGCTATTTTGGAAGATTTTCTAAAAATAAAATAAAATCATGCAGTATTATAAAACTTGAATGAATGAGTTAATTGCGTAAAGGCCTAATACCTGACATCTTTTTCTCTGTGTCCCATAGAATTGTGCTGTAAAAGTAGTAATTTGTGGAAACAATACTCCTGATGCGTGAGTCTATAATTTAGGTGTGTTCTGTTTAATGCAGCTCTGTGTCGGACACAGGCCCCGCCCACTCTTTGTACAGTTTAGGTCACTGTTCGTCATGATCTGAGTTAGAAACCGGTGAATTTAACCAATCACAGTGTGATAAAACAAAATCATGAAATCAAACTTTGTCACAACGCTCATTAGAAAGAGAATCAAGCATGTCGGTTTAGGAAAAGTTGTGTCTTGGTTTGACCTGACGATAGGGTCCTCATACTTCCTGTTTGGGTCTGCTGTCACACCCCCACAGACATAATTCATGGGCAGCTAATAGTTAACCAATTGTTTATTCAACACCAACAAAATGCAAAAATATCATGGTTTTAGGGAGTCACGTGGGTACGCCGAGCAAGATGGCAGCACTGTAGAAGAGCTCCAACCACCCGCAACTTACTTAACTATTTAACTTCGAATGAACCTCCGTCCTTGATCTAAATATTGTTTATTATCCCGGTAAAGTTTTTTTTGTGTAACCCTGACCGTGCTTTTGCGGAGAAAATGGAGAAAACGGTGACATCGAAGTACTTCAAGGATACGAGCCGCATAGCCACTCGGCACACGCTAGCTGAGGCTAAGTCTCCTGACAAAGCTACTGAACAAAAAATAAGTATCGAGAGTGTCTTTGCTGAGATTATCAAAATGAACGGTGAGATCACCAAAATGAACAGCAAACTATCTGAAGTGGCAGAAGACGTGACAACCATAAAAGTAACCACCGCGGACCTGAAAGAATCAGTCAATGGGCTACAGGTTCGAGCGGATGAGGCAGAGGGGCGAATCTCCGAGCTAGAAGATAAAACCGAGAACTTGACAAGAAGCACTGATGCCATGGAGATAAAGGTGACCAGGCTCTGGGACCGCGTACAAACACTGGAAAATCACAGCAAAAGAAACAACGTCATATTGGTGGGGCTGAAAGAAACATACGGGACGGCTGGTAAGCTGGAAGATTGCGTCAAAAAAGTTCTGAGAGAGGGGCTGGGGATTGTCGCTGAAGGGGAGTTTGAAATTGAACGGATGCATCGATCACTGGCCCAGAAGCCGAACGAGGAGCAGCCGCCCAGGCCTGTGGTGATGCGCTTTTGAGGCAATCCGCCCGGGATAAAGTGCTGAAGGCAGTGGCGGAGAAACGTGGATTTACATGGGAAGGGCAGCGACTGTCGATATTCCCCGACGTAACGAAGGATTTAGCGATGAAGAGGAAATCGTTCCAGGCTGCAAAGAAAGCACTGCAACAACGAAATGTGAGATACACGCTTGCTTTTCCTGCAGAATTGAGATTTAGATGGCGCGGCAGGAAGCAACGCTTCACAAACGCTACGGAGGCGCAACGCTTCATTGAGATGAACGGCAACGAACTGGACGAGTAAACGATATACGGGATAAATATTTTTCTAACTGGACTGATGAGGATCTCTACAGACGGGACGGATGGACTTTGAGATGGAGAACTGGATGCGGGTGAGTGAGCAGCCGATACAGGTTGCTGCCTGACAGCTAACAGCCGAGAGGACGATCCTCTGGTTGGGAGGGGTCTATCCCACGGACCATAACTAGTCATTTATGTTTCTTCTCCTTTTTTCCTTTATTTTTTACGTTAGTTTTTCAAGCCACGGTGTGGCCAACCCCCCCATTGTTGTGGTTTTTGGGGGACACCTTAAGTTCATTGTTTTTGTTTTTTTCATGTTTTCTTGTGTCTCATTGTTGAAAAATACTTGGGCATGGCAACACAAACCTGATTTCTTGGGCCAAGAGAATGGCTATATTTCTTCTCATATTACAGCAAACGGGGGTTATTATGTTGAGTTTTGTGTACTTCATCTTTTTAATGGTTAGAAATTATGTTAGAATTATCAGCTGGAACATAAAAGGGTGTGGAAATCCAGTAAAGCGAGGGAAGGTAATGACTTACCTAAAGAATAATAAGGCTGATATTGCCTTTATCCAGGAGTCACACTTTAAGGCTGAGGAGGCTTTGAAATTGAAATTTGGATGGGTAGGGCATGTTTTTCATAGCTCGTTTTCAAGTAAACGCAATGGGGTGGTCATACTTGTACATAAAAATCTGAACTTCACTTTGGTTAAACAAGCAAAGGACAGTCAGGGGAGAATGATTTGCTTACAGGCTAATCTAAATGGTAAAAACATTATCTTGTGTAATATTTATGCACCAACTATAGGGGATCCAAACTTTTTTCACGAAGTAAATAATACCCTGGGAGAAATGGAGGGTGATATAATTTTGGCAGGGGATTTTAATCAAGTTTGGGACATATTCATTGACCGAAGTAGATTCACTGGTTCTCCAGTGGCAAAAGATAGAGCTGCAATTCACATGTTAAGTGAGGACAATAGTTTGGTTGACATATGGCGTTTGATAAATCCATGTGAAAGGGAATATACTTTCTTCTCTAATTGTCATAGAACCTACTCAAGAATTGATATGTTTTTGATATCAAACAATATAACCAAGCAAGTTGTTCACTGTAAAATTAATGCAATAGCCCTATCAGATCATGCAGCTGTAGAACTGGGAATTGATATAAACAATGATACTGAAAGGAAAGGTAGATGGACACTTAATACGTCACTGCTATTTAATGAGACTTTTAAATTATCAATTAAAGAGGAGTTACAATCCTTTTTTGAAATAAATAATAGTACTGACAGAAGATCAACTGAATGGGAAGCTTCAAAACCTTATGTCCGTGGGAAAATTATAGCGTATGCATCTAAAAAGAAGAAAGAGGATGAGAGTAGGATAAAAGAACTGGAAAGTAAAATTAGAATACGGGAAAGAGAATTAGCAGATCACTACTCAAACCAGTTATATCAAGATATCTGTCAACATAAATTTGAACTTCAGGAGATTTATAACAAAAAGGTTGAATATGCCCTGTTCAGGTTGGGGACATCCTTTTATGAAGAAGGTGAAAAAACAGGCAAATTACTTGCCAGACAGCTAAAACAACACAACTCCTGTAATTTAATACCAGCAATTAAAAAAGGAAATATAACAGTGACGAATACCAAAGAAATTAATGAAGTGTTGCAAAAATACTATGAGGACTTGTATACCCCAGAAATGTACCCGGACCACAAAGAGCTAACCGATTTTTTACTAAGGTAGACCTGCCTAAACTGTCTACTGAGCAATCAAAGTTACTAGATGGTCCCATTACAGAAACTGAAATTAGAAAATCTATATCAGACATGAAGAATGGGAAATCTCCTGGGCTGGACGGTTTTCCCATTGAATATTATAAAGAATACATTGACATTTTGGTACCAGTGTTGAAAGAGGTGTATAATGAAGCATATACATTACAGTCGCTTCCTCCAACCTTTGATGAGGCCTTAATAACAGTAATAGCAAAGAAAGATAGGGACCCCTTACAACCCTCTAATTATCGACCTATTAGTCTGCTTAATGTGGACTGTAAGATTTTAACAAAAATTTTAGCAACTCGCTTGGAGAAAGTATTGCCGGTTATCATACACACAGATCAAATAGGGTTTATGAAAAATAGATCATCCACTGATACTCCTACATTTAACTAGCCTGAACCGAGAGAAAAATAGTCCTATTGTAGCCCTCTCCCTTGATGCGGAGAAGGCTTTTGATCGTGTTCAGTGGGAGTTCTTGTTTGCAGCCTTATCAAATTTTGGGTTTTCAACTTCGTTCATTACATGGGTCAAAATGTTATACAACAATCCTAAAGCATCCGTTATAACTAATGGTGTTATATCACCCTTTTTTTGTTTAAAGAGAGCCACGAGACAAGGGTGCCCCCTGTCACCCCTATTATTCAATATCTCATTGGAGCCGCTGGCCGTCACTATAAGAGCAAATTCTGAAGTTCGGGGTGTGGAGGGAGGTGGTAAACAACATAAATTGCTGCTTTATGCAGACGACATATTGGTCTTGTTGAAAGACCCAGCTCACTCCATACCTCACTTAATGAGTACAATTCAATCTTATTCTACTGTCTCGGGATATAAAATTAACTGGACCAAATCTGAGGCAATGCCAATATCTGGGCTCAGTTGTGGAAAACTAATGGAACAATTTGGGTTTAAATGGATTCCAAAAGGAATGAAATATCTGGGGATCAAATTAAGTCGGGAGGTTGAAGAAATGCCCACACTAAATTTTACAATTTTACAAAAAATTAAAATTAATCTGGATAAATGGCAAAAACTTAGGCTAACATTATTGGGTAAAGTGAATGTAATCAAAATGGTTGTTTCGCCACAATTTAACTATGCTCTTATGATGCTGCCAGTTACAGTACCAATGACCATATTTAATCAATATGACACAATAGTCAAACATTTTCTTTGGGAAGGGAAGAGGCCTAGAATCAAGATGGTTAAATTATGCTCACCTACAGACAAGGGGGCTTGGGTCTTCCGGACCCAATGTTATACTATATTTCGTTTGAGATAGCAAAACTTGCCATACACTGGAATGGACTTGATCATTTAGATTGGGCTTCAATTGAAAAATCCTTGTCCTCTCCTTTCACACCTATAGAATATCTCTCCCAGAGTCCAGGTAATATTTCGAATCCTATTTTGTTACATTCAAAGGAAGTTTGGATGAAAATGCATAAACTTCTTAAATTGTCACATTATAAACAGTCATATTCTTGTCTATGGCAAAACCCTGCTATATGTATTGGAAAGACGCCAGTCTATTGGAAGAGTTGGCACATTAAAAACATAAGTGTATTGGAAAATCTATATGATGGTGGAGTGTTTATGTCTTATAATGATTTGGTGAACAAATATAATCTACAGGGCAAGGGACATTTCACTAGCAAGGACCACGCCACAACAAAGTGCTATTAAAGAGTTTAATTAGTCAAGATAGTGTGAACTGGTGAGACTGTGGATGGGGGCTCCGTCTCAATTATCCCAGCTCTTCAGGACCCCCCTCCAAGCAGGATAATCGGTGCTGAAGATAAGACGTAAAGGGAGGGAGGGCGGGGTCGATAGTTTCGAACAGACAGGAATGAAGCTGCCTGATGAGTATATATAGGCTCCTGGTTAATTAGAGGCGTGGTGAGGTGAATGCAGGATTGGTTAGTATGCAGAGGTTAATTGATTGAGGCGTGGTCCTGCTCCTGAACCTAGTTAATTATATTAACTCCATTTCACTAGCAAGGACCACGCCACAACAAAGTGCTATTAAAGAGTTTAATTAGTCAAGATAGTGTGAACTGGTGAGACTGTGGATGGGGGCTCCGTCTCAATTATCCCAGCTCTTCAGGACCCCCAAAAGTTAAGGAATTAAGAACACAGGATGAGTGTGCTTAACGTAGATTGCAGTGTAATGGCGGATACGAGAGCGACTGGAGGACCGACTACTAAGGGTCTGGATTATATGGTTGGAAAGGCCTGCCCTGCAGCGGAAGCCAACCTGATACCAAAAGAGTGGACAGATCAGTACGTAGGATACCAGACGGGCGTAGGATCTTGCGGAAATCCTTACTGAGTCTCGATGCCATCTTCCCAGCTTGGTAAGGTACGGAGGGTCGTGCAAAGATGATAGATGCAAAAGTAGCGAATGCACTTAAGCGGAGGTTTGGCAGCTGCTGGAAGAATCGAGGCGAAATGGTGAGATTGGGAAGGAAGCCCCAGCAGATCTGTTAACTCCTGCTCTCCGAGTGCAATTAGCGAGACAGAAGCATGAATGGCAGTGTCTAATAACCTCGGACGAATATGAGCTGAATTACAGCGCATATCCGGAACGGCGCAGAACCCGAAGCCCAAAGGAACATGCGCTCTGAAGAAAGGTAGACTGCGGGGGTGAAGTAACTGGAACATATAGAGCTTATGCAGCGGGCAAGATGATGGAGTGGAGATCACGTTGGTAGAATGTTGTGAGAGTGAGACGGTGCGGGGCAATCAGCACCGGGAGGAATGCGATGAATATGAAGAAATGACTCGAAGCTGTTCCATCTCGTGTACGAGACAGCCAGACTGAAGCTAGAGAATGGCCCTTGGGAGACAACGTTCTGGTGAGGGACGGATCTAAAGTTAAATCGTGCTAAAAATGGAGGAACCGGCGTAGGGTGAATGTCGGAGTTTGGCGCCAAGCATCTGCACTTAAAACGGATTAATCGTAGAGACGGAGGTGACCCTGGCCGCAAGATAACAGGCAGCAGGGATGTCCTGTGTTGATAATGTTGGGAGCTGCAGTGTGTCGGAATGAATGAGGAAACATCTACCTGACCACTCAATCCCCAAAGGAAAGCGGATAAGGCAATGGGGAAAATTACAAACGCGGCAGAAGACGAACGGATACATGCGAGGTCGAACATCTAAGAAGGCCAAGTGGTCTGGGAGCCGGCACCAGCCGGCGGATCAGCGGTCCACGGGCACCGGCTCTAGACGGCGGATCAGCGGTCCACGGGCACCGGCTCCAGACGGCGGATCAGCGGTCCACGGCACCGGCTCCAGACGGCGGATCAGCGGTCCACGGGCACCGGCTCCAGACGGCGGATCAGCGGTCCACGGGCACCGGCTCCAGACGGCGGGTCGCGAACCACGGGCACCGGCTCCGGATGGCGGGTCAGTGGACCACGGGCAACGGCTCCAGACGGCGGATCAGCGGACCACGGGCACCGGCTCCAGACGGCGGATCAGCGGACCACGGGCACCGTCTCCAGACGGCGGATCAGCGGACCACGGGCACCGGCTCCAGACGGCGGATCAGCGGTCCGCGGACACTGCTCCAGACGGAGCATCGGTGGACCACGGGCGCCGGCTCCAGCGGCAGATCGGTGGACCACGGGCACCGGCTCCAGATCGGTGGTCCGCGGACACTGGTGGCAGGGTGTGGGGGGGGGAGGGGCAAGCTAGGATGTGCTAGGAAAGACGCGTGCCGCGCGACGAATCCTATGCACACTGGTCGAAGGAGGGAAGGGGACAAGGGAAGCTAGGATGTGCTAGGAAAGACGCGCGCAGCGCGACGAATCCCAAGCACACTGCCTAGGGAGGGAAGGGGACGAGGGAAACTAGGATGTGCTGGGAAAGACGCGCGCAGCGTGACGAATCCCAAGCACACTGCCTAGGGAGGGAAGGGGACGAGGGAAACTAGGATGTGCTGGGAAGACGCGCGCTGCGCGGAGAATCCCAGGCGTGGAATGAAGAAACTGGGCAAAAGCCCGGGACGAACTGTGAGGAGAGGGTTGAGGAAGTGAGGAGGAGGGCGGGGCCAGAGGACGGGGCCAAGAGGGGGGGCGTAGCACAGACCTGAGTGCTGTGTGGGGGGGGGGGGGGGGTAGCACGGACGTGAGTGCTGTGGGGGGGAGTAGCATGGACCGAGTGCTGTGGGTGAGGGGGGTAGCACGGACGCGAGTGCTGTGGGGGGTAGCACGGACGTAGCAAGACCTGAGTGCTGTGGGGGCAGCACGGATGTGAGTGCTGTGGGGGGGGGGGTAGCACGGACGTGAGTGCTGTGGGGGTGGGGGGGGGGGGTTAGCACGGACGTGAGTGCTGTGGGGGGGGGGGGGGGGTAGCACGGACCGGAGTGCAGTTGTAGCACGGACCTGAGTGCTGAGTAGGGAAGGAGGAGGCGGGGCAACGTGAGGAGAGACGCGAGCGCGTCGACTCCCGACGCGCTGCTGCTCCTGCCGAGAGAAGGTGTGAATGAGCACACTGAGACGTGCGCGGTGTGGCGACTCTTGAGCGCTGAACATGCGAACCATCGACGTGCCGGAGAATATCAGTTGTAATCCCGAACGCAACAGCTGAAATCGGGCTGGTTTATGGAAGAACACGATCCGATGTCGGCATTGCACTCCTGTCGACAGACTAGAAAAGCTGATATAGCACAAGACGGCGGGAGCTGGAATAGCATGAGTCAGCAAAGCGAGTTAGCAGAAGCTAAGACAACGTGAGTTAGCGCAGCTGGTATAGCCTGAGACAGCGTAGCTGAGAAGAATCAGTGGAAGCCAAGAAAACGTGGGGTTAGCACGCTGGTATGGCCTGAGATAGCATAGCTGAGTAATAATCAGCAGAAGCCAAGAAAACGTGAGTTAGCACGCTGGTATGGCCTGAGATAGCGTAGCCGAGTAAGAGATAGCAAGCTGAGTTAGCAGAAGCTAAGACGGCATGAGTTAGCACAGCTGGTATAGCCTGAGACAGCGAAGCTGAGAAGAATCAGTGGAAGCCAAGAAAACGTGAGTTAGCACGCTGGTATGGCCTGAGATAGCGTAGCCGAGTAAGAGATAGCAAGCTGAGTTAGCAGAAGCTAAGACGGCATGAGTTAGCACAGCTGGTATAGCCTGAGACAGCGAAGCTGAGAAGAATCAGTGGAAGCCAAGAAAACGTGAGTTAGCAAAGCTGGTATGGCCTGAGATAGCGTAGCTGAGGGAGTTAGCAAGCCGAGTTAGCAGAAGCTAAAACAACATGAGTTAAAACGGCTAGTACAGCCTGAGAGTGTAGCTGAGTCAGCACAGCAAGTATAGCATGAGCTGAGTAAGCAGGAGCCGAAACTGAATGAACATGCAGAGTAAACAGAGGCTGAATGCTTGAGCATAAAGTTGGTAGTACATTTTGAGATTGCAAAGGGAGAGTGAGAGTGAGTGTGCGAGAGAGACAGCGACACGAGGAAGCAGGCACCCCATACCCCCAAATATTATTGACACAGCCGGAACCCTATACGACCTGAGAGGATCCGTGGAGCGCGGGGGCCACGCAGGTGCGAACAAGACGTGGAGGAGAGCGCAGGTATCCATCCGATGTAGACTGCAGCGGGGAATTCTGCAGCGGGTGGGGGGGGGGGGGGGGGGGGGGGGGGACGGACGGGGGGGGAGCATGTGGAGAGACCCACGTGGAGAGACGCGCGATGCGCCGACTCCCGTACTCACCACGGCCCGCGGGGGAAGGGCGTGTAGATGGGAAGGCAGGAGAACTGGAAGCCCGCGGGGAGACGTGCACAACGCGGCGGCGCGAGCACGCACGGCGGCCCGAAGAACAGAAAGAGGGGAGCGTTGAGAAGAAGCAGACACGGAGACAGATCCCTGCAGAGAGCCTCGAACCAAACAACGACTCCGCGATGCGCCACCGGCGAACGGGGACGAGTCGAGGGGGGGGAGGGGGAGAGAGACGAAGACGAAACGGCGACCACCAGGCGGGCCGCGTCCTGTAGACGTCCGGAAGCCCGGAGAAGACTGCGGAGGATCCCGGGGGCTGAGCCCCGCGACGGAGGAGGGGACACAGCCATGGGAGATCCCACAAGCAAGCGTCCCACCAGGCGGACCACGAAAGGCACTGCCGGGGCACGTGAGAAACGTTGCGGCGGCGGACGGCAGGCCCGGAGAACAGGTCAGAATCCGGATCCGGTGGGTTGAGGTCGAGTACTTGCTCCGTGGTAACCATGTCGATAGTTTCGAACAGACAGGAATGAAGCTGCCTGATGAGTATATATAGGCTCCTGGTTAATTAGAGGCGTGGTGAGGTGAATGCAGGATTGGTTAGTATGCAGAGGTTAATTGATTGAGGCGTGGTCCTGCTCCTGAACCTAGTTAATTATATTAACTCCATTTCTGGAAATACCTTCAGATAAGGACCTGTGTCATGTCACTACCCCAACAAATTGAGGACAACCCTATTCTGGACTACTTAGCTCTGCCACACCGACATCACCGAGCCTCAGTATTCTACAAAAGGATCAACTCCGCACTCAGCAGTGACTGTAAAAATCTGAAGGTCTTATGGGAAAAGGACATTGGATGTATGTTTAAAGATGAGGAATGGACTAGAATTGTTTCTAAGAGTGGGACATGTATAAGAGAATGTAAAGGCAAATTTACACAATACAAAGTTATACATAGATATTATTGGACTCCTGTACGATTGAATAGAATGGACAACTCTTTGTGTTGGAAATGTCAAAAAGATATTGGCACTTTGATGCACTGTTTATGGGAATGCCCAGTTATTAGTCGTTTCTGGGTGGTGGTTGTTCATGTTTTGAGTGGCTGGTTGGGAAGAACTGTGCCATCTTGTCCAAGATTATGTTTACTCGGTGATAAAGAACAAATGGCAAATATGCCTAATGACAAATTCTCTGTTATAATGGTTGGGGTATCAGTGGCTGCTAGAGTTATTCTTAAACATTGGAAAACCCCAAAAGCTCCACAGTTTAAAGAATGGGTAAATATGATGATTAGGATGGCTTCATATGAACGCATGCTTGGTAAAATAAATAACAAGGACAACACTACAATGTGTGTTTGGGAAAACTTTTGGTCCCATATTAATGTAATGACCAGTCAATAGGAAGAAACCTAATTGTGCTTATTTTGTATGTAGGTAATTTACAAGGATTTCCACACCCTATACCTTTACCCTCTACAATTATTATTATTTAAATGTTTGTGTTTCACTATTTGATTCTGCTTGTGCAGAAACCCCTGATGGCCAAAATGTATGACTGATTATATTATTTTGTCATGTACCAAGTAAAACATTAATAAAAACTTGAATTATAAAAAATAAATATATATATCATGGTTTTATGTATTTTGACAGTTAAACATTTTTTAAAATCCCCAAATGTCCGAGTTAATGTTCCCATTGAAAGTATCCGGAAATTTTGCAACCCTAAGAACAACATATTAATAATAATTAGTGGCTTCCGCCGGCTTTTAACCTGTTACCTGCCACCTGAGGGTTAGGTTTAGGATTAGGATAAACTTTATTGTCCCACAGGGAAATTTATCTTAGACTTGCCATGCTGTGGTTCATACAATAACAATACAGTGTATATAGGATTAGGGTTAGTAATTGTGCATATCCAAATCCCAAAGCGTATTGACTGGAGAGCTTACAGCCTATATGCCAGTATGATACCTCATTTGAAAGCCAAGACCTTCTAGTTTCTAAAACTATGTGTGAGAGAACA
Organism: Neogobius melanostomus; assembly: GCA_007210695.1. Classification (NCBI taxonomy): domain Eukaryota; kingdom Metazoa; phylum Chordata; class Actinopteri; order Gobiiformes; family Gobiidae; genus Neogobius; species Neogobius melanostomus. Next base: position 92,836 of record VHKM01000204.1, on the reverse strand, counting down.
CAACTTACATCACATAACCCTAATCATAACCCTAACCCTAACCCTAGCCCAGGAGGAACAGGTTAAGAGGATATGTTTGTTTGCAGAAGGTATGCTTAGTTACCGCAGCATTTAATGAACAAATGAACCTGCCCCGCTCAAAAGTGTTTTAAACCTGTATTTCTAGGCTCACGTTCGCAGCCATGGGTCCTGCTCGTCTGAAAACACTGAATGGATTTGTGAACATGGGTTATCAGTGCACTGTAAATTGTAATAAGTAAAGTTTACTTGGTAGAAACCAGGAAACCGGATGCACAAGAAATATCTTGTACAGGAACACTTGTCTTCATAATTCAACTATATTGTTAGCATACAAGTATTGTGAACTCAAGGTACACAAGTTAAACTAAATAGGATTTACCATTTTATTTTACACTTTCGCTTCTTATACAGTATATTATGAATATACTAGTTTAGTTAACTTGGTTAACTATGCTTATCCTAGTAGTGCTAACTTGGACATAGTAAGTTTGTCTAAGTGACAATAACTGGACTTGCATGCAATACTCTACAGATAAAAAAAAACTTAACTTCATATCATTCACACATTGCAAATTACAGGACACACTTGAGTAGAATGAATATTTTTTATTACACTTGAACAGAAAGTTATTTTTGAACTGTGAATTAACATCAATAAAACATCTTAATTACAAAATAAAACTGCAATACTTCCTTATTATTATTATTATTAATAATAACTAGATAATACAATTAATAAAATATAGTTAAAATATTAAAGTTTAGTATTACACTGGCATTAGCAGTATCAACTTCAAGTCAAAATCGTTAGATTTTTTTTTTCTAGAACTGAGCAGTGAAATCAAATCAAAAACGTATTGTGATGTATTGCACTGAAATAGACACTATTAGAGTTAAAACATAGGAGAAGATGCAATGATTTACACTAGAAATTTAATGTTGTTTGTTGTCAGGTGCAGATGAACTGTCTCTTCCGAATTCATGAAACTAGTCTTCATACCTCGGTCCACGTTGAGTGAACAAAGTCCCCAAGAGATGGTGAAAAACTTGAGTTCATGCATAGTGTCCATAACATCAGGTCCCTCCAGAAGGTTTGTCATAGGCTGAAGTCTCATGTGTTGTAGCTGCTGTTAAAAGAAGTCTCTCACGTCTCTGAATCCTGTTGTGAAAAGAACACAGGTTTTATTAAAATGGTAAGATATATCAGCGGTTGTAACAGAAATAAATCTAACATATAGGTGTTTGTATTTATTCACATTATTTTGACCGAACAGTGTCAATTGTATAAGATCATGAGTAAAATAAATACTTACTGAGCAGATCAATAGCAAGTGGTGTGTCAATTTTCAAGACTAGCAGAGACTTCAGGACTACATTGTGGCATCCTGGCATTTACAAAAATAAAAGATACCCAAAAGTCAATTCACTTAATATCAAAGTTATTTCAAATTAGTTACACAAATGCAGAAACCCCTTACTTGTTGATTCATGTGCTGGGAGAAAATCATGACTGTTTACAGCTGCTCCTTTGTTGATGGTCGTTTTAGATGCTTTGACTGCAAAGGATATTTCAGGTCTTACATGAGAATTCAGAATCTCTTTGAACCTGATGAAAACAGTTTGACTATGAGAGTGTATTTCAGTTATGCTTTCTTTTCAACTTCATACAAAATATGGAATACTTACAATATCAGTCACCTAAAAGAGAGAGAACACAAACAATATTTAGATAAAATAAATAAAAGACATACAGTAAGTCAAAGATGTTGTATTGTTAGCAACTTTGTATATTTGTTTCTGAAACCAAGCATAAAAGAAAACAGATCTTTAAAAATAATGTTCCCAAATCAAATGTTAGTAAAAGCGCTTTAAGATGACAGTAAAAATGCACTGCAGTCAAAAATCATAGTTAACTAAATATACTTGGCCTATTCTATATAGGCTACTTCGTGTTTCTTTCTCTCACAAAATGCATAATTTACATCAAAGTTTTAATATCTTACTTACATGGTAAAATGAGCAGTTTCCACCGTGTTTTCCACTCCATTTGAAGAGACATTTCTGGTTTTCAAATTCAAATACTAGTTCTGCACTTGCACAGCACAGGGTGCAGTACAAACTAACTGGAGTGCTCCATGTCACCTCCTAGTGTCCTGGCATGGTATAGCGCTAAAACAGACTAAAGTAGAGTTTACTTGAAATGATCCAGTGTCTCTCAATGCCCTTTCCAAGTGTGGTGTCTAAACAGGCTCTATACTATGTTTTGCAAGTAAGATCAATTTTCTGAGAAAAAACAAGTAATATTTAAACTGTATATCCTAGTAAGCTCAATGTTTGCATTTACAGTGTGGCTCTGTTGACCTTGAACACATATGGTCTCCAAGATAGGGCTGTCAATATTATCACAATCAGTTGACACGAACCATCCAAACTGTCGCACCTGGCAACCGCGTTATCAGTATCAATGAGCGTGGTATAGCGTCAGCTTCAGGGGAATACTGTAAACTCCCTTTTATCTCACTGAAGTCTGCCTCAGCATCTGGCTCTCACCGATTCACACAGCAGATCGGTACAAGGGCAAAGGACAAGTGTCTGAAGAGTGCAGCTGTAGCAGAATGTGGCAGACCTGTGTGAGCCGTCATTGGTGTGTGCTGGCTCTCACTGCCATCTACTGGTTCAGTTGGGAAGTGTTTGTGTGTGTGATACTGGCCGATCAACAGTTTAAGACCAGTTGAAAATTCAATCCACCACAAAAACAATGAAACCAAAACTATACAAATTAATCCACCACTAATGAGTATATAACCATAAATAAATAATAAACACATTAAAAACTACAAATAACCATAAAACATTTTAAAAGAATAAATGGAAATAAATAGAAATAAACAATAAAATAAATAAAAGACACCGGGGACCACACAACTTACGTGGTGCTAAAAGCCAGAGAATAAAAGTGAGTCTTAAGACGAGATGTACACACCACACTGCACGGTGGGGGCCGTTCGGACGTGGACGGGCACCTCTGGTTTTATGCTTTGTCTCACCACGAGCTGGCGCTGGCCCTCAGACCTCAGAGCGCGGGGGGGCGGTACATTTGGATGAGGTCTGTGAGGTACTGATGGGACAGTCCATTCAAAGCTTTAAAAACAAACAACATTTTAAAATCAATTCTGAAATTAACAGAGAGCCAGTGCAGAGACGCAAGTATTGGCAAGGCAAGTTTATTTGTAGAGCATAATTCATACACAAGGCAATTCAAAGTGCTTCACAGTTGCATAAAATTATAAGGAAACAGATAAAATCAATCAATAAAACATCAACATAAAGTTAATCAATGACAGTAAAAGGCAAGAGTGCAGATAAAATACTTTCAGTTTTCATATGCACGGGTAAAAAGAGCTGTTTTCAGCCTAGATTTGAACATTGTCAGAGTTGAGGCCTGTCTCACATCCTCATGAAGACTGTTCCAGATTTGAGCTGCATGAAACTGAAACGCAGCCTCACCGTGTTTATTATTGACTCTGGGAACCACCTAGCCTGGCTAACGCCAGACTGCTGTGTGCGCTCGAATCTTTTCGAACTTCACAACAGTCTGGGGACCATGGCCGACATTTTCCATGGATTTGGGCACCAATCACAGAACGAGGAGGGACAGTAAGACGATGACGCGCTATTTGACATACAGAAGCTTGTAGTTTTGTTTAGGGATAAAAATATATATATATATATATATTTACGGATCCAACATGACAGCAGCAGACGCGATGCCATCTTTCGATCAAGCTTTCGAACGTGTTCTAATAGTTTAGCTCAAAAGTTTACAGCAGGTACGTCATACATCATCTGATACCATGATACGATTTGCTATGGCTACGTGCAGACGCATGAGAGACATTCGTAGCGCCCAATAAACGGCTATGAACAATCGTAAACCACACCTCTCCTACCAGAAAATGAATTGGTGGTCCCCAGACTAAATATCACTTGTGATTTTAGTCTGGCGTTAGCCAGGCTAGGAACCACCAGGAGGGGTTATATGTTCACGTTTTTTGGTCCCTGTTAAAAGTCGTGCCCAGCGTTCTGGACTAACTGCCAGCGGGAGAGTGCTTTATGGCTGATGCCCGAGTAAAGTGTGTTGCAATAGTGCAGATGACTAGGAATAAAAAATGGCCAAAATATTAATTTTGTTTGGTTGGATCTTCACAAGGTTCCAAGTAGAGCTTCAATATGCAGAAGAACTGGGAGCGAGACAAAACATTTCTCAGAGAGAACCTTTTATTGAGAACAACAAATAAACTGAAATAGGCCGTTTTGCAGATGATCAAAAGTTCGAATTTGTTTTTATTGAAGAGCCAAATAATTACAGAATTTCTGTGGTTTCTGCAACTTCAACTGCAACTTCATTTTGCTATTCCATTTTTTACATTATGGAGCTTGGAACAAACGAACAACAGAGAGAGGTGGGGTATTCTTTTGGTTTACATAGCGTTAAACAATTAGCAGAATGTATATTTCAACATGACATGAAATCAGATCTTATAGGCTTAACATATTCTGTCCATTTTGACCAAATCCTGTAAAATGAGTCCATTTGCAATTTCAGCTGAGATGTTGTGTACAGTGTTTGTTGTTTTTTCAGGCTCGAGCCATCTTCTGGTGACGGCCTTTTTACTTGCTGCTAAGAGAATAAAGTAGATTCTTGTCTCCATTGTTAAAGCAGAACTAAGTAACTCATGCCCCTAGAGGCCATAAGCGCCACTGCAGGTGTCGTAGCATGTTTTATTACTCATTAATCTCTTAACCCCCACCTGAACCGAGCACATTTTCTCCAGTTTAGTCTAAAATCTAAAAGCTTCTTGAAAAAAGTGTCAAGATTAGCCGCATAAATGAGGATGAAAAAGCACTTATAACACAATAATAAAGCGACAAAGATATTACTAAAGAGTGATGAAAAAGCAACACAAACGCCCAACAAAAAAGTGACGAAAAAAGTGACAAAAATGCAACAAAAGAAATCCACAAAAAAGGGACGAAAATACGGTTAAAAAAGTGATGGAAAAAGTGATGTAACTGCAACAAAAAGAAAAAAAAAGAGACGCAAACACAACAAAAATATGACCAAATGTGAGGTCTTAGTTTTCAAACGAGGCGTTACACCATAACATCACTGGAGTCCAAAAGTTTTTAGATTTGGGTAAAGCTGAACTGGAGAAAACGTCCTCAGTTAATGTGGGGGTAAGAGGTTAAATCTAGTGTGTAACGTATTCCATTACTTACTCCAATCAAGTATTCTGGATTCATTCTGTGTTAGCTGTAGCGTTAGCTGTAGCGTTAGCTGTAGCGTTAGCTGTATCTCCTCTATACTGACGCTGCAGCGCGAGTGGTAACTTCAGAAGGATGGATTTAGCGGAGAATAGGAGGAGACCGGCTTCAAGCACCATCGAAACTCCAGCCCAAACCCCAAATAACAAAAAGAAACAAAGAGTTTATTCGAGTGTGACAAAAGAGGCGAAAGTCGAGTCTGATCGGCGTAGGCAAAGAACCAGAGTAAACATCGGAAAATGTTGAGAGAATCTCTCAAAAGACCCGCAGCTTATTTTTGCTCGAAAGTTAAGAAATTATGACTAAATACGTGGGGGAAAAGTGTAGTTGATGCTTCAAAACAACGGTGTCCGACTGTCCGTGCATGTTGTACAAACTTCACTGAAACAAGCCGTAAAATAATCATATTTGGAAGTTACCAAAATAGTTGATCTAATAGTTTTATACCTACAGAGAAGTTGTGTAGTGTTAGTAGCAGACTAGTAGTGTCAGTAATAACAGTAATTGTGCTGTACCTACAAAACATTTGAGTAGTAACAGTGGTAATGGTGCTGTATTTACAATGGCAAAAATAATGCTGCTAATGTTAGCTTTTCTTGGCTGCAAAATAAGCATGACTGTTCACGGATTTATAAGCAGTGAAACGACTACAAAAAGTGGACATGTGCCGTTTACAATATAGTTTACGAGTTAGCTACGCTGACTTTGGGCCCAGGAAATTGAAGAGACGATTTTGGTTTTTCCTAGTAGCATTTCTACCAGTGGAAATATTTATTATTTCTACCAGTGGAAATATTTTATTATTTCAATTTTATTATTACGTTTATGCATACAAAGTATACGAGTCACTCTGCTATGCATTTGCTCAAGTATCACATCTTATTTGAGTGAAAATATTCACTCAAATTGATTTGGTCTAAATATCTTACAAAACAGTAATGTTTCTTACCTCAGTTGAAGTCACGCCTGCAAATCTGTAAACTGACCAGGACGGGACTGTTATTTTTTGGTGCTCATAAAGCCTGAGCGCCTCATGCACGAGCTTATCATCGAGGCTGCAGTTACGCGTTTGGCCTGAGGGGGCAATTGCGAGTACAAAACTGCCAAACTCCACACAGCCCCTTTAATATGCATTGTCCCACTGAAATGAATGAAATGAAATGGGTAATAAGAGGCGTGGTTAGGTGAAAGCAGGAGCGGTTGGCTGCTAAAATGTCTATAAAGGCTAAGATTAAGGTGTTCTTTATTGTCCCCATAGGGAAATTGCAGCGGTCTGGGGCCCACCTCTGGATGTGTCAGGCTGATTGTCAGAATCACCAGGATTAACCTATTATGCATGCTTTCAGTTGATGGGGGAAACCGGAGTACCTGGAGGAAACCCATCCAGACATGGGGAGAGAAACATGCAAACTCCACATAGAAAGGCCCATACAGTCCGAAAATCGAACCTGGGACCTTTTTGTAATGAGGCAAGAGTACTAACCGCTCAGCCACCGTGCCACCGCTATTAATATGAACTATGAAGCAGGGGGAGATGAAATTATCTCCCCCTGCTTCAGATGTTACAGATGAACATTCCCATAACATTCCCAAAAAAGGTGATATTTTCATCTTTTACATTTTTGAAATAACATAAAAGGAAAGACGACCACATAAAAAGACTACTACTAGCTCATAACTAGTAGTTCACCAATACGGCAAACGTCACTGCTTTAAACGCTTTCTAGTTAGCCAAGAGTCTTTCAATTCTGGAAGGTAATGAAATAGTTCAAAAATAAGGATGAAAAAGAATGCGGATGCTCGTTCTATTAAAATCAAAATCATTGTTTTATTCCCTAATTTTACAATCTAAAACAGAAGTTATGCAGCCGTCCCAGGGACACATGTTGATCGAACCAGCAGCGAGGAGAGAGAGAGAGTCCTCCCCCTAACCACAAACAAAAGTACATGATGCAGTAGGCGTGTCCCTGTCGAACCAATGAGTACTCTAGGATGTTTCTTCAGCGCGATCTGACTCCTCCTTCTAACACACTGCCCCCCAGTGGACTCCAAGAGTAAGGACAACAATACAGCACTCAAAAGCAGATTACAATCAACACAGTTTCATATAATCATTAAAGCCTATTATAACAAAAACAGATATAGAAATAGCCAACAATCCTCCTTTCGATGTCTCTTAAGACATCGCAATCAGACTGAATATTTATCATAAAATTACAGTTACAAATGAAATGTTCTTGAGCTAGTCGTTGCCTCTGTCCGTGCAGCTTCAGCGTCTGGGTATAGAATCATGTACTCACCACTGGGGTGTTTTTGTTTGGTGTGTTTTGTTTTGCACCTTTAATCATTTTTAATCATTTGGGTCAACTATTCTCATAATTACAACCACTTACCGCACCCACAGAGGCAAGGAACCAAAACAGAGTTCTGTAACAGAAACACAAAGAACAGACATTAAAAAAATTACAAAAAATTCTCATCAAGATCGCTCACCGTGAGCCGGAGAACGACCATGCCAGCTAATTTTGTAAAATATGGCTGTACTCAAATTTAACTATTTAACTTGATTTATCTGTTGGAATGTTGTTGTCAATTGTATCTGAAAAATTCAGGGATATAAGCACACAGGTTTCATTAATCCTAAATTTGTAGAGAATAAACTCCTTTTAGCCTCTTGTCCTCCACACTTGCACAATTCTGTGTGCGCATCACAGAATTGCAACAAATGCCGAAAACAGAGCCTTATAAAATGTATCTATATCTGAAACGTATGTCTTATATCGTAGTTTGCCATAAAATGTATCAATTTTTGTTTGTATTTTAGATATATTTGCATTTGTTCTTTCCCGTGCCCAAAATAAGCCAAATTATAATCGTCCCATAATTAACACCTCCTTTTTGGACTGAGAAAAACTCAGTCCAACAAAGAGTCATGTAAACGTGTAAAAACAACCTTCCATAGACGACACCTTTATCCTTGAACAGGAAACACAGCAAACCAGCTCAAAAGTTCACTGGAGATTAATACTTGCGGCATCTGCAAAAACTAACACAATACATATATCAACACAAAGAAAAAAATGAATAAAAACTAATAAATGTTAGGGCAAGTCCATGGAGATTCTATTTGGTTTTACTGAGTCACTATGGTTCAACAGGGCGAGTGATAGGTTTGGGACCACTCGTCTGGTTTGGACCTTGGCAACAGCGTATCAGGTCCTGTCCATAACTCCAGAAACGATCAGACCAACTCTGTTCAGTCCAATTTCGGCCCAGAATCAGGCAAAGTTGGCAAGGAGCATTCTCCGCAGCTCTCGGGAATGACAGCAGAGACTTCAGATTCTGGGTGAATAAACTTAAAAAACTAAATCAGTACACATAGTTCCAATATAAACATACAATCTTGTCAAAATCAGGGTCCTCTTTAGTCCCATGAGCAAAGAGGAGCCGGATCCAGGCATCAATCGGCCAGTAAAAAGCTCATAAGAGTAACCGGTTGGTCTGCTCACGGACTGAGCACCGAGAGCAGAGCAAGAGGAAGGGACAAAGCCCAATTCATTTCAGTCTAAGACCATTTAGGCAATTTATAATTATAGAGTTCTATTACTCCAACATAACAATGCCCTCTAAGGCTTCACATTTAAATTTTGTATTGAGGTATTCTAATTCTTTGAATTTAGTTGTAATTTTAAAGATAATTGATTAATTAGTAAATAAGCCAGCATCATCAGGTCTTAAGGACCACTATATATTTGGTGCATTTACTAAAAAAAAAAAGTTCAGTTAAGTGAAAATGATTCTCCACCATTGTGTCGTGGAATGAATTGGAATGTTGGAAAAAATTGATACACGTCTAGCATTAACATCTAAAAAAAAATAGGAAGACACAGATTAAGAGTACAGGAGATTTGAAAAATTCAAAAAAATGTTACAAAATGTTTGTTTTGTTTCACTCAGCGCTTTGATCACGGGGCCTATTTTTAGCCTGTTTGTCCAGGAGAGAGAGCAAATGAGAATCAAAACAAGACATTTCATATTATTGTTCCAATACAGGTGTAAACAATTTGCAGTCACACCGTGTTTACCTTTTGCAATTTTGTTGGTTTAAGGGAACATTTATGTCCATTGAAGTTAGCCTTAAAAGCTTCTCTATATACCAAATCTTAATTTGTCATAATAAAATTTGTGTAGCAGTTTACGGGTAATTAGGCGGTATGCAGAGATGATTTGTGGTGGGTCCAGTTCAAGCGTCAGCAACCATTGTCCTGCGAGACCATTAGGCTCTGGGGTGTTGGCAGCTCACAGACCCTGTGGTTCTTCCAAGAAGCCCACTAATATGGTGTCTGGTAGCAATCTTATAGTTCAGATGTGTTTCACCTGTCTGCACCTACATGCCAAGAGAGATGTCTGTTCACTGGCAACAGTTTCTGCCATGGCTGTACACCTACAGCCAGGAGCATTGTTGCAACCTCCTCGTTCTCGAACGTTGCTGGTCCAATTTTGGTTCTGGATCTCGTCTGAAAACACCTTAACCACAATTATCATCAAAACCACCACAACCATAAATCGCTCCACATTTAGGTAAACTTTTTAGATTTTTCTTTATTAAATTTTGTTGCTTACTTTTTTAAGCTGCATCTTTAAAAGTTGCACTTAATTTTCTTTATATTTTTAGTTCAGCTTGCTCTCACTTCTGGTCAATGGCGTACACCATATTATGTACCATAAATGTGTTCATTAATGTATTAAATTTGTTTATTTGGTCTCCTAAAATAATAATTCAAAATTTTGCATATTGCTTCTTCATAACTTTTAGTAATGCATCCAAGATGGTGCATAAACAAAAATAAACTTTAAATGGATATCGGTCTGTACTCCAAATCAATGCATCCAAAATTATAACCTATAAACACTTTTGTTGTCATTCCATGTCACCACAGTGGAGAGAGAGATTCTAATCTTTTAGTAACCTCTCTTTCGGGGGCCTAAAATGTTCTTTTCACCACAGACACACACAAAAAAATTAAAAATTAAAAAATAGCATTTATCACACATTAGTTAATTTTGGATATTTCAAAATAGCAATTTATGCTATTGAGACATAGCACTGCCTTCAGCAGAAATGTCTAAAAAAAAATAATAACTTCGTTATTATACATTCTGGATGTTTTCCCTTTTTCAGGAGGGGAGCTATTTCCTCCACACCTCTTTTACATGATATCTGAATACAGATGGATTGGCCACTCCTCAATGTATCAAGACCTCATGTTTAATAATTTCTCAGTTTTCTTTCTTTGCTCCATCCACACTAATGCAGACAGAGCAAATACAATACTTTTTTTATTTATTTTTTTATTTTATACCCGTGTAACATCTCTAAACTTTAACATGCACAGATTTCTTCTGAGCAAGGAACTCCCTTATTTTATAACTTCCGTCACTTGCAACCACCTTCATTTTTCACTTACACACACACCTTATTAAATTGCAAACCACATTCAATGCCATTTCAGCATCCACCAAACACTTTTCAATACTTTCCAAATCTCTCTCTTGCCTCCACGCCACTCACAAACTGCTTTTCCGTTACACACAAATTTTCATTCAACCTCGTTTGTTCACACAAACTCCACACTCCACAATAAACACATATGACAACAACACAAGACAACAAGACACCAGAATTTCACAATAATCCCATCAACCACATGTACAAATATCTAACCTGGCCATACAAGAGCTCATTTGCATTTGGCCAGTAGAATATTCACAAAAATCATAACATAATAACATAACCTGGCCAGTACTTCAACACTTAATTTGTTTCTTTTTATTCTCCTCTTCTTTATATACATTGGTTTTCTGAGGGCCACAAAACTCCCCAACGTGTAACCAAGAGAACGTCACAACAGGTGAACACGTCTGTTCAATCCTACCAGTCTACGGTGTGGCATTTAGGTCCGTCCTCTGACGCAAACCAAGGCAAAACACGTCCACCAAAACAATTTACCGAGATTATTAGCCAATTATAATCCCAAACCTAAAAAGTGAAATCGCCGTCCACTTAAGAGTCATAGAGTTCGGAAATTCCACCCATCCGTGAAACAACACCCGAACTCCACTTACGACTCGGTGCGCCCGCATTTTCCTGCTTTTTATATATCATTTTCTAATGTTATAGTTTTTATTTTATTTTATGTTTTATATCACCAACAATCTAGGGCTGAGCAATGTAACATCAGACCGTCGTACGATCTCCAGAGCCATCTGCTCCGATTAACCTTTTACACAATAAAAGACACAGTATGTTATATTCTATTCTGTCACATCGCTCATCCCTACAACAACCAAACAAAACGACAAAAACAAGACACAAACACAAGACACAAACAAGACAAACACAAAACACAAGAAACAAGACAAAACAAGACAAAAACAAGACAAAAACAAGACAAAAACAAGGGACCTCTCACCCTCCCTGCTGGCCGCCAAGATGACTTCAATTATACTTTAGTTGCTTTAACAAAATTACGTGTTCAGACAAAAAATGCTCCAAAAGCCTCAGATATAGGTTGAAAATGCATTAAGAAATAAGAAAAAAAAATTGTTGCAATGTTAGGCTATTATTTAATTTTTCCATGGGTGTTTGGATTTTCCTTATATTTATGTTTAATATTTAACAGTGAGTTCCACAGTTTATGAATCTGTGTTATGGTCAAAACAAAAAGAAGCCAAAATCAAAAAACGGACTGGATCCGTAAAAAAAAACACGGACTCGGACTGGATTTAACAGGCACGCTATTGTGGTAACTCAAAACCCGAAATGGATTTACGGAATGGATTTGGTAAAAGTTTAGTGTTGGTATGTTGTTACTATCTGACTCCATGAGGTATTCAGAGCGTGTTGCTCAACCTTTTCCCCCTTTGAACCCTGCCCCCCAGGGCTTCAAACAGTAGAACAATGGACCATAAAAGCCCCTCTAAGCAATGTCACATGTATATGTAAAACAGGCAGAGAGCTTCACTATCAGCTGCAACAGAACACAATCATTACCCCACATAGCTATATATAGAAGTCACTACATCTAACAAATAAAATATATATATATAGAGATGCTTCCACATTATTTAAAAATATCTCCACCTCAAACAATCGTCAAATAAAGCCTTCAACTACACAAAGCAGCATGGTCACACACTAAGCTATGCTTAACGCCCGGTTTTAAATGCTTTTTATCAACTATGAGATGCTAGCGTTCGCCAAGCTAACGCGGCTAACAGCTAACCACAAGGCCTGACTAAGCCTGCACAACATTTGAACAGGAAATAGACTTAAATACTAGGAAATATTCTACACAGACAATGATAAGCTAACAATTTATGGGACATGTAAATAGTAAAGTGGAAAACTAGATAACTTAAACACCAGATATTTTTCGAAACAAAGAGATTCAAGCATGTGTGCACGGAGGCCTGTTTTTCTGAGGCACAGCTAAAATGATGTAACTTCGATTAAAACGTAACTAGACAGGTCTTATAGGCACATTTTTTGACGCTGTAAGGCGTACAGTCTGAACACTTACTAAATCAGTTAAGTTGCATTTTCTTAAGTTTCGTTTTTTTATTTTATTTCTTATTTTAAATTTAGCGTGGTCTCAAATCTCAAACACCATAAAACAGACGCACAAGCGTTTTTTTCTTTTATCATAGCCAATATGAACAAATTAAGGTATTTTTCTTACCTTGTGAGTCTGTTTTCTGGCGCGGGACCACACGTTTCTTTGTTCGACAAAAACTCGGAGCCATCTCGTTTCTTTTCCAACCAAATATCACATTCAGGCGTCACCAATTAATGAAATAGTTCAAAAATAAGGATGAAAAAGAATGCGGATGCTCGTTCTATTAAAATCAAAATCATTGTTTTATTCCCTAATTTTACAATCTAAAACAGAAGTTATGCAGCCGTCCCAGGGACACATGTTGATCGAACCAGCAGCGAGGAGAGAGAGAGAGTCCTCCCCCTAACCACAAACAAAGTACATGATGCAGTAGGCGTGTCCCTGTCGAACCAATGAGTACTCTAGGATGTTTCTTCAGCGCGATCTGACTCCTCCTTCTAACACACTGCCCCCCAGTGGACTCCAAGAGTAAGGACAACAATACAGCACTCAAAAGCAGATTACAATCAACACAGTTTCATATAATCATTAAAGCCTATTATAACAAAAACAGATATAGAAATAGCCAACAAAGGCAATGAGAGGGCACTTGGCAATTTGCTAATATAATTTTTTTTGGTAATGCTCTAAAAGTAGACCTACCGGTGAATTATATTTGCAAATTCAGAGTGCTTCGGCTCCTTCTCATTGTCTTCTGGAATTGAATGATACTTGGTTGCCGAGAAAAGGGTTTAAAGCTGCGATACTTAATACCATATTGGTGAACTATTAGGTATTAACTCTGCATTTGCTGTGAGCTTTTATGTTACCCTTGAAATGTAAAAGATGATAATACAACCTGATTTGTTTTGTGATGTTATGGGACAGTCCCATCTGTAACGTCATGCCTTGTGGAGATTATTTCATCTTCCTCTTGCTTCATAGTTGCTGAGCTATGGCTGCCTCTGACCTTCAACCTAACTTGTCGTTGTTCCAAAAGGATTTTGTGTGGTTATTGTTTCAGCACAACCCGAAAAGTGCTCATGCAGAGTGTTGACCGCAACATCACAAAGCTAAACTGTATCTGATGTCTTACTAACTGAATTTGGTGACGGGCTAATGGACTCTTATACAAGTCGTCCTTCTTATTCCAAAAGGATGTTGCAGGGCCGTTGTTGTGACTTTACAACCAGGGAAGGGCGCATGCAGTGTGGTGACCTCAACATCCGAAAACTGTTTGTTTGAAGTATTTCCGTTCCCAATTGTATCCTTGTGCTTGTCTGAGATGCCACTAATCAATGTTGGTGACGTCCTAATACTTCCCGTAGGCTCTTGTACCAGCCGTATACAGGTGGTCCTTCTCCTCACTCCAAAGGACTTTTGCCAGGCTGTAGTTGTGACCTTACAACCCGGAAAGGGCTTGAGCAATGTGGTTACCTCAAGATTTGAAGGTTGTTGGTTTGCTGTCTTTCCGTTCTTTGATGTATAGCCCTCTAAGATTCCATTAATTGATGTCGGCATGCTATTACTTGCACTACTTGAATCCTGGGCCGGTTTTATACACTGGATGTCCTTTCTGGTTTCTACTGATAACTCTGTTGATCTGGCAGACGTTTGGGAACTTTTACCCTGGGCTGGAGAATGACTTATGGCTGTTTCAGACTCCTCATTGCTTTTTGGTGATATCTTTGACGACTGTAAGGCCTGACTTCGATGATGATTACTGGCTGGTTTAAGGCTTTCTGCTGCGTGGTTATCCACTTTTAATCTGAGTATCAGAGATTGCCTGATGACTATTTCAGACTCCACAATGAATGTCTCTGGCGTCTTGCTGATTGTTGTCATATTTAAGCCTGCAGGTGTCATCTCTGGAGATTGTAAGACCCGACAATCATGCTGGGCACTGGTAGGTCGTACCGTGACTGGTCTTTGATGCTCCTCTGTTGATCTGATGGACAACGCTGCTTGTCCATCACTGCGTTTAGACCAGCTGCTGGCAAAATCAGACTCCTGGTTAGCATTTTCTCGCGTCTCATCTATCCCTTGTGTGCTTGTAGATGATGTCTCTGTTCTTGATGTCATTGTAATAAATGGATGACTTAGGGCTTCAGCTGGGGTAATCCTTTTGTCAGGGTCCACATGAAACATTTCTGGAGCAAGTCTACAAAGGCCCTCCTGTCTTGGAAGTCAAGTTCGGACTTACTCTGGTGGCAGTTTTGAACGACGTCCTCAAGATCCTTGAATATCTGTAGAGGATTCCAGTCCATTATAGGAGTCACACCTGTTGTCGCCTTGTATTCACTCACCTCTTTGAGTCGCCACTCTGACCCTCTTCGACAAAGTAATCATTTCCATACATAGCTTGTTTTATGAGCTCACCATCAGGCACTCCCATAAAGTGAGTGATCATCTGCATGTGGTCATACGGGGAGTGGACGGGAAAAGGTAGCACCGAGAGGTACCATTCCAACAGGCAGCAGCCGAGACTCCACATGTCCACTGCCTCTGTCAGTGGAAGCCCCAGGGTGACTTCTGGGGCACGATATCCTAATGGCTGCATGATCTTTCCAACCTTTGCTCGCTCTGTTAGTGTAGCCACCCCAAAGTCAATTAACTTGACCTTGAAAGGCTTGTTTGGTGGTCCACAATCATGACATTGTCAGGTTTGACGTCTGTGTGCATGACACCAACACTTCGCAGCCCCTTCAAGGAAATTAGAAGGTCCTTGGCCATTGGTCTGATCTCGTTTAAGGAAAATGGAGCCCGTCGCCTCTTCATGAGATTATCCAAACTGAGATCCAGCAGTTCAAACTCCATACAGTGACGTCCGTCTGTAGATTTGAAATATTTATTGAACCGGATAATGTTGTCAACATCTGGGTCCAAAGCACTGACTTTGTCCATCATATAAAGCTCCCTGGCGACAAAATAGTCTGCATATTCACACATCTTAATGGCTTTCAGTGCCACTATTTCGCCTGTTTCCTTATTAAGGCATTTCATGACTTTACCATAGCAGCCTTCTCCCATAAACTCCAACAGATCGTACATATCAGCTGGATTGTCGCCGTCCTCGACCTCACATTCATATTCGGACAGTAATGACATAAAGCCCTCAACTGAGTCATAGTATGAGGTCTCATTGTTTGAATTTGTGTCAGTAATGCTTACCCTACTGGGCTTAACTGAGCGTACAGTTTCTGAGCTCTCCTTGATAAATCTTACTGAATTTCCGGACTACTAATTTCTGAGGGCTGTCTGGTGGAACTTTCAGACATCTCATTAGCATTTTCTGACGTCTCTTCTATCCCTTGTGTGGTTGTAGATGAGGTCTCGGTTCTTGAGGTCATTGTGATAAATGGATGACTTAGAGCTTCAGCTGGGGTAATCCTTTTGTCAGGGTCCACATGAAACATTTTCTGGAGCAAATCTACAAAGACCCTCCTGTCTTCAATGTCAAGTTCGGAGTTACCCTGGTGGCAGTTTAGAATGACGTCCTCAAGATCCTTGAATACCTGCAGAGGATTCCACTCCATTATAGGAGTCACGCCTGTTGTCGCCTTGTATTCACTCACCTCTTTCAGTCGCCACTCTGACCCCTCTTCGACAAAGTAATCATTTCCATACATAGCTTGTTTTATGAGCTCACCATCAGGCACTCCCATAAAGTGAGTGATCATCTGCATGTGATCATATGGGGAGTGGACGGGAAAAGGTAGCACCGAGAGGTACCATTCCAACAGGCAACAGCCGAGACTCCACATGTCCACTGCCTCTGTCAGTGGAAGCCCTAGAGTGACTTCTGGGGCACGAAATCCTAATGGCTGCATCCACGTTCCAGGCTTTGCTCGCTCTGTTAGTGTAGCTACTCCAAAGTCAATTAACTTGACCCTGAAAGGCTTGTTTTGCTGGTCCACACACATGACATTGTCAGGTTTGACATCTGTGTGCATGACACCAACACTTCGCAGCCCCTTCAAGGAAATTAGAAGGTCCTTGCCATTGGCCTGATCTCGTTTAAGGAAAATGGAGCCCGTCGCCTCTTCATGAGATTATCCACACTGAGATCCAGCAGTTCGAACTCCATACAGTGATGTCCATCTGCAGATTTGAAATATTTATTGAACCGGATTATGTGGTCAGCATCTGGGTCCAAAGCACTGATTTTGTCCATCATATAAAGCTCCCTGGCGACAAAGTAGTCTGCATATTCACACATTTTAATGGCTTTCAGTGCTACAATTTCGCCTGTTTCCTTATTAAGGCATTTCATGACTTTACCATAGCAGCCTTCTCCCATAAACTCCAACAGATCGTACATATCAGCTGGATTGTTGCCGTCCTCGACCTCACATTCATAGTCGGACAGTAATGACATAAAGCCCTCAACTGAGTCATAGTATGAGGTCTCATTGTTTGAATTTGTGTCAGTAATGCTTACCCTACTGGGCTTAACTGAGCGTACAGCTTCTGAGCTCTCCTTGATAAATCTTACTGAATTTCCGGGACTACTAATTTCTGAGGGCTGTCTGGTGGATCTTTCAGACATCTCGTTAGCATTTTCTGACGTCTCTTCTATCCCTTGTGTGGCTGTAGATGAGGTCTCGGTTCTTGAGGTCATTGTGATAAATGGATGACTTAGAGCTTCAGCTGGGGTAATCCTTTTGTCAGGGTCCACATGAAACATTTTCTGGAGCAAATCTACAAAGACCCTCCTGTCTTCAATGTCAAGTTCGGAGTTACCCTGGTGGCAGTTTAGAATGACGTCCTCAAGATCCTTGAATACCTGCAGAGGATTCCACTCCATTATAGGAGTCACGCCTGTTATCGCCTTGTATTCACTCACCTCTTTGAGTCGCCACTCTGATCCCTCTTCGACAAAGTAATCATTTCCATACATAGCTTGTTTTAAGAGATCACCATCAGGCACTCCCATAAAATGAGTGATCATCTGCATGTGGTCATACGGGGACTCTGCAGGAAAAGGTAGCACCGAGAGGTACCATTCCAACAGGCAGCAGCCGAGACTCCACATGTCCACTGCCTCTGTCAGTGGGAGCCCCAGGGTGACTTCTGGGGCACGATATCCTAATGGCTGCATGATCTTTCCAACCTTTGCTCGCTCCGTTAGCGTAGCCACCCCAAAGTCAATTAACTTGACCTTGAAAGGCTTGTTTTGCTGGTCCACACACATGACATTGTCAGGTTTGAGATCTGTGTGCATGACACCAACATTTCTCAGCCCCTTCAAGGAAATTAGAAGGTCCTTGGCCATTGGTCTGATCTCGTTTAAGGAAAATGGAGCCCTTCGTTTCTTCATGAGATCCTCCACACTCAGATCCAGTAGTTCAAACTCCATACAGTGATGTCCGTCTGCAGATTTGAAATATTTATTGAACCGGATAACGTTGTCAAGGTCTGGGTCCAACGCACTGACTTTATCCAGCATGAAAACCTCCCTGGCGATAACATAGTCTGTCTTTTCGCAAATCTTGATTGCCTTAACTGCCACGATTTCACCAGTTTCGTTATTAAGGCATTTCAGGACTTTGCCATACCTGCCTTCTCCCTTAAGCTCCAACAGATCGTACATATCAGCTTGATTGCTGTCTTCTTCGTCTGTATAATCATCACCAGACCTTGATGACCGCACGCTCTCATCTGAGTCATAATATGAGGTCTCACTGAGTGAACTTGGTCCATTTTCTGTCTCCCTAATATATGTTATTGAAGTTTCTGGACGACGCCTTTGTGAGGACTGACTAATGGAGGCTTCAGTCTCTCGGGTCGCCCTCTCTGACCACAAACGGATGTGGGATGGACCAGGAAGCATGTTTTGTAAAGCTGAGGTGTTTTCGTCGCACATACTGTATCTTCAATGTTTGATGATCGTTTGACTGAGTTTCTCTAGTTTACAAAGTAGAATGCCAAGGTTATTTGTTGGATTGTACAAATTGGTGGCTTCTGTAGCTAAATGCTTACTGAAATGAGTTGAAAGTATAAAACAAATTGTGTAGATCGGCAGCAGCTGGGACAGCTCTGTGTCAGAAACAGGAAGAATATTTGTCTATAGACACCGTTGCCGTGACAATTGCACCTGAAATGGAATTTTATGCAGTGACATCATACAGTGGAACTCTCATGGTTCTGAGCACGGAATACAGATAGCGGAATTGCCCATAAATGGTCATAGTCATGCCATTAACAAATGCTGAATTATTTTTTTTTTTCTACCATAAAAGACACAGAGACATGGAGAAGACCAAAGCGGTTTAACAGCCCATAAATACATAAGTAACGCAGAATGCTAATCATGATGCTAACGTTAGCTTCACGTCATATTATGACCAAACAGGTGGTCTTGAGGGCGTCCTCCAGGAAATTTTATTGGAATTGACACGTATTTTCAGCATTTTTACAATACTTAAACAGCTATTTGATCTTTTATGTGTGTAATCATATTTATCAAAATCAACTCGTATGCCTGAGGTTCTATGCTAGAGGGCTGAATTTTGCCCTCGAGCCTGACGTTGCCTTACCCGATATAAAGCGACCTATACAATCCAAAAATATGCAAAGTTGACTATGGTATAAAGATCTAAATAATCACAAAAAGTGACATAAAAAGGCGGCCCATGACAATCCAAAGCTTCATGTTGTCTATAAAGATAAATATAAGTAAGATTCAAGTTAAGGGAAGGGAGAGAGTTTCCTGATCGCCTGGCATATGTTTGTGAGTGTAGGTCAAATTGCAATAAAGAACTTCATCAAATATAGTGTCAATCCTTTTCTTTTTTTGCGTCCTGAAATCATCTTGAGACCACCAATCAGCACCTCGTGACCCCTTGAAGGGTCTCGACTCCCACTTTGGGAACCACTGGACTACAATTCACCCAACAGAATATTAAAAAAAATCTGTCCTATTCAAAACTATGATGTATTTTTCTTCATATTTTTCTATAATAAACGAGTGTGGTCAAAATCCAGATTAAATTTCAGTCAAGTCGGCCAATTTCCCCATGTGTGCTTGCGGTAATTTCATGCCCACCATTGGACCCGGGACCCCAGTTTGTTAACCGCTACAGATTGAACTGTAACTACATAAACAAAAGCCGAAACAGATTTCTGCATCGAACAGAACGTTTCTGTGCCTGGTAGTGAATAAAATGATTGAACAGATCTAAAAGCAGGTACACGCGCCCCCTTCTCTCGGCTCTTAGGCTCGTGTCCGCGCGGCGTAGTCAGGCGCGCCGCTGCGGACAAACAGGTGGAAGCTAATGAAGAGTGTCCAGGCTAACTGATGACCCGTCCTCAGCATCGGCATATCGTTCCAGGGCTTAATCTTTGTCATCGGAGAAAGAATGGATGGAGCGGGGCTGGTGGCTGGTAGCTGGCTGTGTCAACTCTCTCTTCTCCTGTGGGTCAAGTAAACAGGACCGAAGGAGGGGTAAGAGAGTGTGTGTGTGTGTGTGGGGGGGGACGGGACGCGGCCCGTAATAAGAAGGGCCAACATATTTATGGAGTGTGCGACCTCACCAGGACACACTTACGGTCTTTTATCAGCCGCCCAGCCAACAGCTTTGTTACGCCTTTAACGGTGCGCGGGGGGAGGCATCGTGGAGGATTTTGAAGTCAGTATTTTGTCATGCGGTGCAACGCTTTATAACTGTGGTATGGGATTCTTTCGTCTTTCTAAACAAATATAAGTTTTAGTGACAGCGGTTCGAATAGTGTGTCTAAATTGTCAACACTAAAAGGCTCCAAAGTAAGGCTACATAGTATAAAAATTATGGTTAGCGCACAATGAGGTGATGCAAGAAGCTAAAAGTATATTGCATGGTCTAAATAGAAACTTATGGTTGTCTTAACCCCTGCCTCAATTAACCAAGCAGATTTTCTCCAGTTTGGCATTACCCAAATAAAAGCTTCTTGAAAAAAGCGTCAAATATAGTATATTTAACAGTGTTTTTTGTGTGTTTTTTTTGCCGTGTTATCAAAATTCCTAGTTTGTGAACCTGTTCTCAAACCATGGCAATAAAAAACGATTCTCATTCTGAAAATCAGGACTGAGAATCGAGTTTGAAATTTTAGTATCATGACAACACTACCGTAGAGCCACTTTTTATGTTTTAATTTAATTTTAATTTTATTATTGCAGCCTTTTTAAAACTGTAATTGTGTTGCTGTACTGACAGTAATAAAGGAAAGTCTTCCTTAAAATC
The DNA here is from genome assembly GCA_007210695.1 of Neogobius melanostomus. NCBI lineage: Eukaryota > Metazoa > Chordata > Actinopteri > Gobiiformes > Gobiidae > Neogobius > Neogobius melanostomus. The sequence continues at coordinate 71,610 of VHKM01000204.1, read as the reverse complement.
TTCCAGTTGTCTTTACTGAGTATTTTTAAGGCAATCGATAACAAGAATGCATTTAATGAAGTAACGCTAAGTTGAAATATGCAAGTATTCAGCATTAAGAATGCTCAATTGAACAGTACTGGAAATTGGTGAGTTAACAATACAGGAAATTGTTGAGTTAATAGTACTGGAATTATTGAGTTAACAGTACTGAAATTGGTGAGTTAATAGTACTGGAAATTATTGAGTTACTAATACTTGTAAATTATTAGCCTTTTTCAAGGCTTTTCAAGTAACGACCACTGATCATTTGTTTCACTGTAAAATTATGGTCAAATATTCATAATTCCAGCCATTTTCATTTACCAAGATATCACTCAGATGTGCAGTTACAATCGTCAAAATATTCAGGGGTTCCGTTTGGTTCTTCTTCTACTACAGTAGCGCTCTGATCTTTGTCGCTTCGTAGATGGAACACAAAATTGTCCTCCACATTTTAAAACCCGATCAATCACGGAAACCATTTTTGAGTGTTCATCGCTGTGCCATTGATGTGCTGACATGCCGTTGGCTGACAGTGAAAGCTTGTTTTCACAATTTTAAAGCATCCAGATTAGCCCAGTCTGTAAGTCTAACATCAGCCATCAACACTGAGGTGACCAAAATAATGTTTTTAAGCCTCAATTATGCAGGATAAATCCACTTTTTATGCTCTAATTGTAAATCTGCGTCCCGTCCTTCGAACAACAGCGGCCGCCTCCGTATCTGCTCCCCAGTGCGAGCAGAAATAATTGTTTTCTCATGTACTTTTCCATAAATCCCTATCTGGGCGCTGACCCCCAGGCCAATTAGTGCGCTCATGCCCGGTGACTTGTTTAGCCGTGTGCGCTGGCCGTCCACTCAGCAACATTTATGAGCGATTAGTTCGACTTGGGCTGCCTGTATGGAGCGCTGCAGGCCGGGGCGCCGGGCTTAAGAGTGGACTTCGCAGCCGGAGGAATGAGGGAACAAAGGGGTCCATTGACATTGGAGCAGTGTGTGGCAGATCCGGGGATTCCCTCCTCTGAAAGGGCTCGGGTCGGCGAGAGGCAGGTTAACAAGACACATTAGGCTCCAGATCTACCAAACCAGGCAGAGCAGGTGTTTGGGTCCCAGCACAAAGGCAGATGTTTTCAGGCCCGGACTGTTTAACCTGCGGAGATTTGGGTTTGTCATTACGTTGCCCTGGCTGTGGTCTTAGCTTTAGTGTTTAGCTAAACTTGTGGTCAGATGTTATGTACATTTCTGCAAGGAAGTTATCTGTAGAAATGTGTCTGTTTTTGGCTATGTCATCATTAGCATAGTGGCTTATTGGATGTGTTTCCAATCCCCACAAAAAGCAGAAAATAACATGAATAAGAATAGATTTTAGCATTTAGCTGAGTGGCAACTTTTACATGCTAATTCCTATCTAAAGTAAAATCTCAAAAGATCTGTACATTCATTCATGATTTCTAACTTGGCTTTGATATCACCTAAATGTTTGATGTCTAAATGCGCACAGCTATAGGAAAAATACATTGAGAAGGCATACAAACTCTGAAAGGTTTCCTGGACTAGCCAGCTTGCTAACTGCCCACATACAAATGCCATTTCTCCTTTTTATTTCTGTGGGCACAGCATCTGAATTTTTCAAACAAAAACATTTCAAATGGCAGAGTCACCGCCGGAGTCAAAGCAACGTGAGTGGGTCCGAATCTGCCGTTTACAGGACTTTCCTTGCACTTTTCTGCAGAACTAAACCCCGCTAGCTTGCGGCACTTGCCTCAGCTCAACACACGCGGTTTTGACACCTGAAACTGCTACCACTAAACAACTTTGGTTTTCTCTTCGAACTAACGCACAGTGCAGATGAGAGCTGGCTCAAGGGATGATTTTAGTATAATAAATGCTGAAGACTTTTGTTTGAGTCCACAAAGTGCCCCCCGTAATATCAAATAACACGTTTTTCCTCATGAATCTCCCTTACATTTACATAACAATCTGCCCCCCCCCCAAAGCTTGTCAACAAAACAAGTACATTGACAAAACACTAATTGAAAGGTAATGTACAGTTATTTGCTCAAATGTACAATTTTTAATCAGTATTTAGCTACAGTCATTGTAGATTTTTCCTGGAATTCCTTTGAAAATAGTAAATAATGACTATTGCGGGAGCCCCGGGGCCACGATGTCCCGGACTTTGGGTATGGCTGGAACAGTCAATATAGGCTAAATAATTGCTATGGGTTAACAGATACCAATGAAGTTAATTCAAAACTCAACATAATGCATAAGCCAACATGGAGGCCCCCAGGTGTTGTCCTCTTACAACTCATTCATCCGGCAGTTAGGGCCCCATGACCAGATGTTGAGTTAGATTTTCTCGGGGCTACCTACATAGAAATGAAGAGGAGAGGCGGCGTTCGATTCTAACGTATGCGGACAGTTACTAAGTAAGCTAGTCCGAGTTCGTTAGCCTGCTCAATGTATTTTCTCTATAGTCATTAGCATTAGCTATCAAAATGTATGAACGGTCCAGGTATTTTCAGCTGTCCCATTGACCACATTTAGGTCAAAGCCTTGCCTAGAAATCATTAATGTACAGCCCTTTCGAGATTTTACTTTAGATACAAAATCAGCGTATGAAAGTGTCCTCCGAGCTAAATGCTAACTCAAATTCAGTCAAGCTTCTGCTTTTTGTGGTGTCGGATTCACATCCAGTGGCCACTAAACATCATCCTACAATATGTTGACAAAAAGGAAACCACAGAATGCCATGAAATGGAGATAACGCACTCATTTGTATGGGGTACAATTTAAACGGGTCCGGTTCTATGATAATGAATAACTTTTCTAGATTGACACTGGAAACCAGAGGAGTACAAGGAAACACGCACCCGCTCCTTAGGAAGGCCCGGAAATGGAAAATCAGGACAGGTCTGGCAGACTAGATTATTTGCATTTCTGCGACATAAGCAGTGGGGGAAACCAGACACTGCAATATTGACATTTTGAGCCCACTTTGCACATTTTCACTGAGGGGTGGACTCAAAGCAGCAATAACACAATAACGTAAAAAATAAAACATAAAAAACGAAATGAAAATGCAACAAAAGTGCCAAAAAATTGAACAAAAAACAGAACCAAAAAGTCCCAAAAAACGATGAAAAAGTGATGACTAAAGAGGAGAAAACACAAAACATTTAAAAAATGTGACAAAATGCAGCAACTATGCGACAAAAAAGTTGCATTCCGTTATGTAGGCCTTAGCTTTCAGATAAGGCTGGCCTGGTCTGTGAAGATTTAGATTTGGGTAATGCTGAATTGGAGAAAATGTGCTCGGTTAAGATGGGGGGAGGGGTAATGTCAATGTCAACTTTATATAGCACATTTAAAAACAGCTACAACTGCCCAAAGTGCTGTACAACAAACATAAAATACAATTGAAGAGTAAAAACAGTCACAAAATATACAACATAAAACAATAATAAATACATGGGATCTGCTCAGCTTGTGTTGAAGGCCAATGAAAAAAGATGAGTTTTCAACAACAACTTAAAAACATGAATGGACTGGGCCATTTTGACATTTAGCGGCTAAGAGGTTAAAGGTGCATTATGCAACTTTTTAGATGGGGGAAAAAAAAAGTTGATATTTGTGCGCATTTGACCTTCTAGTGACCGTGCGGCTGTCTGAGTGGTCAGCATGGCGCCTTTACTTTCCATCACAGTGGATCTAGGACGCTCCAGGATCAATTGTTTGGAAGGTTTTCACTGCTGACGGAGTCTCTCACCAGAAAACCTACAAACAATTGATCCTGGAGCGTCCTAGAGACCACTGTGATCGAAAGTAAAGGCGCCATGCTGACCACTCAGACAGCCGCTCGGTCACTAGAAGGTCAAATACGCACAAATATCAACTTCCCCCCCCCATGTAAAAAGTTGCATAATGCACCTTTAACGGCTGTATTTTGAGATCTTTTGACGGGACATTAAAATCACACTTATACAAGCTGCGCACGGACTACTTTGCTTTGTAGCAAAGTGTCACTTCTTCAGTGTTGTCCCATGAAAAGATGTAATAAACGTCCCCAGTGGTTCCTCAGGTTGGGACGAGCTTTTGTTCGCAGCGGTCAGCAGTTTGAATCTTGCTCCGACTGGTGCACCTTGTCAGCGGGCAAGACACTTTCCTTTGTGTGAATGTGGTGAGGGAGGGAGTGTGTAACGAATCAGGCAAGAACTCGAGCGCAGACTCAGCAAGGCAGTGCAAATATGGTAGGTATTATTGACCAAGATAAGTGTCCAGGTAATATCCAAGTAAGTCTTCTTCACAGGTGTAGATCGGGAACCAGGAGCACAGGAGAGTGGAGCGGACCGGGGACCAGGAGCACAGGAGAGTGGAGCGGACCGGGGACAGGAGCACAGGAGAGTGGAGCGGACCGGGGACCAGGAGCACAGGAGAGTGGAGCGGACCGGGGACCAGGAGCACAGGAGAGTGGAGCGGACCGGGGACCAGGAGCACAGGAGAGTGGAGCGGACCGGGACCAGGAGCACAGGAGAGTGGAGCGGACCGGGGACCAGGAGCACAGGAGAGTGGAGCGGACCGGGGACCAGGAGCACAGGAGAGTGGAGCGGACCGGGACCAGGAGCACAGGAGAGTGGAGCGGACCGGGGACCAGGAGCACAGGAGAGTGGAGCGGACCGGGACCAGGAGCACAGGAGAGTGGAGCGGACCGGGGACCAGGAGCACAGGGAAGTGGAGCGGACCGGGACCAGGAGCACAGGAGAGTGGAGCGGACCGGGGACCAGGAGCACAGGAGAGTGGAGCGGACCGGGGACCAGGAGCACAGGAGAGTGGAGCGGACCGGGACCAGGAGCACAGGGAAGTGGAGCGGACCGGGGACCAGGAGCACAGGAGAGTGGAGCGGACCGGGACCAGGAGCACAGGAGAGTGGAGCGGACCGGGGACCAGGAGCACAGGAAGTGGAGCGGACCGGGACCAGGAGCACAGGAGAGTGGAGCGGACCGGGGACCAGGAGCACAGGAGAGTGGAGCGGACCGGGACCAGGAGCACAGGAGAGTGGAGCGGACCGGGGACCAGGAGCACAGGAGAGTGGAGCGGACCGGGGACCAGGAGCACAGGGAGTGGAGCGGACCAGGGACAAGGAGCACAGGAGAGTGGAGCGGACCAGGGACCAGGAGCACAGGAGAGTGGAGCGGACCGGGACCAGGAGCACAGGAGAGTGGAGCGGACCGGGGACCAGGAGCACAGGGAAGTGGAGCGGACCGGGGACCAGGAGCACCGGTGAGTGAAGCTGATCGGAGTGAAGCACAGGTGGCTGGAGCATGGAGATCTGGAGTGAAACGGAGAAAACTAGTAAGTGTCCAAACAATGATACAGGTACAAATTCAAAAGCTGGAACGTAGCACTAACTGGAGCAAGTAATACGATCTGGCAGGGCTGAGCTGTCTGGGAGTGCTTCTTGAAGCTTGTTAATTGCAGAGTAGACTCAGCTGTCGGCTCCAACACACCTGTCTTCACTCCTAAAAAACACAATAAGGGGAGGGGAGTAGATGGCCTCTCAGGGAGTGGCTTGAGAGGCCTGAGGGGCTGTGACAGAGTGAGGTGATTGATGGTTGGGAAGTGCTGTTGTTTCAGATTGGCAGCCTCACTTTCAGTGTGAAAACTGAATGAATACAAGTGACATACACAGACACCGAAATGACAAGAATAATTGTTATTAATAAGTATTTGAAATGCAGCGTGTGAAGTTGTGAAACATAAGTGTATAAAAGAATTAGTGGTGGGGCTCGATTCATATTTGCAATCGAGTTAATTAATCACAATTAATCGCATTTAAGCATCATTTATTTAGGGGTTGTGTTTATATTTTAGAGGTATATTGTATTGTATTTTCCTACATTTTAACTTATTTTGGTGGGGATGTGAGGCCTGTGTGATCATTCCAAACGCTCCGAAGACAACAGCAGCTTGATTTAATTTGGAGAGAAAGGAGGTGGAGCAGGACACCACGCTCTGAAACAGGATAAACCCAGGAGGCGCTGCACCGTTTCAGAGGATCAGAGGAATCTGAAGGCAGCCAGGTTTCTTCCGGGTGCTACGGTTTCCCCGACCTCCAAAAATATGCTGGTCGGGTTGACCCACAGTGGCTCAGGACTAACACCTGAACACTATTTAGTTGTACAATGACTAATAAAGCACTTACTTACTTAAACAAATAGAATAAATAATAAAGTAGTCTAACAGGAGCTATACAAATAAATGTTGCTATAATAAACGTTTTTCTCATTTTTAGGAGTAATCATAATGTAGACAGTTCTGATTTTTATTACTGATTTAAAGAGCATATTATTGTCTAAAATCACCTACATCAGAGTGCACTAAATTTGATCTGATTAATTCAACATTTCCTTGGGAGGACCCTGTTACACCCAACATTCAGGGACTATCTCAAAGAGCGCCCCAAGAAAAATGTTATCCTGTAAAATGGCTTAAAACCTTTGAAAATAAAACAATTAAAAGCAATATAAAACACCTTCTTTTGCATGCAATATCCTGTGCAAGTACTTTCATATGTCGGCCTAATGTCGCGTTCTGAGTCTTCCACCACCTCCCAAAGTCCACTTTAACCACTGACAATACAGATACTTTTTCTGATACCTATACGAAAATATTTGTCATTGAGAACCAAACAACAGAATTTCTTAATTTATTTGAGCTGAAACGACCAAGTCACTTCCTTTAATGCTGGCATCAACAAGGCAAGGCAAGGCAAGGCACTTCATGGAGACCCCTCCATGAAGTTCTCAGGGCCCGAGATGGTTCATACGGCTCTAACATTTCAGAGATGGACTTGTACACAAGCAGAGCTGTTTTAAATTCTATTCTCTGAGTGACAGGAAGCCAGTGCAGAGACCGGAGCACTGGACTAATGTGGTCGTATTTCCTGGTTCTTGTCAGGACTCGAGCAGCAGCGTTCTGGATGTTCTGCAGCTCTAACAGCTCGTTTAGAAAGGCCAGTGAGCAGCCATTACAGTAGTCTAACCTGCTGGAGACAAATGCATGGATGAGTCTCTCTAAGTCTGGTTTTGACACTATTCCTCTGATCTTAGCAATGTTCTTCAGATGGTAAAAAGCTGATGACGTTATTGCTTTGATGTGGCTGTTTAAGTTCAGGTCTGAGTCCATGATTACTCCTAGATTTCTAACCTGATTTTTTGTTTTTAGAGAGAGAGACACAGATAAAGGACATTCAAGAGCTAAAAACAAGCCTACAGTTCACGCAAGGTGAGGTGGACACTCTGAAAGAAGGAACATTGAAACTCACTGAGCGCACAAACACAATACAAAACGATTTTTATAAAGTATGTGACAATTTGCATATTATCACGGACAAACTGGAGTATCTGGAGGGACAGAGCCGCAGAAACAACCTGGTCTTTGAGGGAGTGTTGGAGACGCCTGGGGAGACCTGGGCCGACGCAGAGGAGAAAGTTAAACATCTACTGAGGGAGAAGTTACAACTACAACACCCGGTGGAGGTGGAGAGGGCCCACCGCGTAGGGAAACCCGACGGCGGAGAGACCGGCCGAGACCCATCATCGCCAGACTGCTGCGTTGGAAGGATCGCGAAGCAATCCTGCAGCGCGCTAAACACCTCAAAGGGACCAAAATCTTCATAAACGAGGACTACACGGAATCCATCCAAAGGAAGCGAAAAGAACTGATGCCGGAGCTGAGAGCTGCCAGGGAAAGGGGGAGATTGCCTACTTGCGCTATGATAAACTCATTGTACGTCCGCGCACCAGTACACCAAATCAAGTATAAACACAGGAAAAGCGTATGGATTTTGGTATGTAAAAGCACATAACTTCACATGTCCTGTAATACATATAGTTCTATAGGAAGCATCGACTTGGACCTTTCATTAAGGAGAATTGCTGAAGCAAATAACCAGGATTTTACATTATCACAATATGACTTACAGAACACTGAGATCGACATCGACCCTGAAAATAACTTCTTTACTAGAGCTACTAATGACTGTCAATATTATACAGAGGATCTTTACAATAGTAAACTTAAGAACATTAAGGCATTCACTGTAATCCACTTCAATAGTCGTAGCCTCTATGCAAACTTTAACCACATCAAAAGCTTCTTAAAACAGTTTTCTAAACCATTTAGTGTAATTTTAATCACAGAAACATGGATTAATAATGACAGAGAAATTGAGTTTTCTATTGATGGTTATGAATTTATAAGTATGAACAGACGAAACAAGCATGGTGGGGGTGTAGCTATGTTTGTAGACTCCAACTATAGTTATAAAGTAATGGAAAATAAGACTATGGTAGTGGATGATGTACTTGAATGCCTTACTGTAGAAATTACAAGGCAAAAAAAGAAAAATATTATTGTAAGTTGTATTTATAGAACACCTGGCTCTGATATAGATGTTTTTTCTAATTGGATGGAGGAGCACTTTTCAGGTTTAAATCATAAAGTCATGTTTGTGGGGGAGACCTTAACATCGATCTGTTAAACCCATATAAACACAAAAAGACTGACGAATTTATAAATACTTTATTTAGTATAGGTCTGTTTCCTCTAATAACTAAACCGAGTAGAATCACAACCCACAGTGCGACTTTGATTGATAACATTTTCTCAAATGAAATAGATAGTGATACAGTCAGTGGATTAATGATAAATGATATAAGTGATCACCTGCCAGTTTTTGTATTGTACAAACATGGATATTTAAATATTGATGATGAAAAATGTATTGGTTTAGAAGGGTAAAAACAGAAAAAACTATGGATGCATTTAAAAAGGAACTATTAGCTCAAGACTGGAGTATTGTATATAGAGAGAATGATACTAATAAGGCATATGATGAGTTTACGCAAATATTTCATAAAGTATATGACAAAAATTGCCCAATGAAAAAACATTGTAAAAACAGAAAGTGTAAAGAAAACCCATGGATGTCTAAGGGATTACTAAATGCATGCAAGAAAAAAAATTCACTCTACAAAAACTGTATAAATGATAGAACAAAAGAAGCTGAGGATAAATATAAGAAATATAAAATAAACTGACAGGTATCATTAGAAAATGTAAACAGGATTATTATAATAAGTTGTTAGATAGCAATAAGAATAATATTAAAGGTTTATGGAATATCTTAAATAGTATAATTAGAAATAAACCAAGATCGATTAATTATCCAAAATATTTCAAAGATGAGGATAACACTTTAAATAATATGAATGAAGTAGTCGATACATTTAATACATTCTTTGTAGATGTTGGACCGAATCTTGCTGCAAAAATTACAAATGTTGAGAACTTTAATTGTGAACTGATAGACACAAATCCTCTGTCCATGTTCCTCAAACCTGTGGAGGAAAAGGAGATACTGGACATTGTTAAAGGGTGTAAAAATAAAACCTCGACAGATTACCATGACATGGATATGAAAACTTTAAAAAGTGTTATTGAAAGTATCTCTAAGCCGTTAACATACATCTGTAACCTGTCGCTGCAAACTGGACAATTTCCTGATGGTATGAAAGTAGCAAAAGTGATTCCTCTGTTCAAGGCAGGAGATAAACATCTCTTCACAAACTACAGGCCTGTTTCCCTTTTACCGCAATTCTCAAAAATCTTAGAGAAGGTTTATAACTCTAGACTTGACAGCTTTATCGAAAGGTGTAATTTACTCTCGGACAATCAATTTGGTTTTAGGAATAATCACTCAACTTCACACGCTCTCTTTGATATAATTGAAGAAATAACTAATGCTGTAGATAACAAGAAATATGCCATAGGGTTATTTATTGACCTGAGTAAAGCGTTTGATACAATAAACTATGATATACTAATTAATAAACTAGAACATTATGGGATTAGGGGGGTAGCTCTACAGTGGGTTACCAGTTATTTAAAAAATAGAAAACAATGTGTGAAAATAGGTGATTATCAGTCGAGTTGTCGACAAATTGTGTGTGGTTTACCTCAAGGTTCCATTCTGGGCCCAAAATTGTTTAATATGTACATCAACGACATTTGTAAAACGTCTCAAGTACTTAAATTTATCTTGTTTGCTGACGATACAAATATTTTTGCATCAGGTGACGACTTACAGCAACTGTGTCGGATTGTTAACTTGGAACTCAAAAGTGTCAATAAGTGGTTCAAACAAAATAAATTATCTCTAAATCTGAGTAAAAGCAAAATGATGATATTTGGCAACTGTAATTCCAATGCTCAGGAAGCAATTCAGATAGAGGGTGTTGTCATAGAGCGAGTGCATGAAATCAAATTCCTTGGTGTTATTATAGATGACAGAATTACTTGGAAAGCTCATATTAAATATATATCTACGAAAATTTCTAGAAGCATTTCAGTAATAGCAAAAGCAAAGCACATTTTAAACATCAAAGCTCTACATATCTTATACTGTTCTCTGATTTTGCCATATTTATATTATTGTACTGTGGTTTGGGGTAGTACTTATAAAAACACATTAAAACCAATAGTATTGTTGCAAAAAGAGCTATCCGAGTAATTCATAAAGTTGGGTTTTTGGACCACACAAACTCATTATTTTTAAAATCAAAGATCATGAAGTTCTGTGACATTGTTGAGTTCCAAACTGTACAGATGTTATACAAAGCAAGATACAAACTGTTGCCAGGCCAAATACAAAGGAGGTTCCAAGAACGTACTGGTTGTTATGAATTACGTGACGAATTAAACTTTAGGACTCAGAAACATAGCTCAACTTTGAAAAGTTTTAGCCCAACAGTTAATGGTGTACAATTGTGGAATAAACTGGAAATGGAGTTGAAACGAAGTCCAAATATCAACCTGTTCAAATATAAATACAAACAAAAGACTTTTGAAATATACAGAGAACAAGAAATGTGTTGCCACTAGGAGGCGCAGTAGGATCAATTATGTGTGTTTCCTCTATAATCAAGGAAGAGTGTTGCTGCTTGGAACGGTTGTCATTCTATTGCTCAAATTTACAAATTGAGAATTAGGGTAGGCAAGTTATGAATCTGTTGAGAGGGACCCTCCCAACGGGCTCAAAACCTTGCCTTTTAATGCACCACTCAGCATAGGAACATCATCTACAAAATCAGCTGTTAGGGCAGCTGGGTGGGGGTTTGTTGAGGGGGAGTTACTGCCCTCTTCAACTGGCCTGTTCTACACCCTGGCTTTTTAATGCACCTCATTATGCAGGGCTTACATCACACTTCACATATAACTCAATTAAACAAATATAATAATAATGATAAATAAACCCGAATTAAATTATATTAAGGATGGTATTGACAACTGGGAAGTAGCAAGATCTCAGAATATAATATGTATTAATGCACCTTTAATAATGATAATTAATGATAATTAAACCCAAATTAAATTATATTGAGGATAGTAATGACAACTGGGAAGTAGCAAGATCTCAGAGTATAATATGTATGAATGCACCTTTATAACATAAAAGTAGCACATTCTTTTGTTCTTTATTTTGCTGTTGTTTTTGTCTTATTCTTCATCATTTATTGTTACTTTGCCCTATGTTCCTTTGTTTATGATTTGCTACCTTGTAAATATTACATGTAATGTTACTATTTTTATTTTGGGGTGGGCGCTTATAAGCCTTTGGCTTCAGCCCACTCCCTTTGAGCAGGTTAACTGCTCAAACAAATAAATAAACTAAAACTAAACTAAGAGAGACTCAAGGTGACTGATAACACTTTGTCTTTGTGTCTGTGGGCCAAAGACAATGATCTCAGTTTTGTCTGAGTTTAGTTGGAGAAAGTTGTTTTGCATCCACAAACTGATCTGTTCGATGCAGTGACAGAGTGTATCTACAGGACCATGTTCACCTGTATCAGTGACACGTAGATCTGAGTGTTGTTTATTAACTGACCCAATGGAAGCATGTACAGGTTCAATAAGAGGGGTCCCAAGACGGACCCTGGGGACTCCACAGGTCATGGCAATTTGACAACAGGCATTAACACATGGTCTCTTTTGGTACCTGCTTTTGATACTATAGGGCTGCTCAAAAGTGAATTGAAATTGCGATCTCTGTTTTGGTCAATCTCAATAATCGTCAGGGACTTTATAATCGTCAGGGACTTTATAAGCAATCAATCAATTGCTTTTGATTGATTGAAAGCAATTGACATTGCTTTCAATCAATCAATCAATCAATCAATCAATCAATCAATCAATCAATCTTTATTTATAGAGCGCTTTTCATACACACAGTGCATCACAAAGTGCTTGACATTTAAAAGTCTACACTCACACTCACACACAGAATCAAGTACATAAGGCTGGGTACAGATGACCAAGGTGAGGAAACCCCATCAGAGGGGCCGTCCTCCCCGGGAGCAGCAGACGGCCGCGGCCAATCCAGGCACCGACACAAGGGTCCCCATAGGAGGGGCAGCAGAGAAACCATACCTCCACCTGGGCACCCACAGGGCAGCACCCACACAGCCACAGCCAGTCACCGCTCCCGAGGCAGAGGGCTCCTTCAGAGGAAACACTGGAGATTTTAAAAATATATGAAGCAGTAATAATAATAATTAAAAAAAAAAAAGTGATTAAAAAGTTTAAAAACAAAGTAAAAATCAGTAAGAAACTAGAAATAAATATTAATAAATATCAATAAATATCAATAAATATCAAGTTATCAAGGTTAATAAATAGATAAATAAATAAATGGGACTACAATAAATAAACAGATATCAGCTAAAAGCTAAGCTAAAAAGGTGGGTCTTGAGCCTGTTCTTAAAAATCTGAACGTTCTCTGTGGTCCTGAGCTCCTCCTCAGGTCGTTCCAGAGGCGAGGGCCATAATATTGGAAAGAAGCCTCGCCGTGAGTCTTTCTGTTGACTTTAGGAATAACTAGGAGACCCCTGCCGGACGAGCGAAGGGGCCGTGAAGGTTCATAAGGTAAAAGCAGTTCTGAAAGATAAGAAGGACCAAGACCATTAAGACATTTAAAAACCATTAAAAGAACTTTAAAATCAATCCTGAAACACACGGGGAGCCAATGCAGCGACTCTAAAACCGGTGTAATGTGGTCCCGCCTCCTGGTCTTTGTCAGGACACGAGCTAATGAATTTTGTAAAAGTTGTAAACCTGAGATACTCTTTTTGGGAAGACCAGAAAGCAGGGCATTACAGTAGTCGATACGACTGGTGATAAAAGCATGCATTAGCGTCTCCGTGTTTGCCCGAGAGAGAATGGGGCGGACTCTGGCTATGTTCTTTAGATGGTAAAAACCTATCTTTGTGATATTCTTAATGTGTGGAATTAAAGTCAGCTCAGAGTCAAAAGTCACACCCAGGTTCTTCACCTGTGAGGAAGGATTAAAAGACAATGACTGTAGTTTGGGTAAAAGTTTCTCTCTCTGGGCCTCAGGACCGATGACTAAAACTTCAGTTTTGTCCCGGTTAAGCTGGAGAAAGTTTTCTGCCATCCAGGATTTGATATCTAAAATGCAGTTAAAAAGTGCATCCATTGGCCTGGTGTCATCAGGAGACATGGAGATGTACAACTGTGTATCATCAGCATAACTATGAAAGTTGACTCCATGTCTCCTGATGACATCACCAAGAGGGAGCATATACAGGTTAAAAAGCACTGGCCCTAAAATCGAACCCTGGGGCACACCACATGTACTTTTATGGACCTTAGAGGAGCAGGTATCCACACTCACCATGAATGTCCTGTCTGTGAGGTAGGATGTAAACCATTTGTGGACAGCACCAGAGAGGCCGATGTGTTTTAAACGAGTTAAAAGAATAGTGTGGTCGACTGTATCGAAGGCGGCGCTCAGATCCAGTAGAACCAACACTGTCAACTTTTTAGAGTCATAATTTAATCTAAAATCGTTTAAAATCTTTAAAAGGGCCGTCTCGGTGCTGTGGTTTACCCTAAAGCCAGACTGGAATTTCTCAAGGACATTATGTGCATTTATAAAATCACTAAGTTGGATAAAAACAAGTTTTTCTAAAATTTTGCTTAAAAATGGTAAGTTGGATACCGGTCTAAAATTGTTAAAATCATTAAAATCTAAATTGCTCTTCTTCAGTAGAGGCCTCACCACCGCCCCCTTAAAGGCAGCAGGGAAGACCCCCGTCTGAAGAGAGCAATTCATCATGTTTAAAAGCTCGTCTCTAAAAGATTCATATAATGTTTTAAAAAAAACGGGGTTGGGACCGGTTCTAAAAGACATGTGGTGGGCCTCACTGAGGAGAAAACGTTATCAAGCCTCTCAGCATTAACCAGGACAAAACTGTCCAGTGTTTCCTCTGGAACAGATAGACAGCCAGACGCATTTAAGACCGTGTTACTTTGGGTAGATAAAATATTGCGTCTGATAGTGTCTATCTTTCCCCTGAAGTGGTCTGCAAACGCCTCACAGAGAGCGTCTGTGGGGTTAAAAGGAGGTTTGTTAAAATCAGGATTTAAAACATTTTCTATTGTTGTGAAGAGGACTCTTGGATTGTTTTTATGGTTTCTGATTATTGGGGAAAGTAGTTATTTCTAGCGTCTTTAATTGCCTTATTGTAGATTTTTTGTTGAGCACAGAAAATTTGACAGTTGTAATTTTATCTTTCCTCCATCTCCTCTCGGCCTTCCTGCAATTTCCTGCTTTGAAACCTAAATTACCTAAAACAAGATAGCTGGAAAACTGCAGGAAAAAACAAACAGGGAATGACTCTGAAGAACAGCTGTGATGGCAAGAGACAGAACGTAACGGAAATGCTTGGTCCATTTGGTCATCACGGGTCGGAGTCAGCCTGGTGGATGAAAGTTGACTTTTACACATTTAAAAATCAATATTGTGTGCAAACATGTTGCTCGCCCGGCCTTTCCACGTCACTCCTCAAAGACGTTCTGCACCATATTTGCTTGTTCTGAACATGCTGAACACAATCTGTGAACAGTTGGGTCAATATTGTTTTGGCCATACTTCCTTGGCTCTGCCTGATCCTGTCAGATCTCAGAAGCTAAGCAGGTATGGTGGGGGTTGCTACTGAGTGGAAGGACCAAGTCTGCGATTCCTCGAGCTGCCGCCAAGCCCGACTTTACTGCAAGAGAGCCAGTTGGTACCAGTTCTGGCAACCCTTGATCCTGTACCTAAAGCCTGTTTGGAGATGGTGTCTTGTAAGTGCCTGGATGCACAACCCTCCGCTGCAAATGCAGAAAATCAAAGATGGTCTGCACGGGTCTGCGTGGATGTAAGAAGGTGAGGACAGTTGTATCAACGTGAAATAAGAAAGCATCGCTATGAACACAAGTGTCTAGAAATGGTTAAATCTGAGGCATCAGTATTGAAATCATCAGGCTCAGATTGAACCTTAAGTATTGATTTATGATCATTGACATTAACTTCATCATCCATATCCACAAAATAATGTATGAACACAAAAAGAAAATGTGACCTTTTATTAAACTAGCTTAATTTATTTACCATATATGGGCAATGACAGCATCTTTGAGGACCGATTAGACCATGGTAACGCAAGAATTTGGCTTGATAACATAGATTTTTTTTTAAATCAGCACCTTGAATTAGTAAAAGTAGCTATGTTGCGAAGAAATGCCCGTAGGTGTCAGATTTTAAAATTTTCCCCCTGACAATTATCTTCTTCGGTGAACCTTGGAGATTTTAGTCATATTTAAGTGCTGATTATGATCATAAATGAATAGCCTAAATGTAAGTGTTAACCAGTTATCTGCCATCTACCACCTGTATGATCTTAAACATATTTTCATAAACTACAAGGTCTTAGCTTTCAAATGAGGCATTTTACTGGCCTGTAGACTGTAAGCAAAAACACAACTAAAGGCGCCAAATTTTTGTCACTTTTTTTGTCATATTCACATTTTCATTCTGACCAAAACATACCACACCACAACAAAAAACGTGATGAAACGCAACCAAAAAGAACGGAAACGTGACAATCATAATGAGGAAGAAGATTAGGTGAGTTGTGTAGGTCTTAGCTTTCAAATGAGGCGTTACACTGGCCTATAGGCTGTAAGCTTTCAGATTTGGGTAAAGCCGAAACTGGAGAAAATGCGCTCAGTTCAGGCGGAGGTTAAGAGGTTTAGGTCCGCCGCCTCTTGTCGGCTACTTCAAAATCAGCCCTATAGTATGTCTTCTTGTTTGACCTTAACCAGGAAAGTCTCACTGAGACCTTCACGTGTCTCCATAAGACACCCTTCTGTCCACGTCACCCGTATCTGTGCGTTCAGTGATAGCAGAACAGATAGTTCCGTGTCACAACAGGTGAGCTCCACAGAGGCACCTTGACCTAATCTCTCCGCTCAGGTTTGTCCTTGACGGTTGTCAAAACAAATCAAGTTTGTTTGGCTCATGATGTTTCCTATTGCAGAATGTGCAGGGCGTCCAGTGAGTTGACAAACTCGTCCAAACTCTGCAGTCTTACCATTCACTTACTCTATGTTCATCCAAAGGAGAGATGTACAGTATAAGGACACAATGGCACAAGTCGGAGTCACATTACTTTTTTTTAGTTAGCGCTTGTGCTTCACAGCTAGAAGGTCCTGGGTTCGATTCCCACCTGGACGGGGCCTTTCTGTGGAGTTTGCATGTTCTCCCTGTGTCTGTGCAGGTTTCCTCTAGCACTAAAACATGTAGTGGAGAGAGGGGTCAGATGAGTCGCTTTTTGCTTTGGTGGTTATTGTGTAAAAACAGTGTGCAATAGATACAAAATTGGACTATTTCCACACATTTTGGAAAGTTTTCTACAGTATTTGTTTGCATCTTCAAAAATCATCTGGAATATACGGTTTTAAATATGTATTTAAAGGTAAAATTTCTGTGGTAAAAATTCTTTTTCATTTGAGTGTTTCCCATTAGCAATTTTATGCAACAAATTCTATTTTCAAAATAAATACTTTTCTTTTCATATTCACAGATTATGCAATTTCTCATAACCCCAAATTTGATGTGATATTTAATTCTAATTTGCTTGTCAATTTACCAATTTTTCTATTTTTTTGTCTGGCAAGTTCAAATCATGTAAAGATCAAATCAATCATCTTACATAAAAATGTTTTATTTTGAAATTATAATGGGTGGTTCAACTTCCAAGGAGTAATCATGGACTCAGACCTGAACTTAAACAGCCACATCAAAGCAATAACATCATCAGCTTTTTACCATCTGAAGAACATTGCTAAGATCAGAGGAATAGTGTCAAAACCAGACTTAGAGAGACTCATCCATGCATTTGTCTCCAGCAGGTTAGACTACTGTAACGGCTGCTCACTGGCCTTTCTAAACCTGTTAGAGCTGCAGAACATCCAGAACGCTGCTGCTCGAGTCCTGACAAGAACCAGGAAATACGACCACATTAGTCCAGTGCTCCGGTCTCTGCACTGGCTTCCTGTCACTCAGAGAATAGAATTTAAAACAGCTCTGCTTGTGTACAAGTCTTTTCATGGTTTAGCACCAAAGTCCATCTCTGACATGTTAGAGCCGTATGAACCATCTCGGGCCCTGAGAACTTCAGGGAGGGGTCTCCTGGTGGTTCCCAGAGTCAATAATAAACACGGTGAGGCTGCGTTTCAGTTTCATGCAGCTAAAATCTGGAACAGTCTTCATGAGGATGTGAGACAGGCCTCAACTCTGACAATGTTCAAATCCAGGCTGAAAACAGCTCTTTTTACCCGTGCATATGAAAACTGAAAGTATTTTATCTGCACTCTTGCCTTTTACTGTAATTTATTAATTTTATGTTGATGTTTTATTGATTGATTTTATTTGTTTTCTTGTAATTTTCTGCAACTGTGAAGCACTTTGAATTGCCTTGTGTATGAATTGTGCTCTACAAATAAACTTGCCTTGCCTTGCCTTCCTCCACTCTCCCCAACAACAGAATCCTCCAACCAGGTGCTACTGACCCTCAGCCTGGCTCCACACCTGGAGATGGGTCAATTGCAGAGGACAAAATTCACTACGGGGTGAATAAATAACATCTTAACCTTCAGCTGTCAGTAAATCTATGAGTTACACACACCTCGACATTTGAAAACAAATATATAAAGAAACTTTGTGTTTCTAGCAGCAGAACAATATATTGTGCTTACATTTAATGAGCTATTTTGGAAGATTTTCTAAAAATAAAATAAAATCATGCAGTATTATAAAATTTGAATGAATGAGTTAATTGCGTAAAGGCCTAATACCTGACATCTTTTTCTCTGTGTCCCATAGAATTGTGCTGTAAAAGTAGTAATTTGTGGAAACAATACTCCCGATGCGTGAGTCTCTAATTTAGGTGTGTTCTGTTTAATGCAGCTCTGTGTCGGACACAGGCCCCGCCCACTCTTCGTACAGTTTAGGTCACTGTTCGTTAGAAACCGGTGAATTTAACCAATCACAGTGTGATAAACAAAATCATGAAATCAAACTTTGTCACAACGCTCATTAGAAAGAGAATCAAGCATGTCGGTTTAGGAAAAGTTGTGTCTTGGTTTGACCTGACGATAGGGTCCTCACACTTCCTGTTTGGGTCTGCTGTCACACCCCCACAGACATAATTCATGGGCAGCTAATAGTTAACCAATTGTTTATTCAACACCAACAAAATGCAAAAATATCATGGTTTTATGTATTTTGACAGTTAAACATTTTTTAAAAATCCCCAAATGTCCGAGTTAATGTTCCCATTGAAAGTATCCGTAAATTTTGCAACCCTAAGAACAACATATTAATAATAATTAGTGGCTTCCGCCGGCTTTTAACCTGTTACCTGCCACCTGAGGGTTAGGTTTAGGATTAGGATCAACTTTATTGTCCCACAGGGAAATTTATCTTAGACTTGCCATGCTGTGGTTCATACAATAACAATACAGTGTATATAGGATTAGGGTTAGTAATTGTGCATATCCAAATCCCAAAGCGTATTGACTGGAGAGCTTACAGCCTATATGCCAGTATGATACCTCATTTGAAAGCCAAGACCTTCTAGTTTCTAAAACTATGTGTGAGAGAAACACAACTTACATCACATAACCCTAATCATAACCCTAACCCTAACCCTAGCCCAGGAGGAACAGGTTAAGAGGATATGTTTGTTTGCAGAAGGTATGCTTAGTTACCGCAGCATTTAATGAACAAATGAACCTGCCCCGCTCAAAAGTGTTTTAAACCTGTATTTCTAGGCTCACGTTCGCAGCCATGGGTCCTGCTCGTCTGAAAACACTGAATGGATTTGTGAACACGGGTTATCAGTGGCTCTGTTGACCTTGAACACATATGGTCTCCAAGATAGGGCTATCAAGGCATTCAAACTGTCGCACCTGCAACCGCGTTATCAGTATCAATGAGCGTGGTATAGCGTCAGCTTCAGGGGAATACTGTAAACTCCCTTTTATCTCACTGAAGTCTGGCTCTCACCGATTCACACAGCAGATCGGTACAAGGGCAAAGGACAAGTGTCTGAAGAGTGCAGCTGTAGCAGAATGTGGCAGACCTGTGTGAGGTCACTGGTGTGTGCTGGCTCTCACTGCCATCTACTGGTTCAGTTGGGAAGTGTTTGTGTGTGTGATACTGGCCCGATCAACAGTTTAAGACCAGTTGAAAATTCAATCCACCACAAAAACAATGAAACCAAAACTATACAAATTAGCTCCACCACTAAATGAGTATAAAACCATAAATAAATAATAAACACATTAATAACTACAAATAACCATAAAACATTTTAAAAGAATTAATATAAATAAAAACGCTAAAATGAATAAGAACATTCAAATAAATAAAAGACACGGGGACCACACAACTTAGGTGGTGCTAAAAGCCAGAGACTAAAAGTGAGTCTTAAGACGAGATGTACACACCACACTGCACGGTGGGGGCCGTTCGGATGTGGACGGGCACCTCTGGTTTTATGCTTTGTCTCACCACGAGCTGGCGCTGGCCCTCAGACCTCAGAGCGCGGGGGGGGCGGTACATTTGGATGAGGTCTGTGACGTACTGAGGGGACAGTCCATTCAAAGCTTTAAAAACAAACAACATTTTAAAATCAATTCTGAAATTAACAGAGAGCCAGTGCAGAGACGCAAGTATTGGCAAGGCAAGTTTATTTGTGCAAACACAACAAAAATATGACAAAATGTGAGGTCTTAGTTTTCAAACGAGGCGTTACACCATAACACCACTGGAGTCCAAAGGTTTTTAGATTTGGATAAAGCTGAACTGGAGAAAATGTCCTCAGTTAATGTGGGGGTAAGAGGTTAAATCTAGTGTGTAACGTATTCCATTACTTACTCCAATCAAGTATTCTGGATTCATTCTGTTATTCATAAATGATGATGAACATGTTAATCCTGTTACGAACAGAGGTGGGGTAGAGTAGCCAAAATATTTACTCAAGTAAGAGTAATGTTACTTTTGAATAATTTTACTCAGGTAGAAGTAAAAAAGTAGAGTAAAAAAGTACTTGAAATCTAAAGCCCAAAGGTCTGATTCATGTTTCAGTAGTGACATAAAGGATGAGAAACAAAACATGAAATACATCATTGTGAAGAATTAACTAACAAGTAGAAGTAGTTGAGTAGATGTAACTGAGTACTACCCACCTTTGCAGACCGGTACTGATCTCCATCTGGCTCCATTGGAAAGCCACATGTTTGTAATATGGGAAGATCTGCCAGGTACGCCCATGTAGTGCTGTTTTAAACTCGGTGTATTCCTGAGTCAGTCCAGGCTCACATATTCTCTACATATTCTTAAAGGGACTATACATAAGTTTAACCACAAATAAATGTATACAAATTTAAAATGTCTTCCTCATACATGCTCCAGCAATGCCCTGGTGAGTAGTATGAGCCCTGGCCTTTTCACCGCAATTGCCTCTATATGCCTGTAAAGTCACTTAAACAGTTTATGCTCGGGTCGAACAAGCAAACAGCGTAATAACGTCATGCGCGTTCACGCTCAGCTGTAGCGTTAGCTGTAGCGTTAGCTGTATCTCCTCTATACTGACGCTGCAGAGCGAGTGGTAACTTCAGAAGGATGGATTTAGCGGAGAATAAGAGGAGACCGGCTTCAAGCACCATCGAAACTCCAGCCCAGACCCCAAATAACGAAAAGAAACAAAGACTTTATTCGAGTGTGAGAAAAGGCGAAAGTCGAGTCTGATCAGCGTAGGCAAAGAACCAGAGTAAACATCGGAAAATGTTGAGAGAATCTCTCAAAAGACCCGCAGCTTATTTTTGCTTGAAAGGTAAGAAATTATGACTAAATACGTGGGGGAAAAGTGTTGTTGATGCTTCAAAACAACGGTGTCCGACTGTCTGTGCATGTTGTACAAACTTCACTGAAACAAGCCATAAAATAATCATATTTGGAAGTTAGTTGATCTAATAGTCTTATACCTACAGAGAAGTTGTGTAGTATTAGTAGCAGACTAGTAGTGTCAGTAATAACAGTAATTGTGCTGTACCTACAAAACATTTGAGTAGTAACAGTGGTAATGGTGCTGTATTTACAATGGCAAAAATAATACTGCTAATGTTAGCTTTTCTTGGCCGCAAAATAAGCCTGACTGTTCACGGATTTATAAGCAGTGAAACGACTACAAAAAGTGAACATGTGTCGTTTACAATATAGTTTACGAGTTCGCTACGCTAACTTTGGGCCCAGGGATTTGAAGAGACGATTTTAGCTTTTCCTAGTAGCATTTTTACCAGTGGAAATATTTATTATTTCAATTAGGCCTACGCTTATGCATACAAAGTATACAAGTTTTTTTTTCCTCCTTCAAATGTCAATTATTCGTTTATATGTATTACTTCTTCACTCGATTCACTTTGCTGCATTTGCTCAAGTATTTTATCTTGGAAAATATTCACTCAAACTGATCTGGTCTAAATATCTTACAAAACATTAACGTTTCTTACCTCCGTTGAAGTCACGCCTGCAAATCTGTAAATTGACCAGGACGGGACTGTTATTTCTGGTGCTCCTAAAGCCTGAGCGCCTCATGCACGAGCTTATCATCGAGGCTGCAGTTACGCGTTTGGCCTGAGGGGGCAATTGCGAGTACAAAACTGCTAAACTCCACACAGCCCTTTAAGAGTGACTCAAGAGTCTGCAGTTGGCATTTTCTTTACAGCAAAGTCTCAGATACATACGCTGAGATTTGATCAGATGTTTCTATAAATAATGAGAGAAACATTGAGGAACAGGGTCATTTATTTAATAACTGCAGCACCTCAAACCAGGAGACACGAAAGGAGTTCCCATTTGGGACATTCACATTCCTTCATTCCTCACCACAATGAGCTGAATCAGGTCCAATCTGAATGTGTGTTTAATGTTTTATATGCCATTTAACCATGAAATTGAAAACTAAAATTCAAGCTTGAGGGATTGCCTTGTTGTGGCGATCTTGTTTAGTCATCGCTGAACAAGTTTGACCAGAACATCCTCTATAAAGTCATTTGAAAAGTGTCACGTTTAGCTCTTGTGCTTCACAGCGAGGCCCCGGGTTCTGAGTAGAGTTCTCCCTGTGCCTGCGTAGGTTTCCCCATCACTAAAAAGGCAAGGCAAGGCAACTTTATTTATACCGCACATTTCATACACAAGGCAACTAAACTCATGTACAATAGGCCGGGTTGAGTGAGAGTGTCACTGAGAGTGTGATAAAGCAGAGGCTGGAACAGTCACCCCCAAAAATGGACACATGAACAACTCTGTGCCCCATCAAATATTACATTATTGCCTCTTATGCTACTTAAGGGCAGACTTTTCTTTTTTTACATTAAATAAAAAAAATAATCAAGTTAATATGTATTTTAGCTGTTTAGTTTGAATACTTGAAAGGGTTTCACAAATGATATGCTGTTTTACACTCAAACATATACCAAAAACAGTAGCATATTTATTTTTTATTTCATCTTGAAATCATCTGGGGACCCACACACAAGGCCCTGATTCTCACTTTGGGAACCACTGTGATAAAGGATAGAAATGTTTACATGCATGAGTCCCAGTGTTTGGAATAACGCCGTTTAAAAGAACGGCGTTAGGTAACGACGTTATTTTTTCAGTAACGGAGTAATCTAATTCATTACTCTCCCCGTCGTTACAACGCCGTTATCGTTATTGGGTAAACAAAGTGGCACGTTACATTTAGACTGAATGAGCGCCGCGGTGTCAGCTCACGCAGCAAGAGCAGCGGAGAGGGTGGGCGGAGTCTCACGGAGTCTGTGCAGAGTGTTCGTGCTCTCTGCTCCAAAAACTACGTGTGTCCCAGACCCGCGGCTGGTCATCCCCACAGCGCGGTACGGACGCGGGGGAGAATCGATCAGTAGTGTTGGAACTTATTTTTAACCCAAAGACGCGTCTTTCCCCCCCTCGTTGGCCGCGTTGGCACATGTTTCTTTTACTCCTGTTCCTCCTCATTCTCTGTGAATACGGCCGTATTAATTGACATTGACATTAATAAAACAGCGACGCAAATACTGGTCAATACCATTCAGTCACAGAGGCCTACCCCCCTCTACCCCCCATTCAGTTCATTCAGTTACTATGAACATATTTTACATGGTAGTACATGAATACAACACCTCTGTCTGTTCTACTCCTTTCAACTGACTTTTGAAAAGTGAAAAAAAAAAAAAAATCTAATTTCTTTGATATAAAGCAATTTGTTTTTAACAGTAACGCAAATAGTTACTTTCCCTGGTAACGAGTTACTTTCATTATAGAGTAATTCAGTTACTAACTCAGTTACTTTTTGGAACAAGTAGTGAGTAACTATAACTAATTACTTTTTAAAAGTAACGTTCCCAACACTGATGAGTCCAGAGTGTGATCATGGACAGCTCAAGCCAGAGCTGTGGGGCAGGAGGTGGAGGATCATGGGGAAGATCAGGTCCATCCTCATTGACAGATGCTCCACAGAGCGCTGGAGGAGCTCTTTCCTCCTGACAGCTATGAGACTGTACTCCTCCCTCCTGGCCTATTCACACATTAACTCTTTATCCATCCATCCATTTTCTTCCACTTGTCCGTTGCCGGGTCATGGGGGCAGCCGTTGGAGTTGCCCAAATCACATTGCACCAGCCCCTATGGCTCCTCCTGCAGATGGTGGGTCCACAGAAGGATGGCTGGACTGAATGAGCTTCATTATGAACCGTCCAGGTGTGCGCACCTGATTGCAAATTGGTTCCACCTGGACTCGAGTGAGGGGCGGCAACCAGACGGGGAGGGCGGTGGAGACAGAAGATCGCCACAACACATATAAAAATAAGAGATTTTATGCTTAAAATGGCCAAACTTGCCGATATTTCCAGCGACATCTAAATATGGATAAATGTATGGTTTTATTTGTGACATATTGGTAACAAAGATTTTATTCAAAGGGGATTTTGCATCTTGTTTATTTTTTGAATAAGGGTTCAAACCTCAATAAATCAGGCTGGGAATTAGATATGAAAAAATCCCTCTGAAACAATCAAGACCAAGAGTGGAACGTTTAGAGTCTGTAGGAGCGACTCAAGGAAAACCTCCTTTGGAGAAAACGGCCCTAAAGTTTTGTAACGTGTGCGTGACACATTTCTCTGGCCTTTCTCCCAGAAAAGGAAATGACCATATTTGGATTATAGCGTTGTTTCAGGGACCCTTCACAGGACGTGTGGATACAAAATATGTCAATATTTGTAAATGAATGCGGGAGGGAGAGCCGACTTTTGTGGTGTGATGCTGTTGTTACTTTGTACGGAGTAAGTTTAGTCTTTTTACACTCTGACATGAAAACTAAGACTAAGGGATATTTCAGGATTGTTGACATAGGGCCTCATTTCCTAGTTATCCAGAGTGTTGTTGATGTCTGGAGATATTTTTTTTCTTAAATTCATGCAGTTCTTATATTTGAAGAGTCTAGTGGCGCTAGGCTAGGGCAAGGCTAAAGCATTTCTATGGTAGTTTAGTTTAGTTTATTTATTTGTTTGAGCAGTTAACCTGCTCAAAGGGAGTGGGCTGAAGCCAAAGGCTTATAAGCGCCCACCCCAAAATAAAATAGTAACATTACATTTAATATTTACAAGGTAGCAAATCATAAGCAAAGGAACATAGGGCAAAGTAACAATAAATTATGAAGAATAAGACAAAAACAACAGCAAAATAAAGAACAAAAGAATGTGCTACTTTTATGTTATAAAGGTGCATTCATACATATTATACTCTGAGATCTTGCTACTTCCCAGTTGTCATTACTATCCTCAATATAATTTAATTTGGGTTTAATTATCATTAATTATCATTATTAAAGGTGCATTAATACATATTATATTCTGAGATCTTGCTACTTCCCAGTTGTCATTACCATCCTTAATATAATTTAATTCGGGTTTATTTATCATTATTATTATATTTGTTTAATTGAGTTATATGTGAAGTGTGATGTAAGCCCTGCATAATGAGGTGCATTAAAAAGCCAGGGTGTAGAACGGGCCAGTTAAAGAGGGCAGTAACTCCCCCTCAACAAACCCCCACCCAGCTGCCCTAACAGCTGATTTTGTAGATGATGTTCCTATGCTGAGTGGTGCATTAAAAGACAAGGTTTTGAGCCCGTTGGGAGGGTCCCTCTCAACAGATTCATAACTTGCCTACCCTAATTCTCAATTTGTAAATTTGAGCAATAGAATGACAACCGTTCCAAGCAGCAACACTCTTCCTTGATTATAGATAATTGATCCTACTGCGCCTCCTAGTGGCAACACATTTCTTGTTCTCTGTATATTTCAAAAGTCTTTTGTTTGTATTTATATTTGAACAGGTTGATATTTGGACTTCGTTTCAACTCCATTTCCAGTTTATTCCACAATTGTACCCCATTAACTGTTGGGCTAAAACTTTTCAAAGTTGAGCTATGTTTCTGAGTCCTAAAGTTTAATTCGTCACGTAATTCATAACAACCAGTACGTTCTTGGAACCTTCTTTGTATTTGGCCTGGCAACAGTTTGTATCTTGCTTTGTATAACATCTGTACAGTTTGGAACTCAACAATGTCACAGAACTTCATGATCTTTGATTTTAAAAATAATGAGTTTGTGTGGTCCAAAACCCAACTTTATGAATTACTCGGATAGCTCTTTTTTGCAACAATACTATTGGTTTTAATGTGTTTTTATAAGTACTACCCCAAACCACAGTACAATAATATAAATATGGCAAAATCAGAGAACAGTATAAGATATGTAGAGCTTTGATGTTTAAAATGTGCTTTGCTTTTGCTATTACTGAAATGCTTCTAGAAATTTTCGTAGATATATATTTAATATGAGCTTTCCAAGTAATTCTGTCATCTATAATAACACCAAGGAATTTGATTTCATGCACTCGCTCTATGACAACACCCTCTATCTGAATTGCTTCCTGAGCATTGGAATTACAGTTGCCAAATATCATCATTTTGCTTTTACTCAGATTTAGAGATAATTTATTGTTTGAACCACTTATTGACACTTTTGAGTTCCAAGTTAACAATCCGACACAGTTGCTGTAAGTCGTCACCTGATGCAAAAATATTTGTATCGTCAGCAAACAAGATAAATTTAAGTACTTGAGACGTTTTACAAATGTCGTTGATGTACATATTAAACAATTTTGGGCCCAGAATGGAACCTTGAGGTAAACCACACACAATTTGTCGACAACTCGACCGATAATCACCTATTTTCACACATTGTTTTCTATTTTTTAAATAACTGGTAACCCACTGTAGAGCTACCCCCTAATCCATAATGTTCTAGTTTATTAATTAGTATATCATAGTTTATTGTATCAAACGCTTTACTCAGGTCAATAAATAACCCTATGGCATATTTCTTGTTATCTACAGCATTAGTTATTTCTTCAATTATATCAAAGAGAGCGTGTGAAGTTGAGTGATTATTCCTAAAACCAAATTGATTGTCCGAGAGTAAATTACACCTTTCAATAAAGCTGTCAAGTCTAGAGTTATAAACCTTCTCTAAGATTTTTGAGAATTGCGATAAAAGGGAAACAGGCCTGTAGTTTGTGAAGAGATGTTTATCTCCTGCCTTGAACAGAGGAATCACTTTTGCTACTTTCATACCATCAGGAAATTGTCCAGTTTGCAGCGATAGGTTACAGATGTATGTTAACGGCTTAGAGATACTTTCAATAACAGTTTTTAAAGTTTTCATATCCATGTCATGGTAATCTGTCGAGGTTTTATTTTTACACCCTTTAACAATGTCCAGTATCTCCTTTTCCTCCACAGTATCAGTATCAGTTAGCCTGCATTAAAACAGTCTGACCCACTCCACAGTGCACCTGAGGTAAATCACTTATAACACCAGACTAACCATATAAATGTCTGTGTTAATAGAATAATGTTTGAAATATAACTGACCTTGTATCACACGAATTACCGCATTTTGAGGGACTATTTTCTCGCAGATCACTCCACCGCTGCGTTAGCTTACAGCCACGAAGCTGATGCTGCTCAAATATAAGTTATTTAAATGCAAAATGGTTCAAATGATTCTATTAACACACCTGGCATATTTACATTACAAAATACTGTAGTAGGAAAAACATGACTTAAAAAATAGAATGTGTAGATAAAAGAAATGGTTCATAAGTTACATTTAACAATAAAAAACAGAAATAATGTTTTACAAAATCTTTTTTGTCTTCCTTTAGTACACTGTGAACTCAGACATTTGAAGAAAAAACACTGTGCATCCAATTATAAAGCGTTATCAGTTTCATAAACGTTTCTGTGACAGTCACCCTGAGGTCGTGAAACGTGCCCATGAACTTGTCGCTCCGGAGAAATGTGAGACTCCAAATATGTTTGAAAAGTTCGGAAGGAGTTTGGACACAACTAATGTTTTAATTTGCTGACATCCTCTTTCATTCTGTGTAATAACAAAATAATCTGGTATAGGCCTTTAAAGCCACACTGCGTAACATTTTACCAATAAAAATATTGAAATATACAAGCATTTATTTTATGTCAGATGTTTCATAATTGAAAAATACCTCATAAATGCACAAACAAACATGAGCCTTTGCTGTGAGCGGCTCAGCTCTCCTAAGACATGACTGTAACTTTACCGGGAGTGGGTACGTCTTCAGCTCGTCTCCATGAAGATATGACTAAAGTCATCAGTATTTGAGATTTAAATAGGTTAGCTCCTCATCCAAATCCATTCTTTGATTACCCACTGCATTTCTGTGTTCAGCTGGTCATTAGGAGCATTTTTTGTACTGATGGCAACAGTATAGTCCAAAAAGTTACGCAGTGTGCCTTTAAGTAGAAGTAAGAAGTACCGTGTCTATAGTATTGCTGGTTTGGTCTGAACTGGGTCCGGTTAGTGAACACACACATACTGTATACTGTACATGGGAGGAGAAGGGGAGGTGAGGCTGATGCTTTCCACATGAAGAATGTGAGGTTGGAGATGAAATCTTACACTTCTGAGAGGATCATGAGTTCACATCAGGGCGCTGAAGTCCAGAGGAGAATGCAGCGAGAGGTTCTGAAGTTAAAGCTTGGATTTATTCAGTCAATGAAACATCATCACACAGCGCTGTTTGTTTATGTCGGACCAAAGCATGTGCCAGTAGCAAGTGAAATGTGAACAGAAACAATCATCCAGCGGCATGAAATAGAGTTGGTGAGATCTGGGCTTTGGATGGAGGGAGGGCATCCTTAATCATTGTTTTTCCCCCTCGATTATGCCCTTTTTGTAATCGTCTAGTGTAATAATCGAAATTGTAATTGAGTTTGGATGAACTGCACAGCCCTCCCCTGTGTGGAGAGAGAGAAGGTGGTTCTGAGACATGAGGTGGACACCGCTGTGAAAGAGGACAGACCAGTCTGAGCGGGACAAAGGACAATAGTCACAGCTGCCTCGCCCTGATGTCTCTCCTCCCAAACAACTCCAGCTCATTTCAAACACAAAGAAGAGACACAGATGGGAGCGGGCCGGAGCGTTCTGAGGGGTTTCCACAGCTTAAAGTTTTGTTTATTTGAGCAGTATTCTGTATACAGGTCACTTTATACACTTACAGATCCTCAACAGGAGTCGGCTGAAGCAAGAAAGTTTATGTTCGCCTTTACCTTATATTCAATATGATAAACCTTTACATTTCACAAAGATACAACACAAGAAAAACTAGGACTGTATGCACATTCTAGTAGAATGTCTAAATGGCATCTACATTAAAGAAAATAACAGCAGACGGCCACTCTGCTCCACTGAGAGGCACTGGAAAACAAACTGTGTCTGACAGGACTACAGTTTGCACATCCTACCGCGTTGTATACTGTATATGCATCTGAAAGAGACATTTCATTATATTTTGTTATGTTATAAGTCCTTATATTAGGGACGTGGTATTAAAAGGCCTGTGCCATGATTTGATGTTGCCAACAAGTGAAAACAGTATTTTCAAGTACACAATTAGCTTGAAAGAAATATTTCTTCTTTTATATATGAATAAAAAGCATATTAATTGCTCCCACAAGTGCTTGAGCCCATCACTCATCCTCCAGAACCTCAGAAAACTTGGCCTGCATCCGTGCAATGTTCTATTTGAGATGCTCCGGGCGACAGACAGGTCGACGTTGCCAGGCTATGCCATCCTTCGGACCAAGTCTCCAAGAAGAAATTAAAGCATGACTTGGAATCTTGGAGAAGCCTGGAGTCGCTCCTGAAGCGTTTGACGACTGTTCACTTGCAATCCCCATGAGCTGTGTGGTGAATACTTGGCTCTCACATCACATGGGCCCTTTGGCATTTTACTTAATATGGTCTATAAACAGGTAATACCACTAAAGTGAAAGTTAAAAAACAAGACAAACTATTTCTGTCACAACATTTTCATCTTGCCATGTCACAGGACCAAATGTAGTCCATAGCATAAAGGCCCAACATGGAACATATTAGCAACACCTCGTATACATAATCCCATGTCAGCTTCTTTGCATGGACTGTAGTGACTGGATGAAGTTGAATTGCTGCTCGGGGCTTATTTTGGGCCTGATTTCACATGATGAGTTTCCATCTGTTATCAGGGCCATCTAAGGGGAGCCAGAACAGGCCATTTCATGAAACCCAAAGCCAAACACTGGGCCAACTATTACTATCATTTTAATATCTTAAGCGCTGCGCTTTTTTAAACACAATGCTCCAACAGCCAAGTCTGGGACATGGCGGCTCTCAGGGCCCCCCAATCATAATCATTTACAGTACTCTATATAAATAAATGTGATTTTACAGCTAAAATCACATAAAAGCAACGTCTACACTACAAAAAGTCATTAAAAAATAATAATAATTACTGGAATAAGAATATTTTACCCTGAGTATTTTTGCACTTATAATAATATGGAAACACATTTCAAGTAATATGATTTATTATCTAATAATCTAAAGCGTGATAAGATCTGTTTTCTTGTTTCATGCGCAAATATTCTTGTTCCATTGGCAGATTATCTCCCTCGAATCAAGGGCAAATATAAAATATACTTATTTTTAAGTAAATGTGACCTACTTTTAGATTACTTTTTGTAGTGTAGCACTGACTGTGTGCCAAATACTGGTTAAAGTAGTACATTTGAGCAAATACAAGTATTTTTCCTTTCGAAAATAAACATCTTTCAATGTACTTTCAATGCCCCTGTGCCTCCCCAGACCCCACTTTGGGAACCACTGTTCTAACATACATGTACAAAGACACACATGGATTCAGCATCATATGGTTTCACTGTATCATTTTGATTTCTCAAATGTGCAAAATCTGATTGAATAATATCCAACAAAATCCTTTACTTTTTCAAATAACTCATGAAATAATAAATCAGAAAAATAATCAGTCTCAGCAAAATTAAATAACGTGCTGGTGGTTGATGGTTAAAATGGAAGTAAACAATACCAAATCTAAAACTCATTTTGTAGAATGAGTTTTAGAATGGCCGTTTAGATGAGAACACAGAATAATGTACATAGGTACATTATTCTGTGTTCTCATCTAAACGGCCGGTGTGTGATATAAAGAGCAGTACACAATGAATGACAGGATGATGAGAGTTCATGACCAAACAGAGAGGTGTGGTCTCTTCCCCCCCACCCTCTATGAAAGGGGCCGCTCTGCTTTTGTGCGAGGACTGAGCGGCTCCTGGTGAAGGTGAGTACAACTGCACAATGACATCCGCTCACTACTTTGTCATCATGACCGTGGTTTCTAAGTGATTTAGCCTGTGTGTGTTTGGGAGATTCAATGGTTTTGCTCTTTGTGGTGGAAAATAAATACAAAAAGTGAGCCCAGACGCAGAGGGGAAGCAGTTTGATGGAGAGCGTATACTTTGTGGTGGATGATGTTAAGCTGTCATAAGAGAGGGTGGAGAAGCCACATAAAAAGATGTAGGAAAGTCAAGTTGTTTCCTTTTAACAGAATGCTGATTGTGTTTTCAATAGTATATTTTAATATCAATATTTTATGTCGAATCGACCTGTTCAGTAAGATACACAAACTTTCGGGAGTTTCTGGACCCAAGCTCTAACCCACGGCCTGCAGGGTCACCAACCGTTTGCCCAGATTCCCTTTGGGGCTTCTCCAGGCGCCCTTCAGGCTTGTTCTAAAAATATAACAGTTCAATTGCTTGCATCCTGACGTTAAAAATACAGTTAACTGTGTTCTTGAGACTCTGTATTTGTTAAAAGCATTGATTTGTCATATAATATGCTTCATAGTCTATAATTAAACAGTGTTCGGGATGTTATTCTTAACTGGTTGGCCTTAGCCCTTGGCTCTAAAGCAATTAGTGACCCCTGATCTGGAGTGTGGCCATTGGAAAGAACAACAACAACAACAACAACAAAAGTTTTAATGAACATTTCTTGTCATCTATTATACTGGAGATTGTTATTGGTCCAAGTGATTTTTACCTTACTATTAAGATAAACATGGCATAAGCAGTTATAAAGTTGCTATTGTTTTGTGCATTCAGACACACCTCAACAGTGTTTAGTTTAGTTTATTTGTTTATTGAGCAGTATACATGCTGCTTAAAAGGAGTGGGCTGAAGCAAGAAGCTTATGAGCTTCCACCCCGAACTCAATGCAATAAAAATGTTCATTTCACAATAATACAAAGGACATAGTACAAAAGGACTCAAGATGGTATTTAGCTTAGTAAGATTACATGACTAAAACTCTACTGTATACATTCCCAAAGGAAGTAATGCTAGTTATGAAGCAACAATGATAAAACTACCTAATGAAACCATACGCAGCATTCACACATATACAATGTAGTACATGCACATGCGCCCTTTCATGAATTAACTTTATCCTATAGCAAATAATATTATCAATCATACATTTAGCAACATCATATTGTGATTAGTCTCACTGGCAAAAGAGAACTTGTTACATTTCAAAGCAGCTTAGTAACTCAGACCAAACGTTCAAACCACTGTTTCAACTGTTCATATCGAAGCACAACTACAACAACTGTCTCGTTTCATGTACGATGTCTAGTACAAAGCAAGTAACAAAGGGCAATCATTAATATATTTCTTTCAGATTGTTACCAGTGCCAAACATTGGTAACATTACCGAAAGTTACTAGTTTCATGTTAAAAAGGCACATTAATATACATATTATACTTCGGGATCTTGCTACTTCCCAGTTGTCATTACCATCCTCAGGACAATATTAATTTGTGTACAATTTTTCTTTTTTTAATTTTCAATGTGTTATGTAAGCCCTACATTGTGTAGTGTGTTAAGAAGTCAGGGCTTAGACTGGGCCAGTTGAAGAGGGCAGTAGCTCCTCATCAACAAACCCCCACCCAGCTGCCCCAACAGCTGAGCATGTATACTAGCCAGTGGCCACTCTGAATGGTTATGAAGCTTTTGGTAGTTCCCCTTCAGATCATGAGCTGCATCAAACCAGATCGATAGCACTATTACCATGTAATGTTGATCGAATGTGTTGTTCTGTTCAAACTGAGGACATGGCCATGAGGACTCACCTCATGAGCTTCATGTGTTGAGCTTATCCTCAAAGAGTGGATGATTTATGTGAGGACAGATGTACAATGCACAAATAACATTTGATCAAATCTTCTTCTCACTCAAAAGTCCTACTCTGGGTTGTTGTTGTGTAGCAGCCTACAGAGCGCAGACAGAGAGAGCATGTGAAGCTGGTGGATGTTAGCGAGCGTGTTGGATTGCTTGACTCTCAGGTTTGGGGGAGGCATTTAGAAGTTGTCTTCCGCCTGCTCCCATAAGGAATATTGTTTTACTATTACAAATACAATTCCTTTGTTTTCAGGCCAATTAAACCTAACTATCAAAATAAATTGTTGACTTTTTTAATGTTATTATTATTCTACCAGAACACCAGTCTTATGAACACAGAGAAGAGTCTGGTCCTGGTTCAGGGTGATGTGGATGACTCAGTTCAGGAAGTAAGAAATGCTGAAGAGAAAGCCAAAAAGGCCATCACTGATGTGAGCTCACATGTCCAACACCAGAGTACACTGTTTATGGCAGAATTAACTTACTATGAAAACATTTCAGGCTGCCATGATGGCTGAGGAGCTGAAGAAGGAGCAGGACACCAGCTCTCATCTGGAGAGGATGAAGAAGAACCTGGAGGTCACTGTCAAAGACCTGCAGCACCGTCTGGAGGAGGCTGAGAACCTGGCCATGAAGGGAGGCAAGAAACAACTCCAGAAACAGGAGTCTTTGAAATATTATTCGTAAATGTGTTCCAACAAGCCTAAAAGTGAAAAGTTTCTCTTTTAAAGGTGCATGAGCTTGAGTTCTGAGCGTAGAGTCCAGGAGCTGACCTCCCAGGTATGTTTTCTTGATTTCTAGGATGTGGTGGACAAGCTGCAGCTTAAAGTGAAAGAGGAGGCTGTATGTCAGTTCAAATAAATGCTACAAAAACAACATATAACACAGATTCATAACATTGTATTGAATGGTTTTCTTACAGGAGGAGCATGTCCAGGAGCGTGCTGATATCGCCGTGATGATGGAGGTAATGACATGAACTGTGTTTATTTCTTACTGTACTGTGTGTTGTACTGTGTGTACATTTTGTTGTTGTTAAAATGGCACTAAAGTTCATCTTTTTCAGTCAGAGTAAACGACAACCCTGTTTGGTCATTGTTGAGGCAGTTCCTAAAATATGAAGTGACTTAAAGTGACAGTCTGTAAGTTTTAATATTTTACACATTTATTAGATTGCGTATAAGTAAGTGCCTGGGTCTGAAATTTGACGCAACGTTAACATTATATTGTATATTTTCTGAAGTCTCTCCCTTTACTGATCTCAGCAGCTAACCAGAATCCCCGGTGCCATCACTTCGACCAATGAGACGAGCTTTTCCTATGAACCGGCCTGTCGTTTACTTTTGTAAAATCTGTTCCTGCTCTCCTTATTTTGCAAACTAGAAGTGTCTTCCTGGTCCAATCAGGAGCAGGGGGAGAAATGTGATTGTTTCCTTTCAAATTTCACTCACTCTCTCCTCACTCTGCAAACTTACAAACTGTCACTTTAACGTGTCAATATCATGATAAATCTCATTATTCATATTTAAATATTAAACCAAGCCAGAATTATAATATTAAATGTAGAAGTA
This sequence comes from Neogobius melanostomus, assembly GCA_007210695.1. Lineage (NCBI taxonomy): Eukaryota > Metazoa > Chordata > Actinopteri > Gobiiformes > Gobiidae > Neogobius > Neogobius melanostomus. The sequence goes on along the minus strand of VHKM01000204.1, from coordinate 36,859 downwards.
AACAGAGAAAGCATTATCTTCTGCTGACACTAAGAATATAATATCAATGACATTACTTTGTACAAATCACATTATGACAGTTTAGCAACTTCTAGCATGATTTATTTGATAACCAGACAAGCGTATACATCAGTACAAACGTTACAAACTACAAACTTACAGTACAACAAGCGCATTTAAAAGTGCTCTCCTCAGACAGGTCCAGCAGTTGAAAAAAATAAAAAACCTTAAAAGCGTCGAGAACTGCTCCTTAAGTATAACCGAGCAGGCACTACCATAAGCTCTGACTGACACACGAACCTAACCCAGCAGATGCCTTTCTATTTTTACACTTCAACTCTGACTAAAGTCAAATGTGTGCGGGAGATCAAGCAGTCTCAAGACGGGCCAACAGTCTAGTATCTATTACACAGTCCATACCGAACCATGTAAAGGTCAGGAATCACATTTAGATTCATATTTATTTCAAGATATCAAGGGCAGTGGTTCTCAGCCTTTTCAGCTCGGGAGCTCCTCTTTATGGGCCTCTCCCATTCTGCAGCACCCCAACGTATTCTAATGTTACATCTGCACTTTAATGTCTTAATAATGTGTCAAAAAGAGCTATTTTATTCAGGAATATTGAGAGGATGATGGAGGTTATGTTGGCCACATTAACCTAAAAATAAAAAAATCCATGCAAGTTAGGTAGGCCACATTCTATTCTAAGTGCATAGGCAGCTTACATGGATTTACCAGCAGGAAGAGCTTGCGCCCTGTGGAGGTTTAAATCGTACAAAGAGAGTGTAGCGGATCGTGTCCAAAGTAGGGCTGGGCGATATGGACCAAAAGTCATATCCCGATATATGAATATCGATATATATCGATATACGATATATATCCCGATATTTTTTCCGCAAAGTGAGAGCTTTGAAATTAAATGTCAAACCCAAATACAAGTAGTTTTATTGAAAACTCACTATAAAATGTAAACAAACACTGTATAACAAAGTTCTGTAAGGTGCACATTTAAATAAAAAAATATCTTCAATAAAAATAGCCTATAATATAAATCTTTTTCTGAGGGCAGCATTTGAGATACACGTAATAAAGTGTAAATAAAGTGCTCAGTTTAAGATTACCTGATAGTAGATAATAGTTTATCTGAATTTGCACTATATTAATATATGCGATTAGCCTGGCTAATGCCAGACTGCTGTGTGCGCTCGAATCTTTTCGAACTTCACAACAGCCTGGGGACCATGGCCGACATTTTTCCATGGATTTGGGCACCAATCACAGAACGAGGAGGGACGGTAAGACGATGACGCGCTATTTGACATTCGGAAGCTTGTAGTTTGTTTAGGGATAAAAATAATAAAAAATATTTACGGATCCAACATGACAGCAGCAGACGCGATGCCATCTTTCGATCAAGCTTTAGAACGTGTTCTAAATAGTTTAGCTCAAAAGTTTACAGCAGGTACGTCATACGTCATCTGATACCATGATACGATTGGCTATGGCTACGTGCAGACGCATGAGAGACATTCGTAGCGCCCAATAAACGGCTATGAACAATCGTAAACCACACCTCTCCTACGAGAAAATGAATTGGTGGTCCCCAGACTAAATATCACTTGTGATTTTAGTCAAGTGTTAGCCAGGCTAATATGCGATATGGTCTAATCCCATATCTCATTTAAAATGTATCGAATATAATTAATAATTAAATATCGATATATCGGCCCAGCTCTAGTCCAGAGCCAGATTTATTAGCAAGAGCAACAATAAGAAGTACACAAAATCAGAGAGTCAACATGCTTCTTTCAGAGCACTTCCCATGTCTCTTACAATCGATCCAATGAGTCACAGAGAATCACATATCATTATTTTTGATTGTACATACTGTCTGGGGTCAACTTAACCTTAGGATTCTTAAACATAACAAGGTTATAAACAAAATAACTGAAATTGTATCTCCTTAGCCCCTACTGACTGATGCCTTCTCCAGGACGGTCCCAGGTGTGGGATAAGGTGTACGCTCCTTCGCCCCGGTGCGTACGAGACGTCACTTTCACCACCAGGTGACGCTTCTGAGGAAGATCCCAGCAAACGATCGAAACTAGTGAAGCAGGTAAACAAACCTTCTGTCTTACTAAAAGAACCGTCTATAATAGTTTAAACCATCTATAATAGTTTAAACCATCTATAATAGTTTAAACCATCTATAATAGTTTAAAGGCAGCACGGTAGTACAGCGGTTAGAGCTTGTGCTTCACAGCTAGAAGGTCCGGGTTCGATTCCCACCTGGACGGGCCTTTCTGTGTGGAGTTTGCATGTTCTCCCCGTGTCTGCGTAGGTTTCCCCTACCACTAAAAACACGTACAATAGGTCAGGATGAATGAGAGTGTGAATGGGGGACGACGGATGCAAATTAGCCCAAGGCTACAATCCAGTGTGGCGTGTTTACATGCATGAGACCCATGTATGTTCATTAACATGCACTGTCCCGACCAAATAAACCAATAAATAAATAAATAAAAATAAACTAAGAAGACAGTATAAACCTTTTTCAAACACATTCTATTCTTTTTTACTCCTTATTTTAGCCCTGGCTGGAGAGGAAGCCTAAACTGGACTGTTTTTACTTGGATTAATAAAACTACTATCAACATAAATAAAACATTCTGCTTGGAGTCAGTTATAATAATGATCAGTATTACCGTATTTTCCGGACAATAAGTCGCTCCGGAGTATAAGACACACTAACCAAAAAATGCCTAATGAAGAAAAAAACATCAGGCTGCATAGGCGTACGGTATGCTAACGTTACACATTGATGGTTAGCTACATGAAGCATAAACAACAAACTAAACAGATGTCTGGTATGTTAATGTCACATAAACAGTTCAGATAACTATAGCATAAAGAACATACCAAACTCTCCATCTCACTCCAAATCACTAAATCCATTGAAATCTTCATCCTCTGTGTCACTTCTGAACAATCCCCTTGGCAATGACCGGGGCACGGAGGCGTAACTGCACCGTTGACATCGCTCACTCCAAACTTTCTTTCTGCTGCTCGATTAACCTGCAGTGCCCTCTAGCGGCATGTGAAATTATAGATTTGAATTAAACAAATGGGGGGAAAAAATCACCCCCCCCCCGTGCCAAACTATGAACAAAAGTGCGACTTATAGCCTGAAAAATATGGTACGTGGAAGCATATGCAGCAAAATGCTAACTCCTCCTATATTTAATGCTCTCTCTGTCTCAGGGGTGTTGGGCCACCCCAGGTGCCACCCCTCTCAGGGCATAGCTGTCAGGTGTCCCATTTTGGCCGAGAAACTAATGTATTTTGCTCCTTTTTCCCACCGTCTTCCGGTATTAGTTTCATCCGGTAAATTTCCCGTATTATAACAAAATATACAAAAAAACACTCCTCTGCCTCCGAACTGAACTCTGGCACTAGCCTGGTAAGAAATGCCACCAGTAGAAGCCTGAGCAGCAGTTGTCGCAAGATTGCAAAGCTTTAAAGTGTCCCGTTTTGGCCGGGAAAATACCGTATTTTCACCGGTCTTGGTTGGGCTGGTCCCGTATTTTCAAATCCAAAACTTGACAGGTATGACTCAGGGGGGCTGTATGAGGAAGAAGATTTGTGGCAGTGTTTCCTCATTAGCACACCCCTCCCCATCTTTTGTTATGCAGCGCTAATCACTGATTGTAAAGACTAGCATCTTTACCAAGATACATGTAAAAAATAGACACAAGATGCAAGACATGCAAGTGGATTATTGACAGGACATCTGGAGTCTTCGGAGCTGAGCAGGTGGTGAGCTAAAAAAAAAACAGGAAACAGAGGTAAAAGTAAAAAGTTCTTCAAACAGGTAAATATTTAGGAAAATCTTAAAGTAGCCGATTGACAAAATTACCATCTAACAGGACGGAAAACAATGTCTCAAATGTCTTTAGCTCATAAGCTAGCTGTTTGTTTACTTTTTAAAAGCTGCTTTCTTCAGGACCATTATGGACTTAAAAATATCCACCGAAACTCAAAACAACACGGCAAAGACGTACAAAAGCATCCAGTAAAACAATGTGGAACACAGAAACCACAAATACAGTTCGCATAAAAAGGCAAAAAACTAGTGATGGCCAAAAAACTCGGCGCTCCAGAGCTTGTATCGAAAGAGGCTCCAACGTAGTGTTTCAAAGCAATCTGCTTCAGGATTGTTTTGAAACACTGCGTTGGAGCCTCTTTCAGTAACATCTGGTCAGAGCGTCTCACTGTGCTGCCTTCAGCGGCGAGGCGCTAAACAACGGATGTTTTCTTGTCCATATAGTGATGTAAATCATTAGTGATAAATAAATGTACTTTCCCCCATTTAACCGTGTTCATGTGGTGAAAGTGGCTGTGGGCCAGCCAGAATAATTTTTATAAATTAGGCCTATATATTTTCCTAGTCTTTACAAAGTCCGTTTGAATTGATAAAAAAGCATGGATGGCTGACCAGGCGAGGGAAACGTAAGGAGCGCCATCTACAGTAAATAGTGCCAAAATTAGCTTTGACTGTATGAAGTAAAAAGATTGTGCATTGATGTCCTGCCTTTAGCAGCAGAGCCGCAGGTGACGGAAGCCCCGCTCCCTGGAGCTCCGTGAAGCACAGATCCACGTTACAAAGAACTTATTTATCAGCCTACGATTTGATCATTCAAACATCAATATCAGGCTTCAAATAATAAAACCGCCACACGTCTGTTTGAAACTTCTCTTGCACACATGACTATATTGGTGCGTCAGTCTTGTTTATGAGAAGTGGCGTTAATAAAGTTTGTCCACAAGAGGTCAGTGTTCAAACAGAATGAAACAGCTCAGAGACTTCGAAGCATACGACACTTTTTTGCTAGGAAAGCCTCAAAGTGTTACAAAGCGTCACTCGCCCATCACTACAAAAAACGCTGCTGAACCATGAGAAAGAGAGGTTGCTGCTTGTTTACCCACTGTTGCAGAGGCTCCCAGAAACCTCTCGCCATGCACACAGACACTCTGAGGGAGGAAGGCACAGCCACAGAGGGAGGCGTGACATTACCCCCTCCCCGTAGAAAATATCACCGGAAGGCCTACCAGGCTTGCCAGGGAAGGCCCGGTAGAAGTCACGAAGGAGGGAGGCCTCCAGGATAAGACCCCGGGAAACTCAGGACCGCTCCTCTGGACCATAGCCCTCCCAGTCCACAAGATACTGGAATCCCCTCCCTCTACGGTGGACATCCAAGATGCGGCTAACACTGTAGGCCGGATGGTCGTCGATGATCCGGGTGGGAGGCGGTGGATCGGCGTAGGGCACAGAGACATAGACTGCACAGGCTTTAGTAGGGACACATGAAAAGATGGGTGAACCTTCATGGCAGCAGGAAGTTTCAAATGAACTACGGAAGAATTGATTATCTTGTCAATTTCAAAAGGACCAACGAATTTTGGAGCCAATTTCTTTGACTCAACTTAGAGAGGAAGATCTCGAGATGACAACCAAACCTTTTGTCTAAGCTGGTAAGGTGAAGGTCTTCGGTGTCTATCCGCCACTGCCTTGTTCCGGGCTGCCATGCAGTTAAGAGCAGCATGAGCTGCCTTCCAGACCCGACGACAGCAGCTCAGATGAGCTTGAACTAAGGGAACTACCACCTCCTCTTCCTGGTCTGGGAAGACAGTGACACATCACAAGGTTCTTAGCTCACTCAGTTTCCCTGTTAGACTGGGGATGATAATGGTACCTAGGGACTGACAGAAAGCCTTCCAGACTTGCGAAGAGAATTGTGAGCCGTAGTCAGAAACAATGTCACTGATACACATGTTGGATCAGGGATTTTGCAGTCTCTGAAGATGAAGGCAATTTGGGGAGGGAAACATAGTGCACAGCCTTGGAGAAACGATCCACAATAGTAAGAATGGTGTCATTACCCTCTGATATTGGAAGTCCAGTGGCAAAATCTACTGCGATGTGGGACCACAGCCTCCTGAGAATCGACAGAGGATGGAGTATTCCAGCTGGGGGCTGGTGACAGGCCTTGCTATGGGCACAAACAGAACAGGAAGTCACAAAATCACGAGTGTCTTGGCGCATGGAGGGCCACCAGAACCTTTGCTGAGTAAGTTCCGTAGAAACCAGAATGACAGGAAAATGAGAATATTATCAAGATAGACAAACGAAAACTTGTTCAACATGTCTCTTAGAACATCATTTAGGAAGGACATAACCTTATATTCAAAATGGCCTATAGGTGTGTAGAATGCCGTCTTCCATTCATCCCCGTGGCGAATACGGTGATAAGTGTTCCTAAGGTCCAGTTATGTGAAAATTGTGGCTTGATGGAGGGTCAAAAGCTGAATCAGGCAGAGGGTATTTATTTTTGATTGTTATGTCGTTAAGACCATGTTAATCAATACAGGGGCGCAAGGTTCGATCTTTTTTGTCAACAAAGAACCCTGCCCCTACTGGAGAAGAAGAGGGCCCTGATCAAACCTGCTGTTAGAGATTCTTTGATATACAGTTCCATGGCCTCTCTTTCGGGACAAGATAGTTTGTACAGGCGGATGGTTGGCAAATGGGCCCCAGGGAGTAATTCAATAGCACAGTCATAAGGGTGAGGAGGATGAAGGGATAGAGCCTTTTCTTTGCTGAACACCATGTTGGTGTTCAGCAACATGTGGCCAATGGCAGACTGAACACAATGTGAATGACAGAACACACTCCAGCTGACAATCTTGTTGGCTTCCCAGTCAATGTGGGGATTATGTAGCTTCAATCAGGGAAGCCCCAAAACAACTGGAGTATGGGTGTGGAGAAGTAATGACAAGAAACAGAATCTCCTCTATGGTTACCAGAAAGTACCAGCATGATAGGAATAGTGCGATGGGTAATCAGCTAGAAGTTCTCCATTCAAGGAATTAACATCTATAGGTGGTTCAGTGGGTTCAATGGGAATATTGGCTTGTGCGACAACAGAGGAGTCTATGAAATTGTTGTCTTCCCCTGAGTCTATGAAAGTAAGAAGTGGAAGGGACTAACGTAACCACTACAGGGAGGCCTGGAGCTGAAGCAAATTTGGTGTAGGGGACTGAGGAGAGGAGGTTCAGCTCACCAGGACCTCTCGTTTCACTGGTGATCCCTTTCTTTTGGTCGGGGAGAACAGGAGTCAATGAAGTGGCCACCTTGTCCACAATACACTGCGTTCACAGTTAATATGCAAATAATATTTTTCTCAGATTTTCTAAATTGTCAACTCAAATGACAGTCAGCATAATTTTCAAGTCTTTAACTGTTAGAGGATCATTTCAATGTGATTGAAAAAACCTCCTGTTGAGACCCGACACGCTGAGGAGCTGGGACGCCTCGGCCAAAGCCACACTGAAAGCCACACCAGCTCCAGCCTGGCGAATCTAACGCACAAGACCTGTGCAGGGTCTAGGCTTACCGGGGGAAGCTGCGTTTAAAAAAAAACATGAATGACCTGATGTAAAACCACCAAAATGGTTGCTTGCAATGGAATGTCAACACGTTAATTTGAGCGTCTCCCAGGTAGTACTGAGGACATGCTTAAAGTTTACAATAAACATCACAATCTGACAGAAACACTCACCGAATGAAGATAGAGACATGTCGGATTTGGAGCAACAGCAGAAGGTGGCGTTTATTAAAAAGCTGATATCATTACGGGGAAAAAGGCTAAAAAGCTAAATCTAGCAAAAAGCAGAAACAGAAACTCTTCATGAGTCTACATCCTGGACTAACTCAGAATGGATTCTTCGCCAAAATTAGAGTCTGTATCGATGTCCTCAATGTCCTCAAAAGAGACCTTCTTTTAGCCTGACATGACGTTTTATACTATTCCAAGTACATATCATTACATTATTCATGTTTACAGATGTTTACAATATGTTTATTCATTGGTCCAGGTTTGGCTGCAGTTGGGCTGTCTTAGTTTTGCCAACCATATTTAGTAAAAAATTATGATTGAAGATGATGACATCACAATCTGGACACATGTCGAAACACGTTTAACAGCAGCGGACAAAAGTTATCATGCCCTGTGCTGATGACCTTCAGCACAGATTCCTTCTTGGTCAGTCTCGCTGGAGCCTGCAATTCACATTATATAGCACAGATTCTCAGAAATAACAGTATTTTTTTCAAAACTAAATATAATAAACAACTTAAAATGTACTGTTCCAAATTATTATGCAGCATTTCAATACAATTTATAGGTTGTCAAGAACTGAAAATGATTATTTGTTGAATTTTCAGCATTAACAGGTCACATTGACTGAAATCGAAAGCAATTGAAATCAAAAATCCAGGTGAAGTTACATTTTAACATAGGACCCATATTTTATAGCAGCTTCAAAATGTTTAAATCCATTAAACTTGTGAGTTTTTGGAGAGTGTCTGCTTGGATTTCTTTACAGGATGTCAGAATAGCCTCCCAGAGCTGCTGTTTGGATGTGAACTGCCTCCTACCCTCATAGATGTTTTGCATGAGGCTCCAAAGGTTCTCAATATGTTCGGGAGACTCCAGAGGCACCAGCAGCTTCAATTACCTGTTTGCTGCTTTGTAGCATCTGTTAGCTTAATCTGATGTATTTGTCTGGCAGAAACCGTCCTCATTGTGCCTTTATTTGCACAACCCTGTGTGTGCTCTGAATCAGTCACAAATCTCTTAACAATAAGATGATTATGCTTAATCTTTCATTAAATATCAAAGGTTTTCATACCTAGTCCAAGGCATTCAACTATTTCACGCTTTTCATCAGCAGAGATCCTTTTCCTTATTGCTTGAAAATGATGGTCTGCTTAATAATGTGGAACATCCTTTTTCAGTAGTTTTTCCCTTAACTGGGCTTTCCTGATCATCCCAGGCGTCTGAGATTGATGTCAGTGATTCAAAGAGCCCTGAGACACAATACCATCCATGAGTTTCATTGAAAAACTTTTTTTTTTTTTTACCTTCATGACACAGAAATACAATTTGCGTAATCATTTGGAATACAGTGACTGTGTTTCTACTAAACGACTTTTTCACATCGCGCAAATTAGATGTAATATTCTTCACAGAGACATGGATTCGAGCTTGTGAGTCTGCCCCATTCTCTGAGTTGACGTCCAGTCTTGGCTAAATATGAATTTCTTGTCTTTGAACAAAAGCAAAACAGAGATAGCTGTATTTGGAAGTTGTAACCCCTGTCAAACTTAAATACAGATAGTGTTATTGGGCCTCTTGTTTCCTTTATCTGCCCCATGGTTTAAATTCTTGGAGTGACTTTTGATACATGTTTCATATTTGGAAAAAAACACATTGGATTAGTTGTAAAAGCAAGCTACTTCCAACTGAAAATTGAGGCCTACTTGCCACAAAAGGATTTAGACTCAGTGATCCATGCCTTCATTACTTCGAGGTTGCTGGCAGGGCGTCCAAAATGCTTGCCGGCTGTCCGGCACAAGAAAATGAAAGCACATTACTCCCAGTTCCGTTTCGATTACATTTTATTCAACATTTTGCTGATTGTTTTTAAATGCCTAAATTCGCTGGCACCTAAGTATTTGTCAGAGCTGCTGCAGCTCTACTGTCCTTTCAGAGCTCTGAGGTCTGCAGACCAGCTCTTTTGTCTGTTCCTTAATCCAGGCTTGTGTCCAGAGGTGACCGAGGCTTCTCAGTGGTGTCCCCTAAACTTTGGTACAGCCTTCCTCTACATCTAGGGTTGCCACCTATGTCTGACAAAAAACCTGGAAATTTCAGCAACCCAATCGGCCCTTTTGCTTACAAGCAGAGGCACCCTTAGCACATCTTACCCAAGACAAAAAGTGTCCTTCTACAGTGAAATTGGACATAACCTTGTGATGGAGCTTTAAGTAGTTACTTTAAGTGGTTAATATCCAGTGGTGGAAAGAGGACAGAAAATGTGTACTCAAGTAAAAGTACAATTACATGGCTGAAATTTTACTCAATTACAAGTACAAAAGTATTAGTAACTTCACTCTTCATAGTGAACCGGTCTGAATCGTTTATGTCTAACAACAATTATCTTTGCACAGATTAATAAAAAAACAACAACAACCACTATCCCTCAGTTAGGAATAATATAAGTCAAAAAGTGTTAGCAGAGGCCCTTTCCCACGCTCTCAAATGTTCTGCATGTGGTAGGTCTATTTAGGACAGAGGTGGGCAAACTAAGGCCCGCAGGCCAAATCCGGTCCGTGAGATGATTTAATCCGGCCCCTGACTTGTAGAGCACAAAAAAAGTAAGTCTCTAGCCCATTCCTGTGTGGAGTTATGGATTCTTTTAAGTAAATAACCAGAATGCTCATTCCAGCCACTAGGGGGCAACTTACATTTAAAAAAAGGAAAGAATTCCACACATGTCCAGCAGAGGGCACTGATATAATATGAGACAGGATATAAACAACACATTATAGCCACGTGGTAAATGGTCAGTCTGCCCCAGGGCGGCTGTGGCTACAATAGCAGCTTACCACCACAGAGCGTGGAGTCAATAAATAATGACTACAGTGTACTTTGAGAAACTTGTGACACAGGCTTGTAAAGAGTAATACAACCATAAGCCGTAATTATTATTTATTACAGTCCTGTTAGGCTTTTGACCAAATCAGCACTAATAGCACTAAAATCATAGCTCATTATTATGGATTTAAAGGAAAAAATATTTTCTCAGTAGTATTTTCCTGTGTACATTATAAGCGGCCTGCGACCCACCGGAAGCTGGATTTCGGCCCACGACCCAAATGAGTTCGACACCCCTGGTTTAAAGGGTGAACAATATCAATATTTTCACTGACATGAAAAAGGATACAACATAACTTCTGTAATTTGAGAGTTGTACTTGTTTGAAATGCTCCAAACTGTTCCGTCCCTCCTGGCGAGTTCGAAAACCCAATGTGGCCCATGCATCAAAAAGTTTGCCCATACCTGATTTAGGAAGAAACTGATGTGGATAGTTTGCACTGAATCAGTAAAAAAGATCTTCCTCTGTGGAGCGATTGACAGGTCAACAAAGCATTACCTTCAGAGGCAGATCTACACTGAGCTGGAGGCCAGTGTCCACTCAGTGGTGTAGCAAAGGTACCAAGGGGCCCCAAGCAAGAATGTGGCGCCTTAGGAAGAAGAAAACATTTCTTCCCCAACCAGTAAACAACCAGCTCCCTAGTAATATACAATATACAATATACAACAAATGTTTGGTAAAGGAGTGGGAAGACACGATCTAAGGGGTACTCATAATCTGAAAGTACAATGTATTCATTCTACCCTAAAAAGTCACTGTATCACCTGGAGAGGTGTAAATCTGTGGAATAATCTAGCGGAACCCTTAAAAGGCGCTGATAGTCTACAACAATTCAAAAAACAGTATAAGAGAAGTGTGTTTGAGAAATATGCTAAAGACATGTGACCTTGTTCTTATTATTTACAAGTAATTTTGTATGACTGTGAATCTGTTTAACCATATCATTGCTGATACAACCAATGTCACCAACCCTAAGTTTAAGTCGTTATGAATTCTAGGAACTGAGAGAAATGAACAAACAAAAGGTAACAACACTTCTAGGAACTGAGATTCTGCATTTCAGAGTTAATTTGAATTGCATGTAAGTAATTACTTTGAATGGGGGGTAGGCATTTATAAGCTTTTTTGCTTCGGCCTACTCCTTTTGACTTTTATTTTACTGTAATGATGCAATCATGCAATTTATGTTTTATAAAGTGCTCAAATAAACAAACTAAACTAATTATACACAGTAATGACATTAGGCGATTAGTTAGGATATAAAATGAACTATAATAAATGAAAAATACAACTTATTCTTTCTTCTTTTTCTGACAGGAGGAGCTTAGCCCACCTAGCCCATTGATACCAGCCGTCCCAGTCGATAGTACAGTCTCTGTATTCCTGTGGTAAAAACAAACGCTGAGCCACAGAGTTAGACACAAGTGAGCAGACAGCAAATCAGTGAGCAGAGGAGGCGGGACATGCGCCCGAGCTCTGACCAATCAGAGCAGGGAGTGAGCTCCTGCAGCTGCTGCTGTTGTGTGTGTGGGGTGATCAGCGGAGGAGAGAGAGAGACGGCGGAGGACTGCAAGGTGGCAACACTATCTCCATCTGCACTCGGCTCAGTCTGTAGAGGAGTTCATAACCAGCAATGTAGACCAGACACAGTTTGTGCCTTTTATATTACCTGTGTTTAAATGTTATTGTGTGTATTGTACATAGGTTACTGTACCTGTATAGCACTTTGGTTGACTGAGGTTGTTTTTAAATGTGCTTTATAAATGAATAAATAATAATAATTAAAAAAACTCGCTCTGCTTTGTCGAGAGAAAAGTGTCGGCCACACAGCTGATCCCTGTATAACTCCACACCTTCTTGAACGAAACCAACTTAAACTAGTATATTATTGGGATACAGATGATTTAAATGAATGATTTTCGATCATTTGGATTTGGCATATTAATCTATATAAATCAGACATTTCCCCTGGACTTGATCTGGAGGGGCAGAGGCTTGGTATTGGGGCCAGATGCTTGGTTTGATTTGGCAGAGGCAGAAATGTGGTTCAAAAACTCTCCTTAAATGGGCTGGTCTTATAGACTTACACATTCAGAACTTGTGCTTGGACTTGTGTACTCTCCGATTAGAACATCCAGGCAACAATGAAATGCCAAGAAACAATATTCAAAACAGCTCATTACACAAAATAATCTAGCGTATAACACCACGCATTGTTCATGGAAACATAAAGTTAGCCTTTTCCTTTTATATACTGCTATCAAAACCAAATCATGTCAAGAATCTGAAACCCTAGCGTTGCCCCTTCCATTAAGCTATTAGAGCTATATTTACTCCAAGAGATGGATTTAATTTGAGATCGGAACCTTCTGTCTGCCAAGGTTGAGCTAAAAGCCCGTACACAGCTAATAACATGTTGTTCCAAAGAATAAACTCGTGTGTGTGTGTGTGTGTGCTCCTTCACGTGCACATCCATTCATGTTAAACACTAGACAGCTGAAATAGTGGGAATTCCACTGTATGACATAAATCGCTTTTATTCAAAACAAAGCTAACTTGTATTTAATCATAATAACCTCTAGCCCTAGCTAAGACATAATACAAGGCTATTTCTTAATACTATCAAAAAGCTACATTGTAATCTTCTACAAAGATGAAGAGATTTACATTCATCAGCTGACAGTTCTCAGCATCAGTAGCAAGTTGCCACCTCCTCAGCTGCTATAGTACTTCAGTCGACTGCAGCATACCATTGAAGCAACTGGACACGGCCAAAACCAACACTTGTCCTTTGTGAACTCTAACAAGATAAAAAAAAAAACTAAATGTAAACAAATGAACTACAGGTTTACAGTGAGACATTGTGAAGGTCAATCAGAACACGATATAGTAATATCACACTAACTTAAGTAATAAAGCACTTTGCAGTTGGCTAAAGTGCTGCACACAAAACATTTATTCTAGGCACAACATGATCAATGGACAACGAGGATCAAAAACAGGATACGATATGACGCGTTGTTAAAAGCTGTTTTTAGAAGACTTCAAAACAGGCCATTTGAGCTCAGAAATGGACAGGAAATTAATATTTTCACAAAAAATTATGTCGTAGACAAAATAATAATAATAAATAATAGGCACAATACTACAAAAGAAAAAAATGAAAAAATATGAATGATACTAAAAAGAAGAAAAAATAGAAGAAAAAACAAAACACAACAATCATGATACTAAAAAAAACAAATACAAAATGATAGGCATGACACTAAAAGAACTAAAAAAGAAGAAGAAAGAATGAAAAATAAGCATGATACTAAAATAAGGAGGAAAAATAGATTAAAATATGTATGATACTAAAAAGAAACAACAAAGAACAAGAAAACAAACAAAACAACAACAATATGCAATTATGCAACAACTGAAAACAACAACAATGCATACTTACAGTACTATCAGGTACATTGCGTTGCCTTGCCTATACGGTGCATGCATTATGTCACATGTTATACCCATTTTTGGAAACAAAGCTGCTTTCATACATCAAAGGATGCTCCCCTTGTAGCTGACACAACAAAAAAGAGACGTTGCTCCTGTTTTGGTCATGGTTTGGAAAGTATATATATATATAACAAGCTTCAGTTACAATGAAACATTCAAAAGAAATAGCTCTCTCCCATTCCGTTTGGCCCATTTATTTTGGTCCAGAGCGATATCATTTGATGCTGGCGTGACGACAAATGAAAAAGCCAGAGCATGCACAGAAATAGTACAGAGGAATCACTTTAATTACAATTTGGTTGAGAAAACCTAATCTTAGTGAGTGTATTCCTGGGACACATTAGCCATCTGTTATTGCTCTCAAAGGAAAGTCAGACTTTTATTACAGATATTTGCATGTCATGAAACTACAAACCGTGACATTTTGATTCCCATCCACATTTGAACATTGCTGGCACTAAAATCAGATCGAGCCGGAGCCAAGTTTGTATTTCACTGTGACCCAAAGCCATTTACTTTAGTAGTTTACCACTTTACATACTGAAGATACTAACCAGCTTCCAAGTATTTACAAGAACAAACAGAATAAAGTCAAAATGTTACACACTTCTACTATATTATTTTATAAAATGTATAAATGCACATTATTACATTTATATATTACATCAAATGCAATGTACATGTGTATATTGGTATTGATTTTTTAAATAATTTTTAATAATATCATAATGATATGAACAAAGACTAAGCAAAGATACACAAAAAGTAAGTAAAATAGGAAGAGTACTTTGATTTATAAAACCTGATGGCTGATGTAATGTATCACTATGAAGCAATGTGGTGGTCAAAATTCCTGACCAAATTAAATGGACCTCATCTGCTGATTGGGCAGATCATGACTGTATAAAACCACCGTAAAGGACCAGGGCTCTTAACTGACCAGCATCCAAGGCAGGTGAGTGTACTGGGCATAAGGAGCTTTAAGTGACTTATGTTATTTCCACTTCTTTTCAATACTGGTGCTTGTTTATGTCATTTTATTTCATTTAACTGTTATAGTGTGTATTTTGAACTGAAAAGGAAAATAAAATAGTTTATTGCTGTATTTAAGGGCCAGCCATTAAAAAGCTAAGAATGGTCTATACTTCTACGGCTGTTCCCATTGGACATTGAAAAAGTTCATTTGCAATAACAGATAAATCCTCCATTTTCAAGGTTGTTTTAATTTGCATCGGTAGATTTGATTTGCCCTGAGATCAGATTCAACATCCCCTCTCTCGCACACACACGCACACACACGCACGCGCACACACACACGCACGCACACGCACACAAAAGCAAAGCATCACACACAACTACATTACTACAGAAAAAGGTCATTCTGAGGATTCCACTGATCAGAGACAAAGGTGACAATCACATCTTGAAACATTTTTGTTACTGTAACACTACTCGTGATTTGATTCAGAAGAAGCAGAGGCTCGTAGTACTCAAGTTACATTTACTCAACTACATGACCTTGAGTAACATTTTGAAGAAATTGTACTTCTTAGAGTAGTTTTATCATACAGTACTTTTTACTTCTACTTGAGTACATCTATAATGAAGTATACCTGTACTCTTACTTGAGTAAAAATAATTGTCACAAAATCACGATTTGCACATGATTTTATGTTTTGTTTCAGTCAATTTGTGGCGTCATTGAAAATAAATCAAACCTTTTCTCTCACAGTACTCAAGAAACATTTTCTCCAAGTACTTTTTTACTCTTACTTGAGTAATTGTTTGGGTCGCTCCTTTTGCACTTCAGTCAAATCATCTCAAAGTAACGTTACTCTGACTTGAGTAAATATTTTGACTTCATATTCTGATGGCACTAAATGAGCTCGGACACTTCCACACAAGGACAAAACTACAAGCATACCCTGATTTTTTTCCAATGGGACTTTTCTGCTTTTGCAAATGGATTGCCTTGTTTCATTTAACGCTTAATATTTTGTAATATTTAAGTATTTTTTATTTTTTATCTTCACACAGCCAGTTGACACCTCCCCGGTTAGTAGAAAAGGTACTTGTACTATTAGATTGCACATTTTTGCGAAACAGTATTTGTTTTATTGACAAAAGATAATTGTACAGACACAACCTACGTGCCACCATGAGCACGGACGCGGAAATGGAGCAGTATGGCCCGGCGGCTATTTACCTCCGGAAGACAGAGAGGGAGAGGATTGAGGCCCAAGCCAGTCCCTTTGATGCCAAAACGGCCTTCTTTTGTATCGACCAAGCTGAGATGTACCTCAAATGTAAAGTCACCAAAAGAGAGGGTGGTAAAGCCACATGTGAGATTGAAGGACCCGGTGCAAAGGCACGTTTTGATATATTTCAAAAATAGAATCAATATTTTGAGTCCAACCGTTTGGATGGAGTGAAGTACTGTATAATAATGCAAATGTGCCCTCATTAGACTGTCGTCGTCAAAGAGGACGACATCCACGCCAGAAACCCTCCCAAGTATGACAAGATGGAGGACATGGCCATGATGACCCACCTCAACGAGCCCTCTGTGTTGTATAACCTCAAAGAGCGTTATGCCTCATGGATGATCTACGTATGTTTTCACCATCTACAGTAGTTCCACAGAGACCAACAGAACTACACACTCATTACTTCTGTGTTTTATTCTTACTACTTCAGACCTACTCTGGGCTGTTCTGCGTCGTGGTGAACCCCTACAAGTGGCTTCCCGTATACGATTCAGTTTGTGTAGCAGCCTACAGAGGCAAGAAGAGGATTGAGGCCCCACCCCACATCTTCTCCATCTCTGACAATGCCTATCAGTTCATGAACACTGGTGAGATACAACAAGTTTCAAATATTAGGGAAAATACATAGATATATATCAATATGACATATTTCACATGAATATTTCAGATCGTGAGAACCAGTCTGTTCTGATTACGTAAGTAGAGAAGGCACAGATGACAAGAATAATTGGAAAAGTATAAGTTTATAATATGCTTGTCCTAAACCAGCGGAGAATCTGGTGCCGGAAAAACTGTCAACACCAAGCGTGTCATCCAGTACTTTGCAACAATTGCAGCACTTGGAGCTAAAAAGGATGGACCTGCACCTGGTTCTGGCAGCAAAATGCAGGTAAATCAGACAGACAAATACATCAGATAAATACATCCGTTATGAGGGCTAATGTTGCACCCAAACTTCTCCAATTCAGGGATCTCTTGAGGATCAGATTGTCGCTGCCAACCCTCTGCTGGAGGCTTATGGTAATGCCAAAACTGTGAGGAATGACAACTCCTCTCGTTTTGTGAGTATACACATGTCAGAGTAAAGTACACATTCAAACCATGGTAGTGCATTAACATTTCTTTCAAATTCAGGGTAAATTCATCAGGATTCATTTTGGCACCACTGGCAAGCTCGCTTCAGCTGATATTGAAACATGTAAGTTTAAAACGAGGTAATGTGTGTTCAAGAAAGAGCAAGTGACTGAGCAAGTGATTTATATGAGAATTAAATGACAAGCCTACTCAGATTTTTTTAAGGACACTCATCTGTTTTTGCTATAAATCTTAATATATTACAGACACAAAAAAACAGATAACTTTAATGGGGATACTAACTCAAATGATTAGTTTATTGTAATGTTTCTCTGCACAGACCTGCTGGAGAAGTCCCGTGTGACCTTCCAGCTGTCTGCTGAGAGGAGCTACCACATCTTCTACCAGCTCATGACAGGCCACCAGCCTCAGCTGCTGGGTATGTCATGTCACATAATGCCACATGTTAAGTACAGGGGTTACTGTCTAAAACACTCTACTTGAACTGCGTTTTTCAACATTTGTGCTTTAGAGGCCCTTTTGATCACCACCAACCCTTACGACTACCCGATGATCAGCCAGGGTGAAATTACTGTCAAGAGCATCGATGATGTGGAAGAGTTCATTGCAACTGATGTACTGGAGAAATACAACTCAACATGACAATTAATCAATCAATCTTTGTCTCAGACTTAGAGTCTATAAAAAACATGTAAAACAGACAGACTCCAAAGCACTGAGCTGGACCTGATACTGCTCTGGTCAGGGCTTATAAGAACACTTATCATTTCATTTTGTGAGCCCATGAGTCTCATCATAACTTAATATGCAACATTTTTCATGAGAGTGTTTAATGTGGTCACATTATTCTGCAGAAAATGCAGACTGGCACTTGTTCAGCGAGGGACTTTCAATGTAATCCTGAGAGCATTGTTGTATGCTACTGGAATTTAGCTTTAGTGTAGCAGCACCACCACCATGGAGCAGTGTAGAGTGGTGTGGAGTTTAATCAGCGTTATTTACCATACACATTCCACATTTTTTGTTTGCTTGTGCATACAGTTTACAACTGTAAAGAATATATTAATGTTGCTCAATCTTTGTTCAGACTGCAATTGATATCTTGGGCTTCAATGCCGAGGAGAAGATTAACATCTACAAGTTGACTGGTGCTGTGATGCATCATGGCGGTTTGAAATTCAAGCAGAAGCAGCGCGAGGAGCAGGCTGAGCCTGACGGCACTGAGGGTAATTACAATAAGCTCAATTTGACAGTTATTAATAGAAGGGTAGAATATCCTATGTTTAAACCTGTTTTACCAATATTTAACCTAATTTATTTAACCTTTTTTAGTGGCTGACAAGATCGCCTACCTCTTTGGTATAAACTCGGCGGATATGCTCAAAGCATTGTGCTATCCAAGAGTCAAAGTGGGAAATGAGATGGTGACCAAAGGTCAAACCGTCCCACAGGTAAAGTATTACTGAAATACACAAATATAATGCCACAACATCCCCTACTTATTTGATTTATTATGTTCTTGTTATGTCAAGGTCAACAATGCTGTCAGTGCTCTGTGTAAGTCTGTCTATGAGAAAATGTTCTTGTGGATGGTTATCCGTATCAATGAGATGTTGGACACTAAGCAGCCAAGAAACTTCTACATTGGAGTGCTGGATATTGCTGGATTTGAGATCTTTGATGTAGGTTTATCACTATTATGAAACAGGTTTACTCATTATGCTATGAAGCTAAAGAGTAGTTTACCTTTTATTTGTAGTTCAACAGCTTGGAGCAGCTCTGCATCAACTTCACCAACGAGAAACTGCAACAGTTTTCAACCACACCATGTTCGTCCTGGAGCAAGAGGAGTACAAGAAAGAGGGCATTGTTTGGGAGTTCATTGACTTTGGTATGGACTTGGCGGCCTGCATTGAGCTTATTGAGAAGGTAATCTGAAACATTTGTAACATAAATAAAAAGTATGCGTTTATTTAACACATAATAATTCTTGACAGCCAATGGGAATCTTCGCCATCCTTGAGGAGGAGTGCATGTTCCCCAAGGCCTCTGATACAACATTCAAGAACAAGCTGCATGACCAGCATCTGGGCAAGACCAAAGCCTTTGAGAAACCTAAACCAGGCAAAGGCAAGGCTGAGGCTCACTTCTCCCTGGTCCACTACGCTGGCACAGTCGACTACAATATCAATGGTTGGCTGGACAAGAACAAGGACCCACTGAACGACTCAGTTATTCAGCTCTACCAGAAGTCTGCAAACAAACTCTTGGTTCTCCTGTATGCCACCCATGGAGCAGACGGTAAGTGCATCTTTTACAAATTGGAACATGATATTACACAGAATATGTAATAAGAATCAACTTTTTTGTTTTAGCTGATGCTGCTGCTGGTGGTGGCAAGAAGGGTGGTAAGAAGAAGGGTGGTTCCTTCCAGACTGTGTCTGCCCTCTTCAGAGTATGTTTTTGATCTTTGATGTGATATCACATATCACATAAAGGAAATGTGTCATAATTCATTATATTATGATATTCAGGAGAACTTGGGCAAGCTGATGACCAACTTGAGGAGTACTCACCCTCACTTTGTACGTTGCTTGATTCCAAATGAAACTAAAACCCCAGGCGAGTATTCCTTTTTTTAAAGGGGTCATAGTGGATCTGTGTGATCTATGAACATCATTTTAATTATGCATTGAACTTCAGGTCTTATGGAGAACTTCCTGGTCATCCACCAGCTGAGGTGTAATGGTGTGCTGGAGGGCATCAGAATCTGCAGAAAGGGTTTCCCCAGCAGAGTCCTCTATGGTGACTTCAAGCAGAGGTACTTTTTACACATTTCAAACTGAAGAGGTTCAACGCAAAAAAACAGAAAAAATGAGACTAAAATTATAACTTTTTCAGATACAAAGTATTGAATGCCAGTGTCATCCCTGAGGGACAGTTCATTGACAACAAGAAAGCTTCAGAGAAGCTGCTTGGCTCCATTGATGTGGACCACACTCAGTATATGTTTGGACACACCAAGGTCTATATTCAGTTTAGAATGTTATTGTGACTTATCATTATTTACTAATGTTTCATTACTCAATGTTGTAATAGGTGTTCTTCAAAGCTGGTCTGCTGGGTCAGCTGGAGGAGATGAGAGATGAGAAACTGGCTTCGCTGGTGACCATGACTCAGGCTCTCTGCAGAGGATATGTTATGAGGAAGGAGTTTGTTAAGATGATGGAGAGAAGGTACAGATAAATTCCACTAAAGAATTCATAATGTCAGTGAAATATTGATAAATTATTTTCTGCTTACAGAGAATCTATCTTCACCATCCAGTACAATATCCGCTCCTTCATGAATGTCAAAAACTGGCCATGGCTGAAGCTGTATTTCAAGATCAAGCCTCTCCTGCAGAGCGCTGAGACTGAAAAGGAGCTCCAGCAAATGAAGGAGAACTATGAAAAGATGAAGACTGACCTGGCAACCGCTCTGGCTAAGAAGAAGGAGCTGGAGGAGAAAATGGTTTCCCTCCTGCAGGAGAAGAATGATCTGCAGCTGCAAGTGGCAGCGGTCAGCAAGAAATTAAACAAGTCATTTGAAAGAAAACTTCTGTGAGATCCTAACATGTTCATCTTTATGCATGTCTATCTTATATAGGAGGGTGAAAACCTCTCTGATGCAGAGGAGAGGTGTGAGGGGCTCATTAAAAGCAAAATCCAACTCGAAGCCAAACTCAAAGAGACAACTGAGAGACTGGAGGATGAGGAGGAAATCAATGCTGAGCTGACTGCAAAGAAGAGGAAGCTGGAGGATGAATGCTCTGAGCTAAAGAAAGACATCGACGACTTAGAGCTTACCTTGGCTAAAGTGGAGAAAGAGAAACATGCCACTGAGAACAAGGTGCTCCTTTTCATTCAAACTGCATTGGCTTGGCAGTTTTGTTGTAAATATATTAATGTAACTTTTGAATAAACTAAATATATCTATTTAAAAAAAACTGAAATGAACAAATTATACAACTGTCATGTACGTTCAGTAGATGTAAAGAGAGCAGGTAAATTGAAGAATTATGACATGATTATAAAATGCTCTTACAGTAATTTGTTTCAAAAAGTGACAATATGTCAATGCTGTTCAAGGTTAAAAATCTTACAGAAGAGATGGCATCTCAAGATGAGGCTATTGCCAAGCTGACCAAAGAGAAGAAAGCTCTCCAAGAGTCCCACCAGCAAACTCTGGATGACCTCCAGGCAGAGGAAGACAAAGTCAACACTCTGACCAAGGCCAAGACCAAGCTGGAACAGCAAGTCGATGATGTGAGGCTTTCAAAGTTCATCATATATACTGTATAGTCAACACTATTATGGTATTATCTCAATTATTAAAATATTACAATGTTTGATAGCTTGAGGGTTCTCTGGAGCAAGAGAAGAAGCTCCGCATGGACCTTGAGAGAGCCAAAAGGAAGCTGGAGGGAGACCTGAAACTGGCCCAGGAATCCATCATGGACCTGGAAAATGACAAGCAGCAATCTGATGAGAAGATCAAAAAGTATTTCTTACATTTTATCAACTAGTCTTTTGTTTAATAACACAAAAATGAGAAAGATGTACTTCCTTTTAGGAAGGACTTTGAGACCAGCCAGTTGCTCAGCAAGATTGAGGATGAGCAGTCTCTTGGTGCCCAGCTTCAGAAGAAGATCAAAGAGCTTCAGGTAATAGATGGTGCTGCTTTAGATTGACAGTATTTTGGTTCAAACGAGGGAAAGTGTTGATCCTATCGTCTATGATGTAGGCTCGTATTGAGGAGCTGGAGGAGGAGATCGAGGCTGAGAGAGCAGCTCGTGCAAAGGTGGAGAAGCAGAGAGCAGACCTCTCCAGAGAACTCGAGGAGATCAGTGAACGACTTGAGGAAGCTGGTGGAGCCACAGCTTCTCAGATTGAGTTGAACAAGAAACGTGAGGCTGAGTTCCAGAAGCTGCGTCGTGATCTTGAAGAGTCACTCTGCAGCATGAGGCCACGGCTTCAGCTCTGCGCAAGAAGCAGGCTGACAGTGTTGCTGAGCTGGAGAGCAGATCGACAACCTCCAGCGTGTCAAGCAGAAGCTGGAGAAGGAGAAGAGCGAGTACAAAATGGAAATTGATGACCTTTCAAGCAACATGGAGGGTGTGGCTAAGTCAAAGGTAAACTGCTCCTCTCTGTGACTTGTAAAAAATCTCTATAGTAAAACTTCAAACATTGTATTCCAACAGGGGAATCTGGAGAAAATGTGCAGAACTCTTGAGGACCAGTTGAGTGAGCTCAAGGCTAAAAACGACGAGAATGTCCGCCAGCTGAATGACTTTAGTGCTCAGAGGGCCAGGCTCCAGACAGAGAATGGTACAGTCCTAAACTGAAATTTTACTTTTGAATCCTGTCGGATGAACTAAATGAGGCTGCAATTACAGGTGAGTTCTCTCGTCAAATTGAGGAGAAGGAAGCTCTTGTTTCTCAGCTGACCAGAGGCAAGCAGGCTTTCACTCAACAGATTGAAGAGCTGAAGAGACACGTTGAGGAAGAAGTCAAGGTATGAACAACCTTATCACTTAGTCAGTAAACTCAAAGACATCTTCAAATGACTGCTGCACACTGATTATTATTGTCTACAGGCCAAGAATGCCCTGGCTCATGGAGTCCAGTCTGCCCGTCATGACTGTGATCTGCTCAGGGAGCAGTTTGAGGAGGAGCAGGAGGCCAAGGCTGAGCTCCAGAGAGGAATGTCCAAAGCCAACAGTGAAGTGGCTCAGTGGAGAGCTAAATATGAGACGGATGCCATTCAGCGCACTGAGGAGCTGGAGGAGGCCAAGTAAGTGGAATGATTCTTTTAGTAGAACTTCAAGGATGATAGTTATCTTCAGTTGATTCTCTTTGTGTCTCTATTTCCTTCATCACAGGAAAAAACTGGCCCAGCGCCTGCAGGAGGCTGAAGAATCCATTGAGGCTGTGAACTCTAAGTGTGCATCTTTGGAGAAGACCAAACAGAGGCTGCAGGGTGAGGTGGAAGACCTCATGATTGATGTTGAGAGAGCTAATTCTTTGGCTGCCAATCTGGACAAGAAGCAGAGAAACTTTGACAAAGTAAAACATGAATTAAAACACACAAAAACAAGATGGATGTAAATTCATCCATGTAAATTCAAATTGAATATTTCCAGGTTCTCTCAGAGTGGAAGCAGAAGTATGAGGAGGGACAAGCTGAACTGGAGGGAGCCCAGAAAGAGGCTCGGTCTCTTAGCACTGAACTTTTTAAGATGAAGAACTCTTATGAGGAGGCCCTGGATCACCTGGAGACAATGAAGAGAGAGAACAAGAACCTGCAGCGTATGTACACCAACATTTTGGGATATACAACACTATACAATTATTGTAGCTGCACAGTAAGCAAGGTTGATGCATGTTTCCTATTTAGAGGAGATCTCTGACTTGACTGAGCAGATCGGAGAGACTGGAAAGAGCATTCATGAGCTGGAGAAGTCCAAGAAGACAGTTGAAACTGAAAATCTGAAATCCAGACTGCCCTTGAGGAAGCTGAGGTAACGTTTCATCATTAGAGAAATGTGTTATATAGCAATAGGAATGAATGATAATACAATGGGATTTCTAGGGCACACTGGAACACGAAGAGGCCAAGATTCTTCGTGTCCAACTGGAGTTGAACCAGGTCAAAGGGGAGATTGACAGGAAGCTGTCAGAGAAGGACGAGGAGATGGAGCAGATCAAGAGGAACAGCCAGAGGGTCATTGACTCCATGCAGAGCACTCTGGATTCTGAGGTCAGGAGCAGGAATGATGCTCTGAGAATCAAGAAGAAGATGGAGGGAGACCTGAACGAGATGGAGATTCAGTTGAGCCACGCCAACAGACAGGCAGGTGAAGCTCAGAAACAGCTCAGGAACGTCCAGGGCCAACTCAAGGTCAGAAAACAGATACAAGTTCAATTAAAGATTATGTTGGAGAATATTTCCATAAAATGTTTCTCTGTGGCCAGGATGCCCAACTGCACCTTGATGACGCCGTGAGAGGACAAGAAGACATGAAGGAGCAGGCTGCCATGGTGGAGCGCAGAAATGGGCTGATGATGGCTGAGATTGAGGAGCTGAGAGCTGCTCTGGAGCAGACAGAGAGAGCACGTAAAGTGGCTGAGCAAGAGCTGGTGGATGCTAGCGAGCGCGTTGGACTGCTTCACTCTCAGGTTTGGAAAGAACAATTACTGTGATAAAGTATGGTGTAAAATAAATGCAAAAACACCAACTATTTTGTATTATTTTTCTAACAGAACACCAGTCTTATGAACACCAAGAAGAAGCTGGAGTCTGATCTGGTCCAGGTTCAGGGTGAAGTGGATGACTCAGTTCAGGAAGCAAGAAATGCTGAAGAGAAAGCCAAAAAGGCCATCACTGATGTGAGCTCACATGTCCAACACCAGAGTACACTGTTTATGGCAGAATTAACTTACTATGAAAATATTTCAGGCTGCCATGATGGCTGAGGAGCTGAAGAAGGAGCAGGACACCAGCTCTCATCTGGAGAGGATGAAGAAGAACCTGGAGGTCACTGTCAAAGACCTGCAGCACCGTCTGGATGAGGCTGAGAACTTGGCCATGAAGGGAGGCAAGAAACAACTCCAGAAACTGGAGTCCAGGGTGAGTGTCTGCTGAAATATGACTCTAGAATTGCATGAAAGAAGATGATAATCATAACACTTCTTCTTAAAAGGTGCGTGAGCTTGAGTCAGAAGTTGAAGCTGAGCAGAGGCGTGGAGCTGATGCTGTTAAAGGAGTCCGTAAATATGAGCGTAGAGTCAAGGAGCTGACCTACCAGGTAAGTTCTCACTTTACATTGAAAGTTACCCTTCATATTGGGGAAAATGTCGTTTTTTTCCTGCTTATCCTTTGCACTCTACCATTCACACAGTATTCAATCATACTATTTAAATTAGAATATGCATTATGTAAAATACAAATTGTATATCACCACCTTTCCTATGTACAAATGCATAGACTGAGGAGGACAAGAAGAACATGACCAGACTCCAGGATCTAGTGGACAAACTGCAGCTCAAAGTCAAGGCTTACAAGAGACAATCTGAGGAGGCTGTGAGTTGCAAAAAAACAAAAAACAAAAAAAAGACATTCAATAGTATGTTGTTCATGGATGTTTACAAATCAACGTTCAACATTTTCAGGAGGAACAAGCCAACACTCACATGTCCAAGCTCAGGAAGGTTCAGCATGAACTAGAAGAAGCTCAGGAGCGTGCTGATATCGCCGAGTCCCAGGTCAACAAGCTCAGAGCCAAGAGCCGTGATGCCGGAAAGGTAAAGATTTACAAAAATGTCTACATGGTGAATAAAAATGAATCGAATGCACTCTTTCTCCAGGGTGAATCTGCTGAGTAAACCGTCTACTTCTAAATGAAGCTGTTAAATGTTCATAAAATATGAACCACTTGAGTAGTTATTTGTAAAACTTCAATAAAGCCAAAATAAAATCATCTTTTGTTTTCTGTACTTAATCAGATATGAGAATAAACATACAATAATCACACAAAGACTGTTAACACAAGACTTAACACCAGACTCAGCTCATAGGCACAGGTCCCAGAAACATTTTCAGACCAGATCAAAATCAAAGAGTCGACACTGAGATTCTGGAAAAAAAGCTGATCAACCTTTTCTGCTAGATTACTTTACCATTCAGTGGCCTCCAGTCCAATGGCCGCTGGCTGCTCTGCTTTGTGACCACGACACAAGGGGCCACCATTGCTCCGCCATTGCTGTAGTACCTCCATATAGCCGCTAGTCCCCCATTGGAATGCATTGGACTTTAGACACGTTAAAACAACTTTAAAGACTGGTTTCAAATTTTTTGGAACTTTCTACAGCTAGATATTCCTCCTGTGATTACGCTGGTTTAGTTACAATTAAAGAAACTGGTTTTCGTAAGAAACATTTTAGAAATCTTGTATACTAATGAGGGCCCGACTGGGTAACACTTTAGAATACGGCCCAGTAACTCCTAGTAGTTACTATGGTACATCCTGGTACTTACAGAGGTAATTACCAGGTACTTGCAGTGGTATGGCCGGGTATCTCCGGTGCCATGCTATTGGTCCGACAACCATTAGTCCGACGTCTCATTATTACAAAAATATAACCCTAACCTTAACCCTAATGGCACCCCTACTCAATGGGTGATTTTCAGCATAATGAGACGTCGGACTAATGGGCCGACCTCGTAACTCCTAGGTACTTACCTAAACGTACCACTGTAAGTACTTGGTAATTATCTCTGTAAGTACCAGGGATGTACTACAGTAACTACCTAGGAGTTACCGGGCCGTATTCTAAAGTGTAACCCAGACGGTTAGCATTGGAGCTGTGCGAGCTACAGTACACGTCACGCAAGGGCGGAGTCTACAGTGAAGATCCCGCCCTTATGCCCTTATTAGGAACATATGTCGTCAGAGCTGGGGAGGAGGAGTCTGTCATTGTGGTAAACGGGGAGGAGTGAGGAACGACGGTCTATTAATAATATGTCTATGGTGCAGTCTTTTTTAACCCAGTGTGCTACTTAAGACAAAACAGGGACAGATGTCACTATGCAACACATGGAAAGATTTTAAAATTAAGGGCAGATTTTCCAAACCCGAGAGACCCCACACATAGCAATACAAATCACAGGTCTAACAGTTTTGGTTGTGCAGTATGTGGTGTGCAGCCACACGGCAAAATCAACACAACACGCCCGAAACCCATTTCACTCACCAACATTCTCAGGTCAGACGGGAAATCTCGCAAAACCTCTCGAGATCAAACGTGACTTCAGAATAATAATAAAAAAAGGCGGACAAAGACAAGGCAGTGGCCATAGTTTTGAGTTTGTTTTTAACTGAAAATAAAAACCTTTCTGGTGCCATGACAGCTCTTTTGATTTTTTATTCCCCTCTGTACTTCCTCACCACCTCGCTTTCTGACTGGCCACAGGTCACAGTCCACAGGTTGCGGCTCGTTTGTCCGCAGGGCTCACCACACACCAGGAGAACATTAGGGATGGGCAACATGAAGCTTCATGAAACACCAAAGCATTTGAAGCGATTGTGCCGAAGCTTCGAAACACAGTTCGAAACCGACTCCACAGTGACATCAAGAGGCAATGTTTCAGTACTACAACATTCACAAAGGTTCAGCCGAGAGATGAAACACTACACCAGTGGGTGCTATACGGGGCTCAAGCATACACCCACATCTTTGGCCGTTTTTGTTTTGTTATTGTTTCTTTTGCTTTCTTTGTTGCCGATGTCGTTGTTTTTGTGTTTTTCAGTAGGCTTATGTGTGAGTTAATGTTGTTGCCCTGTGCCCTTTGGCTATTTCAGTTATCCTTCATTCAGTGTATGCTTTAAATCAACGTAAACAAACATTAAAAAAAGAAAAGAAAAAAAGACACCCACGTCTTTGGGCGAAGTTACCTTGTCAACAATATGATTCAATAGATATAACCCGTAAATCACGAGTGTCCTTTGATTCTCTTCTCACATGTGAGCATGGTCGGCCCATTATTGACTTAATAGTGGGGTTTGTAAGATCAAGACTCGTCTATTTTCATATAAATCAGCACCTATGAGCATCTTATTCAGTATTGTCGCCGATAAAATTTGATTAGACCTACGTCTCACATAAGGTCAGCCAATACTACTACTACTAATAATAATAATAACAATTCAGTCAAGCTTTTATTTGCACATATTAAAACGGCCACAAGTACATATGTGCCATAATTTTGAATTACTGATGAAATCTAAATGTGTTTAAAATAAATCCATTTTTCATGAGGCTATTATTTTGTGTGTGTGTCTGTATGTGTTATATTGTCATAAATAAAGACGGAAAGGGTTTATAGTTTCACATTTCAAGTTTTTTATTCAGAAATATAATGTTCTCTGCTGTGGAAGGACTTAGTCTATTTCTTTTCTTACTAATAACTTCTGCTTTAGAAAACACTCTCTCACAAGGTACACTTGTCGCTGGCATACACAAGTATTTTTTTGAGAGAATGAACAAATGTGGGAATCTCTCTCGCCTCTCACACAAGGGACAGATGTGCTAACGTCTTTTAAACTTTATGGGAGATAGGTTGAGACAGATTCTGTGGTTCGTTGAAACTCCTGTCAATCAAATGCGTGTTCGGCACAGGTGCCCCCTAGTGAAACACTTGCAAAACAGCGGCGTTTCATGAAACGTTTCTCAGATCCAGTCATGCGGTTTGAACCATGTTTTGAAGCAGTGTTTTGACACGCATGCGCCATGAGACTTCCCATGGTTCAAGACGGCCATACCTAGAGAACATCCCCCATTTGAGGGCGGAGCGGCAGCGTAATGCCTCATTTGAAAGCCAAGAAAGTAACTTTTTTTGTCATGTTGTCGAAGCATTGTTGTCGCGTTTCTGTCTCTCTTTTGTGAAGTTTTTGTCGATTTTAGTTGCTTTTTCATTGCTTTTTTTTGGGTCACTTTTCTGTTGCTTTTCCAGCATGTTTTTTGTCAATCTCTTTTGTGGATTTTTTATTGCTTTTTCATTGTTGTTTTGGTCACTTTTTGTTGCTTTTCCAGCACTTTTTTCCCTGCTCTTTTATCGCTTTTTGTTGCGTTTGTCACTTTTTAATGTCACTTTTTGGTCCCTTTTTTGTCACGTTTTCGTCACTTTTTGTTACGTTTTCATCCTCGTTTTCATAGCAGTTTGGATGCTTGTTTGTTGAAGCTTTTAGATTTGAATGAAGCCAAACCGGTTCAGGTGAGGGTTAAGAGGTTAATTGTCCGTGAGAGTAAATACTACGCTGACAGAAAAGACAAGGGACAGAGGGATATTGTTCATCCAATTACACAATGGAGATCATTTTTTTCACTCAAACTTGGCTGTAAATACTGTTTAAGTGGAGCTAGCCCACAGTTAGCTTTGCCCGTTAGCCTGTTAGCTTCTTCTTCATGATTGTATTAGTGTGTATCAGAGGTGGGAAGTAACGAAGTACTTGTACTTCATTACTGTACTTAAGTAGATTTTTCAGGTATCTGTACTTTACTTGAGTATTTGTTTTGTGACTTTTTACTTTTACTCCTTACTTTTAAAACTCAAGTATCTGTACTTTCTACTCCTTACATTTAAAAAAAGTAAAATGTAAAATGTAAATGTAAAATCTCCAAAGGTGAGCGACAACACGACGTAAACAACGTAAAAACCCGGGCCAACAAGCGCTGAAAAACAGGAAGCTCGAGGACGCAAGCTAGTCAAGCACATGGATAGTCACGCCATGTTTGTTGTGACTGTGAAGGAGTCAGTATGGAGGAAAGTGAGCAGGACATCGTCATCGAGGATGATACCGCAGACACCGAAAGACAAGAAACACGGCACCCATGGCCTTACCTGAAACAACC
Organism: Neogobius melanostomus; assembly: GCA_007210695.1. Taxonomy (NCBI): domain Eukaryota; kingdom Metazoa; phylum Chordata; class Actinopteri; order Gobiiformes; family Gobiidae; genus Neogobius; species Neogobius melanostomus. The sequence continues at coordinate 6,990 of VHKM01000204.1, read as the reverse complement.
TTTTTCTTGTTGTTGGCTATAAGAATGATACGTGGCGGATGCAGTGCGTCCTCTGCTTGTCCAAAAACACAAACTTTTAGCATTCAAGAATTCACTATCCAATCTGAAGAAGCACATTCAGGTTTGTTATTTAGCTTTCGTATTGTTGTTACTAGTATACATTTGATTAATTCTGGAGGTTGTAAAATGAAATAAGTGTTAGTAATGCTTTGGGAACACTATATTAGTTTGTTAGAAAGAAAGCTGGTGCTAGCTTGTAGTCTGCCGCACTAGCTGTAACTTATGTCAGACTGAGTAAAAAAATAAAGAATTTGAAGGTCAACACATGATTTGTTTTTTTGAGGGGAAAAATATCGATTTACTTTTTACTTTTTTACTTAAGTACATTTAAGAGTATGTACTTTCTTACTTTTACTTAAGGCAGAGGTTGCAGTACTTTTACTTTTACCAGAGTAGTTTTGTGCAAGTATTAGTACTTTTACTTAAGTACTGAACACTAGTACTTTTGACATCTCTGGTGTGTATTGGGTCTCCGTGTGGTTTTCTGGCCAGACACCAGGGGGAGATGAAAGACCCCCAATCATCCCATTAACACTTGTATTACCCTCAGAGGGACTACGGGAAGGATTTATTAAAGTAAACAAGTTACTTAGTACTGCTTTAAGACCATCCAATTCAATGTTACCAAGATAGGTTGCTTTGAATGATAAGGGGAAAACAATCACCAAAGTGTTGACGAACCTACCCAATATTCTTGAATAATTTGGCAGCTCCAAAAACCATGAGAATGATTTGCCCCTGCAATACCACACCTCCAACATACATCTCCAGTTCGCTGGTGTCTTTTTTGTGCCTGTGTAATGAAACAAAACACATTGTGTTTTTCCAACAGAATTGACCTTCTCTTTCCCATTTTTCTTTCACATTGGTGCTCTCCCTCTTACTCCGCAGGATGATGTTGTATAGTTTGGAAATCATTTTAATAAGGGACAAGGATTTTATTAGTGACATAAATGTTTGTAAGAGCCCCATGGTCTGATGAAGGTGTTTTAATATTCTGATTGAAATAGTGCCTGATTTGCAGGTACCTGAAACAGTCTTCAGAGCCCAACCCATGTTTTTGCCTCAAAGTTTCAAATGTATGGTAGTGCCCCCTTGTGGACAAATGAATTATAGTTGGATAATCCTTTCAAAATCCATGTTTTAAATCTGTTATCATAATTATTCAGAGTAACTTCTGAGTCACATGCACACCATCGCAGAATTTTAGATTCCTCCAGTAAAGCAAATGTTTAGATTTTTTTCATTCCAGGCTGTAATTGCTGGGTTTCAGGTGACATCACAGCGTTCTAAAGGCCTGTAATATTATATGGACGTAAAATTATTTTTTGAAGTTTGGTTACTAATGCTAACGGCTATAGGGAAAATACATCGAGGAGGCTAATGGAATCTGAAAAGTATACGCTTCTCCTTTTTATTTCTATGTTCTAAATCGTTGCCGGTTCTAGAATGTGATGATGTCACAGGACCCAGTGGGGGCAGGAGCCAGTTTTTCCTATTAACTAAAAATGATCATTAATATCAGTCACTGGGTCCATGATCTCTCTGTACAAGACAAAAATAATAATAATTACCTCTATATAATATTATAGGCCTTTAGAATGCTGTGATGAAACCCAGCAATTGTTGTGAACAATATGTGTTCAAGTGGAGGAGTTCAAGTATCTCGGGGTCTTGTTCACGAGTGAGGGACGGATGGAGCGTGAGATGGATAGACGGATCGGTGCAGCGTCAGCAGTGATGCGGTCGCTGTATCGGACTGTTGTGGTGAAGAGGGAGCTGAGTCAGGGGGCAAAGCTCTCGATTTACCGATCGATCTACGTTCCCACCCTCACCTATGGTCATGAGATCTGGGTAATGACCGAAAGGACAAGATCGCGGATACAAGCGCCAGAAATGAGTTTCCTTCGCAGGGTGGCTGGGCGCACCCTCCGAGATCAGGTGAGGAGCTCAGTTACCCGGGAGGAGCTCGGGGTAGAGTCACTGCTCCTTCACGTCGAAAGGAGCCAGCTGAGGTGGCTAGGGCATCTGTTCCGGATGCCTCCTGGTCGCCTCCCTCGGGAGGTGCTCCAGGCATGTCCTATTGGGAGGAGGCCTTGTGGAAGGCCCAGGACACGCTGGTGGGACTATGTCTCCGAGCTTACCTGGTGTCGCCTCGGGGTCCCCCCAGAACAGCTGGAGGAGGTGTGCGTGGATCGGGAAGTCTGGGCATCTCTGCTGAGACTGCTGCCTCCGCGACCCGGCCCCGGATAAAGCGGAAGAAAATGGATGGATGGATGGATGGATGGATGGAATATGTGTTCAGTTGAAAGATTGATTTTGGATTGCAATTTAGAGTCTGCTATTAGAGCTTTAAGTGGTATCCCTTCGATCATTGTCCCCTCTATATCCTTCCATCCCGCTGTGTAAAACATACAAACTAGGGGACTCAACTGGGCAGCATAGTAATATTCTCTTAAACATGGGAGGCCCATGCCCAAAGCCGGATTTAAGTAAAATTGGCCCCGGGGCTAAAGTTTTTTCAGGGCCCCCATACTGTATGTCTGTCTGATTTCGCTCTTTCTAGAATGAAAGAATGAATAAATGAATGAATAAAAAAAAAATTGAACATGCAGAAGTAACTTTGTAAACATAGTACTAGTTCAAAAAATGAAAAAAATTGTGAAAAAAAACAGTTTAACATAATTACCCCAATTTGATCTCCGTGGCCCTCGCGGAAGAACCTTTGCTACTGTAGCCAGATTTCTTTTATTTGAGTGGTGCAGTTTGGTGCATTTTAACAGACCAATAGGTACAGATTTTTTCCCAGTGTCAACTCAATGAAAATGGCTCAGACCTTATTTAGAACTGGTTTAGACCTAGTTTAGTCCTGGTTTAGTCTTGGTTTAGTCTTGGTTTAGTCCTGGTTTAGTCCTGTTTAGTCTTGGTTTAGTCCTGGTTTAGTCTCTGTTGCAAAGTCATCTGATTAAGCATGTGAGGGAGTATGCAAAGAGAGGGAACTCTCTCCTTTTCTCCTTATGCCCAGGGGCCCTTCAGCCTGCTGGGCCCCTGGGCTCAGCCCCTGTACGCCCCTGCATAAATCCAGCATGCCCATGCCCCTTTTTTTATTTGGTCCCATTCTGCAAATTGTTTTTTTGGGGTTTAGAAAACGGCAGACAATGGAACAATTATAAGATTCGAGGAAGGATGTTCATCTTAATAGAGTCAATCCGGTAATATAATTCTAAGAATGGTTTGGTATTCCACCTTTCAATGTCAGATTTTATCTTTATGTTCAGGGGTCCATCATTCACATCATAAAAATGTGAAATCCATATAGTAAAATTTCAAGATATTTAATCGAGTCCGTGTCCCATTTCCATTTATAGTGGTCTCTAATGTTTTGGGGAGGATTATAATTTAGAGTAAATTCTTAAGTTTTGTTTACATTAATTTTGTATTCTGAAAACCCATAGTCTTCAAACTTTATAGCTTTTGGTAACGTCAAGAGTGAGACTAGATAGTGACCCCTACAATATCTTGTCTTTGCCTGATCCATTGACTAAGCGGTTCAATCTACAAAGCAAAGAAAAGTGCAGATAAATTACATCCCTGCCTCACCCCTCTTTCCAATAAATTGACTCGGTAAGGTCTCCATTGATCTTATTTCTAGCCACTGGCTTGTTATATAACCCTGCAATCATTTCGATAGATAGAATAGATTTATGAAAGCCAAACTTACTGAAAACCTTAAATAAGAAGGGCCACCTCACCGTCAAACACCTTTTCTGCATCCAAACTCATCACCAAGGTTTCTTTTTTCTGTACAACGTTATGGAACTGTTACGACCCCGGCTCGTGAGGCCGCAACAAAGAAGAGGGGCAGGACACAAACAGAGTTTTAAGCCCGTACTAGCCGTTTATTATCTATAAAAAAAGGATAGGTTGACAATTTGGATAAGCAACAAGGGACGGCATGGCGATGGCGTGGCTGGGCCGAGGACGTCGCTGGTGGCAGCAGCCCGGGCCTGCTTGCGTTTGCCCAGGAGCCACAGGTGAGAGAGAGAGAGCACAGTGGAAGCCCCCTTCTTAAGCCATCCGGGAACACGCACAGCTCCACTCGGACCCCGGGCGCCTCCTGTCCGCACCTCGAGAGGAAAGCCAAACAGTTATATGGCCACCACAACACCAGCAGGGGGCCGTCACACAACACATGTAGCACTCTCCTTATGCTGTCCCGTGTCTGTCTTTGTTTAATGAATCCGGTCTGATCCTTATGTATTAAATGTGGTAATATTATTTTCAATCTCCTTGATATGATAAATGCAAACAATTTGTAATCTATATTTAAGATGTCACAGGTTTACATTGCAGTGGAAGCCTAAATATAGCCTGGTTTTACCATAGCCTTGTACTCATTTCGTTTCGTACAGAGGGTCTGGATTTTCACAATTGAGCTCCGTTAACAGGTGGGAGGGGTGAAATCCTTTGAAACGATTGGATCTGATTTTCGATAGCGTTTGTTCGTGACGTATGTAATGCGCCCGTGTTGAGTGAAGCAGCTATCATAACTCTTGGGAGCATTCCGTGCGCATTCTAAGCCTCCTGATCTGATCCTCCCATGCACCAGTTTAAAAAAAAGAAAGAAGAAAAGAAAAGAAAAATATATATATCTGAAGAAACAACAACAAAAAAAAAAAGATTTTCTTTTGTGTGCGATGCTGTTTTTGGAACATTTGAGAGTTTTACCTCTTCACCTGCACCTCATGTTAGACTGTTTGGTGTCACTTTTCTCCTTTAGTCCAGATGAAACATTCCCATAACATAAAATTAAAGCTAAACGTCACTGTGGTTCCAATAAACATGGTGAGCAATTGCAGCAGCCTGCGTGGATCTTTTTTAATTTTTTTACTAATTTAATTGAATCCAGTCTTCGTTCTACCCTTTGCAATTGTCAGTTATTTCAACCGGTGACTCTACTTCCTGTATATTGGGTCAATGACAGGGGTCTAAAAACATATTTTCATTAAAAAAAATTCAAAACTGATGGCATGCATATTTTCGAGTCGATAATTTTGTGTTTAAACAAGTTATGTTTGTTAAATAACATTTAAAAGTATTTACATGTATTTTTTTATGTATTTGTCGCTTCTCTGTATAAAAACGTGTCAGGTGGCGCAACCGAGTTTTTTCTCAAATTTAAATACTGTAGTTTCCAAAAATGTGTACAAAGTCAAATCTTTGCCAAGTATATCTTAAACAGTCTTTCTCCTCTGAACATTTCATCTGTAATCTGTAACTGACTGATGCTGTAATCAGTAATAAAACAGGAGGACCATGGACTGAGTGCTCGGTGTCAGCCCAAAACAGTTATCGGTTCGATATCGGATATTTTAAACTAATATCTGATTTTTTTCTAGTATTGACTCTGATAACTTATACCAGTGTTGGATCAGTGCATCCCTATAGTTTTTAGATGGTAATTTGACATTGTTTGCAGTTGCACCACTTGACTGTCTGGTTGCACCACCTGATATTAGCAACTCATTTCAAATTAAATTGGCTTTTATGTGACTCTTACATTAGCTTTAGCATTTGTAAGCATTTGAGTTTTGAGTTTGAGTTTTTTTATTTCGAGCTACAACAAGGCACAAAAGCCAAGAAAGAAAAACAGAAAAATATATACACATAATAAAAGAAAAAAGAAAAATAAATAAATAATTACATTCAAGCTCGAAAAGGAGTGGGAAGAAGACAAGCTTATTGACTCCCACCCCTGTTCATAAACTTAAATAACAATAACTAACAACACTACATATTTCTTACCATCTTACAAAACAACTATCAACCGAGTTGCTTACATATTAACAAATGCAACACTGCATTATACCAGGTCAACATTCACAGTATCTCACACGCTACCACCGGTGTATTATTTCTGTCTCCCATACAGAATTCATTACCATGTTGGCATTACCGTTATTCATCATCACCATTACAACCCATATAGCATTACTCTGTATCAAGTGTTTGAATGATACATACAATACTCCACATTTATTCATGAAAGGTACAGTAATCGCAGACTGATTGATGCTCATGATAACAAGAATAATCTTAATGATGTGTGTTAACTCTTTCCCCCTTGGACGCCTACTAGGAACAACCCATACATATATTACTAGGGCTACCCATAGAGCATAATTACATAAAAGAAAACGAATGTCCACAAGTGATTATAAATGATTTTCACACTTGTGAAATTTATTGAAACATAGACATATTTGGTATCTCTGGAAACCTTAGGCTCTGAACTATCCATTTATGACTGTTCAAATGTAATTCAACTTATTTAAATGTATATAACAGCTCACTGATAATGAGAGTTTACCTGGTCAGGTGCAAAATCGAAAACAAAAGACTACATTCAGCATCTGATATATGCATGTTCTGTGCAAAAAATTCATAACAATATTTAAACATATGTTTGTCAAAGTGCTTAGATAAACTTCATATCACCAGATACACTATAGACAGGTGTACACCTCATTGAACCTGTTGTACAACTGTGTGTGTATCCTACTGTTTTTTTTCATTTAGCTTATTCAACTCATTTACATTTTCCTTTAAGAAACTCTAAAACTCTAAAACTGTCTTTTTTCAATGTAAGAACATATTTCCTCTTTATGTAAGAAATTTCATTTCATACATGGAAATATACAGTAGGAACATCTAATAACTTCTGAAAAGTCTGATTATCGGGAACCTGGATTGACTCAGTCCTCAGATGGATGCAACTGCCGAAAACAGTCATTGCACATGTGTGTATTGCATGTTGAACAGCCATACACAGTTTCATGGCGGCGTTCCTTCTTGTAGCAGCTTTTGCACCTGCGGTGTTTTCCTGGTAGTCGCTCAAAGATGTGCGTCATCTTGCGTTTCTGCCATATC